>CM039470.1:41077693-41111192 GCA_022433065.1 Begonia loranthoides
CACATACCTAGATAACACTACTCGTCAACTTTAAATTGTAAAAAGAAATTAACAAAACAACCACTGAACTATGTAATCAATGACAAGTCAATCACTAAACAATTTTTGCTACTAAATAAAACATTAAACCATGAGAAATAAACAGAGTAAATATTACTGTTTTGTTTTTCGTTAAAAAAACGTTTTCCTTTTGCTGCAGAACATTTTCTTTATGTTTTGTATAATGTTAAAATTCTTTTTACAATAGACTTCCCTACGACCCATGATCTCACCATTGGTTTTAGATCCTAATAGTTTTCTCAACTGAAGCATCTCGACGGTGCACATTCATGTTAGATTTTCTAGTACAATAGACTATTTGCTAAATCACAATATCACTATTGTCACTGTGCTTTAATAGTTTTTTTTATTGTTAAGAAAATTTAACCATGTCACATTCTTTTGGCTACTCGATCATTTACCACCTTGCTAATATCTGTATGACCCAATGACTTTCTCGTCTAGTGCAAACAACTAGAATTCTCCAATTCTAGTCTATCTTATTGCTTACTCATTATTTCACTAATTACAACTATTTGTATGTTATTTTTTAAAGTCAATAAGCGAACGTTCCAGAGACATTTTTTTGACGGAAAACGTGACTGCAAATTTTGATTTGTTCATTTTTCATAGTTTATTATTTTATTTAATAACAGAATTAGTTAAAATTGGAATTTTCAACTCATTTATTATTATTATTATTTTCTTAACTAGGGATGTGCAGAACCGGCCCGGTACAGGAGAACCGGACCGGTACCGGTCCTTTCGGTATCGGGTTGGTCCATATATATGGAGCACCGGACCGAATCCGGTTGGTCCATGTATATGTCAGCCTATTACAGATGTTGAGCGTGATGCAATTACCACATCGTCACCAGTTTCAGTTACAGTTTCACGTCAGAGAGGTATCGTCAAAAGCAGAACCAAGGGAAAGGGTAAAGCTCCACTGTGATATAGTGAAACATCTATAGTGGGTTATGCATTGAGTGTGTTCGAGAGTATGGATTCAGCATATTCACATGCAGTTCGTTGCGACATCTCTGATAATTTGGTGGTACAATGGAGAAGATGTGATTTCTCTCCGAGTGTGTCTTTCAAGTTTAAGCGGGGCTTAAACTTGATCCATACCAGATATTGAGTTGGCTCAGCAGGGGCCTTTGTGGAAGAGGAGGTTATTTTTCGTTTGAGTTTTGCAGTTTGCCTTACATTGGAATTTCTTTGAAGGTGAAGATTGTCAGAGTTCAGTTTCTGGATTCGTTTTGGGGTGGGCCGTGAAGCTTGCATTGGATCTCTCAGGTGAAATTCGTGTCAAGGAGGAGATTGTTAGAATTTGGGGTGACCTGAATTCTAGTTGGACCGGGTTGGGCCCATATCCAATATTATGGTTATTTAGTTTATCTATATATTGATGCTTGAGTTGCAAAACTCATTGTACCTTGATTTCATTCTTAGCGATTTCTCATCTGCCCGTGGTTTTTTCCCGTTAGGGTTTTCCACGTAAATCTTGGTGTCCCTGCTTCCGCAGTTTTCTTTTTTCGTTTTGCGTTCGATTCTCAACACATATATTTTTCTCTCACGATTCCTTTCTCAATTCCGAACAGAAGCGAACAAATCACGTTGAATGTGAGAGTCTTCAACAAGGGCAAGACCTATTTTGAGGAAAAATGAAGATGTTAATAAGTATATGGTTTTTTTCTTTCAGAAAAGCTTACCTATTTGCTGATTAACTTACAGAGACTTCTTGTTGGCCTTGCCAGTGGATCTTGAGGTGCTCTCTGACTTCTTCGTCCATCATTTGGATATAGTTTTTTAAGGAATCTGGTCTTAAGAACGATTGGAGTGCACCTCCTACGCGTTTATGGTTGTCTCCGCTGAGATCAAATAAATTTCGGTCACCTATAATCATCGTAATGGACTTAGTTTGTTGGTTACTAATGGTGCTATCGTCACTGGCAAAGACTAGCTTGTTTGCAGCGTGTCCGCTGATGAAAACAGTCGGTTTGCCGAAGAGACTGAGCTTGGAGACGGGTCCATACTTTTTGATCCTTTGGTGCAGCCAATGTTCTGCAGTGTTTTTACTCGAGGCTTGGAGAAAGCTAATGCTGTGGCCTATGATTGGAATTCCGAGCGAACCAGGAGGGAGCCTTTTCGATGATTTCCTTCTTCTGGTAAGAAGTAAGAAAATGGGGATGAGGAAGATGAAGACCCCGATGAAAACATTCATCATTATCTCAGTTATAGTTCTGGACGAGTTCAGAGATAGAAAGAATGAAAATGCAGGGTAGAGAGAGAATGGGCGATCACTCTTCTTTATAGGCAAATATTTGTACACTCGATGACAGCTTCGACAGCTTACGAAGCTGTCTAGTTTCTAAACTGGAAATGGGTTAATTTTTGTTGTTTAGAACAAGGAACATGTTTTTATTGTTTGGTTGTCAATTTCATTTATTGTCAAAACAAACCTAAGTAATTAAAAATACAAACACGAAATCAAAAATGATAAGAAATTAAGAATTCTTGCCAACGGGTTTTGAATCACGAATTCTTGCATTGCCCAAAATGAACAAAACGTTGAAAAAATGATAAGAAATCAAGAATCTTGGTCTCAAAATCAAAGCAGATAGTCTTTATTTCATGCCTGAAATGAGTTTTAATGAAATTCGACCAAGTTCATGAATGATTTGCCGTTTGTATTTGAAACATGTGAAAATCATTGTTGGCAAAGGATAATATTACAAGGTAGAAAAAGAGAAGAACAATGTCTAAGCCCAAGGAGGGTTTTGAAATTCCTGAGAAAATCACATTTTATGTTGTTTACGTATTCATCAATGATGACTAGATTTAGTGTAAACTAAGTATTGCCTCATCTCATGTGAATATTTTATTAATTATTAGGGCCCGACGCATATCATGAGAGGTGCACAATCTCACGTTACTTGGGAGAACTGACAACAAATGGTTTATAAGTAGAGTTATTCTCCTTATATAATACAACGCGTTTTGAGGTAAAACTAATAAACAAAACTGTACAAGTTTCGACCCTAAAACAGTGAGATGTACAACAATCAAACTGAATTAACCAAAATCATACAAACGATAAAATTTAATCTTTTTTTTTAAATCAAAATCATGTTTTTATGGATTGTTACCGTGATCTCTATGTAAACACCATATGAACACCAATCAAACTGAATTAACCAATATTCAAAGTTATACATAAAACAATTACATTATACAATATTAGCAGAAAACATGAAGTAATTATTTAGCTGGTACTATGGATTAAACTCCAATTTTATAATGGTTTTCTTTGTGTAATTTGAATAGGTAATCCTTTAGTTGGGATTGGAATGGGTTCTCTTATGAAGAGATCATCAGCATTAGCAGATAGCTTCCAGGCGAAGTGTGTAATGATGTAATGGATGGCAACAAGAGTTTCTACCCTTGCAAACTCATTGCCTGGACAGGCTCTCGAACCACCCCCCCCATGCCGCAAAGCAAAATCGAGGAACCGAAGATTGGTCCTCGAATCTATTCGGATCAAACTTTGACGGCTCCGGAAATACGCTCTCGTCCATTTGCGTTATCAACGTCGCCCAAAAGATCTGAAATAGAAGTAGTCAAGTATATCGAACTGCAAAAAAAAAAATGGAGAAAAAGGATCGAAAGTGTGGGAATTTGACTTACTTGCCATCCTTTTGGAATGAGATATCCATCAAATTCAATATCTTTCAAGACTTGTCTGAATCCACCGTAAATTGGAGGGATGACTCTCAACATTTCAAGAGCTACACTCCATGTGTATTTCATCTTGTTAAGATCTTCCCAGGTTAGGTACTCTCCAGGAAGCTTGCTTTTTTCTATCTCTTGGTGTTCTGATGAAAACCAACCATTATTATGACCTCCAACATAGTTTTATCAAACCAATTTTTAGAAACCCGATTTATGAATGGTTAGATTGAATTTTGTGATTGTACCTTGAAGAACAGCTGCATAAACAGCTTCATCTTTAGCCAGCAGCCTGATAATGAAAGTAAGCAGAGTAGATGTCGTATCGTGTCCGGCGATCATGACAACTATCGCATTATGGATGATTTCCTTCTCGGTTAATTCTTCATTGATGCCTTCTTTTTGAAGCCTAAGTAAGTGAGAGATGAAATCTTGATGAGGAGAATCAACTTCTTTTTCAAGTTTTATTTTCTTCTCTTTGATCAGATCCTTTACCATGGCTTGAACCCTTTTGCTTTCTCGCAGACTTTTGCTCAATGTACTGAACGGCAAGTTGATCGGAACCGACCATATCCCCCTCATTATCGTCCGAAAACAGACCATATATTTTTCTCTCATGATTCCTTTCTCAATTCCGAGCAGAAGCGTACAAATCATGTTGAATGTGAGAGTCTTCATCAAGGGCATGACCTATTTCGAGGATAAAATGAAGATGTTAATAAGTATATGCTTTTTCTCTTTCAGAAAAGATTATCTATTGGCTGATTAACTTACAGAGACTTCTTGCTGGCCTTGCCAGTGGATCTTGAGGTGCTCTCTGACTTCTTCTTCCATTATTCGGACATATTTTTTTAAGCAATCCGGTCTTAAGAACGATTGGATTGCACCTCTTACACATTTATGTTTGTCTCCGCTGAGCTCAAATATATTTCGGTCTCCCAAAAGCATCGTAATGGACTTAATTTGTTGGTTACTGATGGTGCTTTCGTCACAGGTGAAGACTAGCTTGTTTGCAGCCGGTCCGCTGATGAAAACAGTCGGTTTGCCGAAGAGACTGAGCTTGGAGACGGGTCCATACTTTTTGATCCTTTGGTGCAGCCATTGTTCTGCAGTGTTGTTCCTCAAGGCTTGGAGAAAGCTATTGCTGTGGCCAATGATTGGAATTCCAAGCGAACCAGGAGGGAGCCTTTTGGATGATTTACTTCTTCTAGTAAGAAGTAGGAAAATGGGGATGACGAGGATGAAAACCCCGATGAATACATTCATCATTATGTAAGTTATAGTTCTGGACGAGTTGAGAGAGAGAGAATGAAAATGCTGGGTAGAGCGAGAATGGGGGATCACTCTTCTTTATAGGCAATATGTACTCACGATGACAGCTTACGAAGCTGTCTAGTTTCTAAACTGGAAATGAGTTAATCGTTGGAACAAGAAACACAACTTTTTGTTGTTTAGAACAAGGAACATGTTTTATTGTTTGTTTCTCAATTTCATTTTTTGTCAAATCAAACCTTCACGACAAGTTCTCTCTGAACTTTCCAACCATTACAAGAATCATTCCATGCCACTTATTAAGAGAGAGAGAGAGAGAGAGAGAGATCAGATTATGTCATTGCTGCTATTAAACTAAGAGCACTTGTTCAAAATGCGTTTTCATTGCACAAACTGAACAAAATGTGGAAAAAATGATGAGATATTAGGAAGCTTGGTCTCAAATTCATCGTCTTTATTTCCGTGTCTAAAATGAACTCACAATGAACTCATAAAGAAGATGCTCTCATTCAATTGCTTTCAGTGTAACAAAAAACAATCAGTCCCCCTTGGCCGGAAAGTGGTTTCCGCCGGTGCTGATCTTGTACAGGTAGAACACTGTCATGCTAGCACTGCAAGTTTATTTTGTAAATATTCAATGTGTGTAATGAAATGATTTCAAATGACTTCAATAGGGTGAATAATCGAGTCACCTGATTCCGGCGATGACTCCGGCTGGCATAATCTTGGAGGTTTGCAGATAGCGATGACCCATGACCCATGTTTTATTGTTTGTTTATCAATTTCATTTATTGTCAAAACAAACCTAAGTAATTAAAAATACAAACACGAAATAAAAAATGATAAGAAATTAAGAATTCTTGCGTACGGGTTTTGAATCACGAATTCTTGCATTGCCCAAAATGAACAAAACGTTGAAAAAATGATAAGAAATCGAGAATCTTGGCCTCAAATTCCAAAGCAGATCGTCTTTATTTCATGCCTGAAATGAGTTCACAATGCAGCCAGAATTACATCACTTTCATGTGCATAAACAAGTTTCTCTCACATTCCATTGCCTTCGCTGTAACAAAAAAAATCAGTCACCCTTGCCCCGGAAGTGGTTTCCTCCTCTGCCGATCTTGTACAAGTAGAACACATTCATGCTAGCTCTGCAAGATTGGTTCTGGAAAAATTCAATCGTGTGTAGTGAAATGATTTCAAATGACTTCAATAGGGTGAATAATTGAGTCACCTGATTCCGGCGATGACTTCGACTCGCATAATCTAGAAGGTTTGCTAATAGCGATGACCCATGACCAATGTTAGCGTGGCTCCAGAAACTGTTTTAATGAAATTCGACCAAGTTCATGAATGATTTGCCGTTTGTATTTGAAGCATGCGAAAATCATTGTTGGCAAAGGATAATATTACCAGATAGAAAAAGAGAAGAACAATGTATAAGCCCAAGGAGGGTTTTGAAATTCATAAGAAAGTCACATTTTTATGTTGTTTACGTATTCAACAATGATGACTAGATTTAGTGGAAACTAACTATTGCCTCATCTCATGTGATTTCACTTCTCTTGAATATTTTGTGAATATTTTATTAATTATGAGGGCCCGATGTATACCATGGAAAGTGCACAATCTCACGTTACTTGGGAGAACTGAAAACAAATGGTTTATAAGTAAAGTTATTCTCCTTACATAATACAACGCATTTTAAGGTAAAACTAATAAACAAAACTGTACAAGTTTCGACCCTAAAGCAGACAATATTTATACTAGCGGAATCAGAAGCTCAACACCTTTTTTTGCGTCAGAGTTATTCGACTTTCAACATTGAGGACTAGGTTCCTCCATAAGAGGAAGGCAATGTTACGAAGAATGATGATGTTCACCAGAGAAGAGAGAAGAGATTAAAGAAGAAGTCGAAGTGGCTCCAAGATTTCATTGAGTAAATGATTTGTATAGCTAGCAAGTAATACAGTTGTAAAGTCCGTTGATACATAACCGATGGAAGTCTATGTAAATAGAAAGAATTGTAAACTGAATGGATATGAATAGAAAAATTCATTCTTCTCCTTCTTCAGTTTCTTTTCTTCAGTTTATGATCTTGAGCTGGGAATAACCTGTATCATTGGTGCTTCCATTGATTTCTGTCGACATGACAGAAGACACTCGCTCACATTCTGTCTAGAATCAATTGCTGGAAGATTGCCGTAATCGTCTCTCGAATCATGATCAACAAATGTCCGAATTCAATACGCTTTTGAAAGAAATTAGCATCAAGTTAACTTCCATGGAAGGCCGAATAGAGCAACACATCAGAAATCCTGTCAATATCCCGTTAGAGACTTCTAGTAGCAAAGGTAAACAAGTTGAAAATTTTATTGACAGTGGATATAAACTTTTTCGCTCAATCAAATTACACGTGCCAAGGTTTAATGGTGATGACCAGAATGGTTGGATTTTTTAGGCCGAACGATTTTTTGATTATCACGAATTGGATGATACGCAAAGATTGAAGATAGCTTCATTTCATTTATATGGCGCCGCTTTGCAGTGGTTTCAATGGATTTTTTGAAATAATATGTTAACTACTTGGCGTGCTTTTTTACAAGCATTGCTCGTTCGTTTTGGTCAATCTGAATATAGGGATGTGTAAGGTGAACTGTCGAAACTTACACAAATGTCAATTGTTTCTAATTTTCAAACTAAGTTTCAAGCTCTAATGAACAAGACAGTAGTTGTTTCTTCTTCATTCTTGCAAAGCTGTTTTGAATCAGGTCTTCGAAATGATATTCGAAGGGAGATCCGTGCACTGAAACCGCAAACTCTGGAACAAGCTATCAATTTGGCTAAGTTGATGGAGACAAATTGAACGATACGGGTAATAGACAAAGTTTTTATAAACTCAATTTCACTAGTCTATTAAAATGCCTGAGTCATTACCTCCATTATTACCCACTCCGAAATTACAGCAATCTCAACAGCTTTTGAATGTCAAGTTCTCCTCTATTCCTGTTAAGCGCCTATCAGCCATTGAGATGATGGACAGAAGAGAGAAAAGTTTATGTTACAATTGTGATGAGAAGTTTAGTCGAAACCGTAAATGTAAGTCTAAATTGTTCCTATTGATGTTAGAAGATGATGATTGTGCTGTTTCTAATCTAGTGGATGTTAATAATACGATGGCTACTGCTCTTACTGATGATGAGCAGCTTGACCTTCCAGCTATTAGCTTACACGCCTTGGCTGGACAACAATCTCCAAGAACTTTTAGGTTTGTTGCTTATGTTGCCAAACATCCAATCCAAATCCTGGTTGATGGTGGTTCAACTCATAATTTCATTCTGGATAGATTGGTTCATCATTTAAACTTGCAAGTTCTTCCATCTCGGCATTTTAAGGTGTTAGTTGGAAATGGAGATGAATTAGCTTGCACTGGATCTTGTTTGAATTTAGAATTCAAAATTCAAGATCAAGCTTTTGTAATTGATTTTTATGTTCTGCCTATACAAGGAGCTGAAATGGTTTTGGGTGTTCAGTGGCTTAAACTATTGGGTCCAGTATTAACCGATTATAAGCTTCTGACTATACAATTTTCCTGGAAGGGCCAGTCTGTTTCTTTGCAATGATCGAAACAACAGGTTCCGAGTTCTATACAGCTTCATCAGTTGAGAAAGATGCATAAAATAGGTGCCGTTTCTCAACTTTTTTGTTTTCAATGTAGCTTTTTAACAATGGAGGCATCGTTGCATGATTTTCCTGCTGATATTTAATCTTTGATTGCCAAGTATCAATCTTTTTTTCAAATTCATGAGGGATTACCTCCAGATAGACATATTACCCATCAGATTCACTTGCGATCAGATGCTCCTCCAGTTAATGTTAAGCCATATCGTTATCCACACTTTCAGAAATCTGAAATTGAAAAGTTTGTTGTTGAAATGTTACAATCCGGAATTATTCAGCCAAGTAGAAGTCCTTTCTCTTCTCCAGTTTTATTGGTAAAAAAAATGGCGCTTGGAGGTTTTGTGTTGATTATAGAGTGCTCAATAGTTTTACAATTCCGGATAGACAAATTATTAGATGAATTGTATGGTGCTACTGTTTTTAGTAAAATTGACTTGCTTGTTGGTTATCATCAAATTCGTATGGATGAAAATGACATTCAAAAGACTGCCTTTAGAACTCATGAAGGGCATTATGAGTTCTTAGTGATGCCATATGGGCTTTCTAATGTCCCAACCACTTTTCAAGCTATGATGAATGATATTTTGAAAATGTTTTTACGTAAATTAGTCATTGTGTTCTTTGATGATATTTTGATATATAGTGTCTCCCATTTTGATCATCTTATTCATTTGGAGGAGGTTTTATTGTGCTTACAATAGCATTGGTTAGTGGCCAAACTAAGCAAATGCAGTTTTGGCCAAGACTCTATTGAGTGTTTGGGTCATGTTGTCTCTGCTAAGGGAGTTTCGCCAGAATAGGGAAAAATTACTGCTATTTTCGATTGGCCTATTCTGACAACTCTTAAACAATTGCGAGGTTTTTGGGTCTTTTCGGATATTATCGCAAGTTTATACGCAATTATGCTTCTATTGCTAGTCCTTTAACTTCTTTGTTGCAGAAGGATGCTTTTAAATGGTCCATTGATGCTAACTTTGCTTTTAATAAGTTGAAGGAAGCTTTGGTATTTGCACCTATCTTAGCTTTACCCGATTTTTCTAAGCATTTTGTTGTTGAAACGGATGCTAGTGGAGTAGGTGTTGGTGCGGTACTGCTTCATGACAAACACTCAATTGCTTTCTCCAGCAAGAAATTGTGTTTGAAAATGCAAAACAACAACACTTATATCAGAGAATTATTTGCAATTACCGAAGCTGTTAAGAAATGGAGACAGCATTTGTTGGGGAATAAATTTGTTATCAAAACTGATCATAAAAGCATAAGGGAGATGTTAACTCAAGTGATTCAGACTCCAGAACAACAGCGTTTTGTGGTCAAATTACTTGACTATGATTTTGATATTGTTTACACTCCTAGTAAGAATAATATTGTTGCTAACTCTCTTTCAAGAACATTTGAATCTGCTGAAGTGAGTGTTTCTTTTTCGGCTTTAACTGGTCTTCATTCTAAATTGTTGGATAAGTTGATAGTTGAAACTGCAAGTTTACCTGATCTGACCGAATTGAGTTCTCAAATTCAATTGTCTTCTCAGCTATATCCAGATTACAGATTGCAAGGAGGTCTTATCCTTCATAATGGTAGGATTGTCCTCAGTAATAATTCTGCTTACAAAATTGATCTAATTCGAGAATGTCATTCTACTTTGATTGGTGGTCATTCTGGTATTTTGCGTACTATTAAAAGGGTTAATTCTCAGTTTGATTGGCCAGCTTTAAGGAAAGATGTTAGACACTTTATGCAAACCTGTCCGACATGTCAACAAACAAAATATGAAACAACTAAAGCTACTGGTTTTCTGCAACCGTTACCGACTCCAGTTAACATTTGTGAAGACTTATGATTGGACTTCATTATGGGTCTTCTGAATTCTAAAGGGTATATGGTAATTTTAGTTGTTGTGGATAGATTGTCCAAATTAGCACATTTTGTAGCTATGACTGCTGGTTTTACAACAACCAAAGTGGCAAAAATCTGTGCTCAAAATATTTGTAAATTGCATGGAATTCCCAAGTCCCTGGTTAGTGATCGAGATCCCATTTTTATGAGTAAATTTTGGAAGGATCTACTTCAACTAAGTGGAACTAAATTGTTGTTTAGTAATTCCTATCACCCGCAAACTAACGGGCAGACTGAGGTAACTAATCGCACTTTGGAACAATATTTGCGTTGCTTTGTTATGGACTATCCTTCTCTATGGGAAAAAATATTGCATTGGGCTAAATATTCTTACAACATTGCCTTTCATTCTGCTATTGGAATGTCACCATTTGAGGCTGTGTATGGCCGAGCTACTCAAAACTTCTTGACTTATGCAACTGGTTCCTCTTCCATTGAAGCAGTGGACTTTTGTTTACAGCAACGTCAACTGATTTTAGCTAAACTCAAGGAGAGTTTATTTCAAGCTAAGAATCATATGAAGCATTTTGCCGATAAGCATAGAAGTGAGAGGCACTTTGAACCGGGTGATTTAGTATTGGTTAAGCTTCATCCTTATAAACAGAGTTCGGCTAAGGATAAGTCATTTTCGAAATTGAGCAAAAGGTTTTATAGGCCTTTTCGAGTTGAAGAACGTATTGGTGAAGTTGCTTACCGTTTGCTATTGCCTCCTGACTGCAAAATTCACTCTGTGTTTCATGTTTCATTGCTAAAGCTTTTCAAAGAAGATGCTGCTATCCATTTTCCTCCACTGCCAAATGTGATTGTTGATAATCATCCGGTAATTCAAACACTGGCGATTTTGGATTCACGATTTGTTTCAATTGACAATTGTTTACAGCCACAATTGACAATTGTTTCGGTTCCTACAAAATAGAATCGAAGTTCAATTCTAGAGGTGTTCAAAATTGACCCAATCCAGACCGATTGATTGGTTTCAGTTTGATTTTGAACACCCACAACACTGGCTATCTGTGTCAACTGAAACATCTCAACCGTATACATCCATGTCAGAATTCTAGCACATTAGATTATTTGTAGACTCACGACCTCACTGGTTTCTCTTGGTTTTAATAGTTTTTTTGGTTAAGACTATTCAACCCTATTTCATTATTTGGCTCAATAGGCTACTCGATGACTTAGGACCTCCGCTAATATTTCTATGACCCAATGGCTTCCTCGGTGTAGTAGTGCAAACAACTGGAATCCTCCAATTCTAGTATGTTTTGTATTATTATTTACATATTATTTTATTAATTATTGCTATTCATTCGCAATTATTCCCGTTAGGCCTTAATTCTAGTATGTTTTGTCTTATTATTTGCATATTATTTTATTAATTATTGCTATTCATTCGCAATAATTCTCATTAGGCCTTAATTCCCATTTAGTCCAGGATTGCTATTCATTCGCAATAATTCCCATTTTGATGTTTCGGTGGGAAAAAGATGGAAAGGGTGTGTACTTCATCTTATTGAAATCTTCCCATGTCAATGACTCTCAAGGTAACTTGCTCTTTTCTATCTCTTCCTGTCCGACAAAAACATATCAATCATCCATTTGTGCTTCAGTCTCGTTCTACCCTATTTCCTTGGACCTTCATGGTTGCCTGCAGGCTTCGGTTGTAGCAAGTAAACGGCCGGAATGGACCACATTCCTTCTAATTTTTCTCTATGTGGAGGGGGAATCTCAATTAATAGTATGAAATATAAACGATAAAATTTAATCTTTGTTTTTGTTGATCAAAATTATATTCTTATGGATTGTTACAGTGATCTCTATGTAAACACCATATGAACACCAATCAAACTGAATTAACCATTATTCAAAATTATGCATAAAAGCAAGTGTATTATACAATATTAGCAGAAAACATGAAGTACTTACTTAGCAGAGACTATGGATTGAACTCCAATTTTATAATGGTTTTCTTTGTATAATTTGAATAGGTAATCCTTTAGTTGGGAATGGAATGGGTTGTCTTATGAAAAGATCATCAGCATATAGCTTCCAAGTGAAGTATGTAATGATGTAATGGATGGCAACAAGAGTTTCTATCCTTGCAAACTCATTGCCCGGACAGACTCTCCGACCACCCCTGAATGCCGCAAAGCAAAATGGAGGGACCGAAGATTGGTCCTCGAATCTATTTGGATCAAACTTCGACAGCTCCGAAAATACGCTCTCGTCCATGTGTGTCATTGACGTCACCCAAAAAAAGGGAGAAAAAAGGTTCTAAAGTGCGGGAATTTGACTTACTTGCCATCCTTTTGGAATGAGATATCCATCAAATTCGATATGTTTCAAGACCTGTCTGAATGCACCGAAAACCGGAGGGACGACTCTCAACGTTGCAAGAGCTACACGCCATGTGTACTTCATCTTATTAAGATCTTCCCAGGTCAAGTACTCTCCAGGGAGCTTGTTTTTTTCAATCTCTTCGTGTTCTGATGAAAACAAACGAACCAACCATTTTTATGACCTCCAACGTAGTTTCATCAAACCAATTCTTACAAACCCTATTTATGAATAGTTATATTGAATTTTGTGATTGTACCTTGAAGAACAGCTGCATAAACAGCTTCATCTTTAGCCAGCATCCTCATTATGAAAGTAAGCAGAGCAGATGTCGTATCGTGTCCCGCAATCATGATGAATATTGCATTATGGATGATTTCATTCTCGCTTAATTCTTCATTGATGCCTTCTTTTTGAAGCCTGAGTAAGTGAGAGATGAGATCTTGATGAGGGGAATCAACTTCTTTTTCAAGTTTTATTTTCTTCTCTTTGATCAGATCCTTTAACATGGCTTGAACCCTTTTGCTTTCTCGCAGGCTTTTGTTGAATGGACTGAACGGCAAGTTGATCGGAACGGACCACACCCCTCTCATTATCGTCTGAAAACAGTCCATATATTTTTCTCTCACGATTCCTTTCTCAATTCCGAACAGAAGTGAACAAATCATGTTGAATGTGAGAGTCTTCATCAAGGGCGAGACCTATTTTGAGAATGAAAAGAAGATGTTAACAAGTATATGCTTTTTCTCTTTCAGAAAAGCTTATCTATTTGCTGATTAACTTACAGAGACTTCTTGCTGGCCTTGCCAGTGGATCATGAGGTGCTCTTTGACTTCTTGGTCCATTATTCGGACATAGTTTTTTAAGGAATCCGGTCTTAAGAATGATAGGAGTGCACCTCTTACGCGTTTATGGTTGTCTCCGCTGAGGTCAAATAGATTTCGGTCGCCTATAATCATCGTAATGGACTTAGTTTGTTGGTTACTGATGGTGCTATCATCACTGGTGAAGACTAGCTTGTTTGCAGCCTGTCCGCTGATGAAAACAGTCGGTTTGCCGAAGAGACTGAGCTTGGAGACGGGTCCATACTTTTTGATCCTTTGGTGCAGCCATTGTTCTGCAGTGTTCTTCTTCAAGGCTTGGAGAAAGCTAATGCTTTGGCCTATGATTGGAATTCCGAGTGAACCAGGAGGGAGCCTTTTGGATGATTTACTTCTTCTGGTAAGAAGTAGGAAAATGGGGATGACGAAGAAGAAGACCCCGATGAATACATTGATCATTATCTCAGTTATAGTTCTTGACGAGTTGAGAGAGAGAAAGAATGAAAATGCAGGGTAGAGAGACAATGGGGGATCACTCTTCTTTATAGGCAAGTATTTGCCCACACGATGACAAAGCTTACGAAGCTGTACAGGCGAATAACTATTTTGATTTCTCTATTTTTCTTGTTTAAAACAAAGAACATGTTTGATTGTTTGTTTGTCAATTTCATTTATTGTCAATTTCAAATGAGAATGATGTTTTGAATCACGAATTCTTACTTAATAATTGTGTATAATTTCTTACTTAATGATAGGGTGAATAATTGAGTCACCTGATTCCAGCGATGACTTCGGCTGGCATAATCTGGAAGGTTTGCTAATAGCAATGACCCATGGCCAATGTTAGCGTGGATCCACAAACTGTTTTGATGACATTCGACCAAGTTCATGAATGATTTGCCTTTTGGATTTGAAACATGTGAAAATCATGGTTGGCAAAGGATAAGATTAGAAGATAGAAATGTTAGGAAAATTACCAAACTTATAAAGAGCTGCATTGATTGTGTTCTACTCAATAAGTTAGGACATTGAGCCTTCCAGTGACCTTTTTGCTTGCAAAAACTACATTCACCATGGCCGACTTTTGCATGCGGCTTGTTCTGGTTTTGAGAAGGAGGCCTAGGCGAAACCGCATAAACTGATTGATTAGGAGAAGAAAGAATACCTTTATCAATTCGTGACTTCAAACGAATCTCTTCAGCTAATAACTCATTTACCACAGAATCAATAGACGGAAGGGGATTACGATGCAAAATTGTGCCACGAAGACCTTCAAAATCATCTCAAAGAGCCATTAAAAATTGAACTAAGCGTTGTTCTTCCCGACGAGCAATATATGGTGCAAATTCTCTTAACTGCACCGATTCTGTAAGAGCTAATTGGTCCCAAAGATTAGACATAGCAGAATAAAACTCTTGAATATTCATATTATTTTGTTGAAGAGCACGAATATCAATCTCTAACTGATACTGCTTCACAAAATTAGACTGAGTATATAATCTTTTTAGATAATCCCAAACTTCTTTAGCATTCTAATACTTTGCAAGTTGGATGCCTATTGATTGCAATACAGAATTGTTGATCCAAGTGACAATTTTAGAATTACAACCATCCCAAATATCCATGTATTCTTCATATTTTTCATCTTGATCATCTCTAGGTATAACAAATGTTCCAGAAACATATCCCCACATACGTTTTCCTTTCAAAAAATTTCGAATCACATAACTCCAATACGAATAATTCTGCCCATTCAATTGCACACTAATAGACTAAAGAGAATCATCTTTTTCACCGGCGATTGTAATAGTAACTATCTCTTACACAAAATAAATTAAAGATGGAAAGACGAATAACCAATCGATCAAGAGACAAAATCAAAGGAAAGATGAATCGGCTGAGGCAAGTTGGATCTGCGAAAGCTGTGGAATGAACTATGCTATGATACCATGAAAGACTATGCAAAGGTGTTTCAAGAAATTATGCAAATCATCAAAGAAACAAAGGGAGAAAGAGAGAGAGAGACAAACGGAGACTAAGGTTTCATAACTTGAAATAAAAAGACTAAAATACCCATATAACATAAAATAAATAAAACCTAATTTAAAACCTAATTTTCCTAACAAGAAAAAGACAAGAAAAATGTATTAACCCAAGAACGATTTTCAAATTCCTGGGAAAGTCACATTTTTATGTTGTTTACATATTCAACAATGATGGCTAGATTTAGTGTAAACTAACTGTTGTTTCATCTCTTGTGATTTCATTGCTCTTGAATCTTTTATGACACACTATGTAATGAAAATGACTATCCAATATTTTATTAATTATGAGGGTTCGACACATACCATAAGAGGTGCACAAACTCACGTTATTTCAGAGAACTGAAAGCAAATGATTTATAAGTAGAGTTCTTCTCCTTATATAATATAACACGTTTGGAGGTAAAACTAAAAAATAAAACTGTACAAGTTTCGACCCCAAAACATTTATACTAGCGGGATCGAAGGCTCAACACCTTTTTTCTAAGAACCGAAATGATGTGATCCAGAAAACGCACAAAGACAAAGCTCCATTAAAAGGCAAAGGAGGCCCAAAGAATAAACTGTGGATCAAGAAAGTGAAGGAAAAATCACAACTTCGGGTGGAGAAGATCCAAGAAAGGGGGCCCAAAATCCAAGATCAAAAAGGGATTGGACTTGTTAAGCATTGGAGAGAAGTTAAAAAAGGAAGTCCCAGTCAAAGAAAGCAAAAGAGTAACATTTTCAAAAGGCTCGAAGGCCCACCTGCAATGCCCCCAGCGCGCGCAACTCGCATACCCATTCAGTGGCCCCGTCAATGCAGCGCATCCCGTGAAACTCGTGCCCATATTCGAATGGTCGGCATGCCTCATCATTTAATCCAACAACGCGCGCGACCCAGAATTCTTTCTGATAGCGTGGCCTAGTGCCTATCTTTCCGCGCGGCCCAGCACCCCCCGGCCTTCCCTGCACACTACGTGAGAACTATGCGGGCCAACCCACCCACACACCCGAGCGCGTCCATCTGCGCACCTTCATCAAACAGCATCGCGCAATCTTCGCAGGCCAACCCACCAGCACACCCGAGCGTGTCCATCCGTGCACCTTCATCAAACAACATCTCGTAATCTTCGCGAGCCAACCCGCCCGTGCACCCAAGCCCGCCCACCAGTGCAACTTCTTCTCACAATGTTGGCCCAATCTTCTCTAGCGCAACCCATCCACGCCAGCCTGTCTGTAGCCCGCTGCTATACATGCCATGCAGCAGGCCATCCCATATGCACCTTCCATCTGCATTCCTTGTGTGCTGTCCATGCCCAAGCATATGCCAGGCACATGCCATGCACATGCTCAAGCACATGCCAAGCACATGCCACCATTTAAATTAGTTTATATTAGTTTAAGTTTAATTTTGAGTTATTTTAAATTTTATTTGAATTTATTTTATCCTTGTCTATCTTAGGATTAGATATAATTTTGTTAGGATTAGTCCTAGGTTATAAAAGGCATCTTAGTGCTAACTTATGTTTTTGGTTTTGACCAATTTATGAGATTAAGCTTTTAATCTTGTGTGAGAGTTTCCTCTCTTGAGTTCTTTACGAAGAACTTGATCTTCTTCAAGTGGATTCTTGAAAAAATCGAACTTTGATAGTTTTGGTTCAATCAACAAGTTTGGTTAGAGTCAATCTCCTCATATGGTTACAATGGTTCTAGTCGACAGGTTTGGCTAGGGTCAAAGTGCCGCCCCGACCTTGTTTCGTGAGACGATCTGTTGTTTTTCCGCGTACGTTGTTGGGTCTAAGGTTCGTATACCTTAGGTCTACATCAGTTGGTATTATAGTGAAGACTCGAACGTTTCAAGGTGCTATTTTATTTTTCTGCGTCGGTTTATCTTTTTATTGATCCTTACGGTCAACTTTACAAAATATCAAAAAAAAATATTTGTTTTCTCATCATCCATCAAAAAAGGTTTGACCCTTACGATCAAACATCAAAAAAAGTTGATCCTTTGATCATCTATCAAAAAAAAAAAGTTGTTACTTTCGATTATCTTCTACAAAAAAGAAGTGCGATTTTTAGTGAAAAAAAAATGAGATATTTATCTCAAAATTTCGAAATTCAAAAACAAAGGGAAAGAGAAGTCTTTCAAATTTCAAAAATATCTTCTTGGATTCATCTCAAAAAGTGCTATTCAAATATCTAATCTCCGGTTTAGCTCTATGTTTTCAGAAATTTTTGAGAAAAAGTTTCCGTTATGGGAAAGTTCCATAATACCTTATTCAAAATTCAAGATATTTTCTTCTTAGGCTACTTAATCACAATAAGTAGTTTGAGTAGTTTGGTCTTAATCAAATTTGAAGGCAATTTGAATATAAAATTTGATTTTTTTTAAGTTTGTGCTTGTTGAATTTTTCAAACTATTTTGATTGAGTTGTTTGTAAAGATCTTAAAGGGAATAATGAGTGGTAAAAGGCAAGAGTTGTGAGACTATCTTGTAAAAGCCATATTTGAGTGCAAACACGAGAGAAGTGATCATTGATTTGAGTAAAACAGGTGAGGGAGAGGAAAGGTCCTTACTTTATTTATTTATTTTTCTAACCCATTTTGTTTTTGTTTGGTTCTCTGATCCTAGATCATGAGTGGAAGCGGCAAAGAAACCAACTTGGATATGAAGACATGTTTGAGGGATTTGCTAGATCACTCTGTGCCCTAAGTTCAAAGATCGATCGACTTGAAAAGTCAACTCCAACAAATGTCCAAGAAAGGAGACATTTTGAAAGGTATGAATTTGAAAAAGAAAAGGTTAGTAATCGAAGGAGAAAAGACTTATGAATGGATAAGGAAGTTAGAAAGTCAAGCAACCTCCAAGTTGAAAGACATCTCAAGCAAAAATGAGCAAGCTTGAGAAAATAAGAACCTTTAAATTCTTCTTCTACAAAAAAAAATAGATTTTTACAAAAGGGAGCCCAAGACATCATCAATCGACTTTGTGAAGCTTTATGAATCTTGTCTAAAGAAGAAGTCGAACAACACTACAACATCAAGTTCTAATCCAAAAGAAGTTAAGCAAGGAAGCAACTTCAACAAAAGAGAAAAGTTGATAGAAAAGAGGGAACTGGAGGAAAAGCTAGATGTTGTTGATGTTAAAGAAAAAGAGAATGATAAAGTGGAGCAACAAATTGAATGAGGTACACAAAAGGAAAAGTTTGAAATTGGAGATGAAAAGAGTGTAAGTGACCATGAATTACTACCACTTAAGGAGAGTAGCAACATGGAATTTGAAGAACCGGTGAGAGGAGAATTATTAGTCACAAGAAAAGTTTTGAATATGCAAATCAAGGAGGAAAGTGATGAGATCCAACGGGAACACATTTTTTTATACCCAATGTCTTGTTAAGAACAAAGTTTGTAGTTTGATCATTGATAGTGGGAGTTGCACCAACGTGGCAAGTACTTTGTTAGTTAAAAAGTTGGATTTAGAGACTACTAAGCATCCGAAGCCATATAAGTTGCAATGGCTAAGTTGGCTAAGTAATTGTGGTGAGATCAAAGTTACAAGACAAGTGGAGATTGCTTTATCCATTGGAAGGTACAAAGATAAAATTCTATGTGATGTGGTTCCTATGCAAGCTACTCATATTTTATTAGGTAGACCGTGGCAATATGATAGACAAGTAAATTACAATGGATTCAAGAATGAGTATTCCTTGGTTCAAAATGGGAGAAATGTTGTGCTAACCCCATTAAAGCCGTGGGAAGCTAGTAAAGATCAAGAGAGAATTGCCAAAGATTTCGAGAATTAACCAAAGTTGAAGCAAAGAAAGAAAAATCAAATTTTGAAGTAGTTGAAAATAATTTGGAAGTTTATAACGACCCGAATTTTCGTAATTCCGTGAAATAGAATTCATAAGCCAACCGCAGAGAGCACATTCACTTCATACTAATCACATAGAGGTTATAAACAATTCAATCCAATTTAACAGCTTATTCCAAATCAAGGACAATCCATGCATATCATCATTAACCATATAGCGAGGTTAACCCCTTTCATGCTAACATCAACATTTAACATTGTCTACGGTCAATAATTTATCCAACAACACCACTATCCACTCTTCACAATCATATTTCCCACAACCAACATACAACAGAGAAATATCTAGTTTTTGTCCAAATAAAACCCAAGATGCATAACCCAACACATCCAGCAGTGCAGAGTCAAACCAAAGATTAACACAACATAGATAAATCTTCCAACAACAGAATATATTATCCACTTATTGACCAATAACATAGCAGTAAACGGAAGGGGACAGAGAACAACATCTGAAATCCACAAAACAAAGAAGGAAGCTCACCATCAGAAGCTCTCGGCCAACCCCCTTCCAAGAGCTCCCAGCTTTGCACACCCGAGGGACTACCCTGCCAGAACACCCCTCTCCCTCTTCTTCTTCTATCTTCTTCCTCTTCTTTCCTCCTTTGCTCAACCTCCAAAGAGCAAATTCTGCTTTCTGCCCAGCTCACCTAAAGCACTCTGCCAATCACTCTTCCTCCATTGCATTTCTACGTCTTCCAGAGGGTACCCATCACCCTACCTCTGCCCCTCTACGTCTTCTAGAGAGGCACTCCATAACCTATCCCTGCCACAGCCAACACTACAAGGTCTACAATGTCTACTCTGTCGACTTTCTACAAGGCAAGGACTAGGAAAGAAAACCAAACCACAAGCTAAACCATGGCCTTCGACCGGTCCAACAGGAATAGCCAATTCCCCCTACCTCCTGACGCCGTCCCGCCATTCATCGCCATCACCATCGCCATTCATCATTGTCATCGCCTACCAGACGACGTCGGCCCCCAAAATTGACGAAGCATCGCCTCTCATCATGACCCGACGCCAAACCCGAAAACCCAAGCTTCGTATCGCATCAACCCGCGAAACCCGACTCTTCAACCGTCACCGTAGCAGCTCGCTCCACCACCTGTTGAGAAGGAGCTGCCTGAGCTCAAGCTTCGTCGTCCGTCGAACGCCCTCATTCGATCCCTTGCATCATCGCTCACTCTCTCGGTCTCCATCTCTCTCTCTCTTCTCTCCCTCTTTCTCGTCTGCTCTCTTCTGCGCTTCGCGAATGGCCGAAGGCCAAATTAAAAATCCCCTCCCCCTTCCCCCTCTAATTAAGTTCCAGACCACTAGCTTGACCAGCCAAAGTGAACCAGTTCAACTGAACCGGTTCATTTCTTCCCCTTCACTCATTTTAACCATTTTTAATTCTCACTTATAAATATTAATCCTAATTAATCACATATATTATAACTTAATTAATATTTATTTTATTTTGATTACGTTAATTTCCATAATATATAATCTAACGAGTACGTTCTTGGTAATACCCCAACAATTGTCCAATTACTCCAATATTCCCAATTACCTTCCAATTATCCTTATTAAATTATGATATAAAAAGTCAGGGTATTACAAAGTCAAATAAATAAAAAGAATTAAAAAGGAAAAAGACGAAGAAGAAAAAGGAGTAAAAAGAGCCATAAAAATAAAGAGAGAAAAAAAGGCAAAGAGGAAGAAAAAAATTTGGAGGATGAGAGAATAAAAATAAAGAGAGAGGAGGAGAAAAAAATAGTGGGAGATGAGGTAAAATTCGAGAGAGAAAAGAAAAGAAAAGAAATTAGAGTGATGAAAAAGCGTGAGAAAAATAGTGAGATTTTCCTTTCATGCAAGAATTTTTCTTTTACCTCCATTGAACTAACTTCTTTTCGAGTGTTTGTTTCACCAATTTTGCAGGATTATAAGGGCAAGTTAAATGAGAGGCAAGCACAATGGATGAATTGCAACAAAAAGTTTCCAAACAAAATCCAATCCAACAAAGGTAAAGACATTATATTATGGTTGTCAAACCAATGTCAAAAAGATTTGTAAATTCTCTTTAAACTAAGTTATTTAAATCTGAATTTATTAAGATTTTAATTGAGAATGACTTATGTTTTGGAAGATATTGGATGGATTGTGAAATTAATGCATGTGAAAATTTTGATGAAAAAATGTGGAAATTTTGTTGTAAAATCGTATGCATAGATAATTTTAAAAATTTTTGGATTGTGGATTGTGATAAAGATGCATGTTATAATTTTTATAGAAAATTTTGGAATAATTATGGCCAAGTTGCATGCATAGATGTTTATAAGAAATTTTGGATTATTGATTAAAAGTTTGCATGTCTCGAATGATATAGGCATAAAAGATTCTTATCCAAGGAAATTACTTAGTTTGTTCCTAAGTTTTATGAATTAAAAATTGGTATTTTTAAGATCTTAGAGGAACATGAAATTTGAAATTGGATATGCATTATTTGGTATTTTTATAAATATGGAGCATGCATGAATTCTAGGTTTGATTTAAAAAATAATTATCAACAAATTCAAACAAAGATTGTTGAAGAGTGGAAATTTAAGTTTGAGCTTATATGTATGTGGTTGATTATGATATATAGCTTATTCAATGCTTTTAATAACTTTATGATATTGATGAATTATATGATTCAATATATTATTGGAAAAATTGATATTAGATGCATTGATAATGAACTGATTTATGAAAAGAAAAAGGTTGAAGTTGTTAGGCCTTTACAAGCAAAGGAAAGAATTGCTATCCAACCACAACAAGAAGAGTCATTCCCAGCCTTGAAGCACATCAAAGAAGATAATCATAAAATTGACCTACCAAGTGTTAAAGGTAAGGTTAGTGCTTCTTTAAAAACTACTAATTTGTCTTTATATGATGTAACAGATTCGAGGACGAATCTTCTCCAAGAAGGTAGGAATGATGTGATCCAAAAAATGCACAAAGACAAAGCTCCATTAAGAGGCAAAAGAGGCCCAAAGAATAAAGTGTGGATCAATAAAATGAAGGAAAAATCACAACTTTGGGTGGAGAAAATCCAAGAAAGGGGGCCCAAAATTCAAGATCAAAAAGTGATTGGACTTGTTAAGCATTAGAGAAAAGTTAAAAGAGGAAGTCCAAGTCAAAGAAAGCAAAAGGGTAACTTTTTCATAAGGCCCGAAGGCCCACCTGCAGTTCGCGCAGCGTGCGCAATCCGCACACCTATTCAGTGGCCCCGTCCGCTCAGCGCATCTCGTGAAACCCGTGCCCATATTCGAATGGCTAGCGTGCCTCATCATTTATTCCGACAGTGTGCGCGACCCAGAATTTTTTCCAACAGCGTAACCCAGTGCCTATCTCCGACAGTGTGCCTATATTTCCACGCGGCCCAGCACCCCCCGGCCTTCCCTGTGCGCACCGCGAGAACTATGCAGGCCAACCCACCCACACACCCGAGCGCGTCCATCCGCGCACCTTCATCAAACAACATCGCGCAATCTTCGTAGGCCAACCCACCCACACACCCTAGCGCGTCCATCTATGCACCTTCATCAAATAGCGTCGGGCAATCTTCGCGGGCCAACCCGCCCGTGCACTCGAGCACGCCCACCAGTGAAACTTCTTCTGACAATGCTGGCCCAATCTTCTGTAGCGCAGCCCATCTGCGCTCCCCTATCCATAGCCTTCTGCTATCCATGCCATGCAGCAGGCCATCCCATAAGCACTTTTCATCCGCATTCCTTGTGTGCAGCCCATCCCCAAGCACATGCCAAGCACATGCTACCATTTAAATTAGTTTAAGTTTAATTTTGAGTTATTTTAAATTTTGTTTGAACTTATTTTATCCTAGTTTATCTTAAGATTAAATATAATTTTGTTAGGATTAGTCCTAGGTTATAAAAGGCACCTTAGTGCTAACTTATATTTTTGGTTTTGACCAATTTGTGAGATTAAGCTTTTAAACTTGTGTGAGAGTTTCCTCTCTTGAGTTCTTTGCGAAGAACTTGATTTTCTTCAAGTGGATTCTTGAAAAGATCAAACTTTGATAGCTTTGGTTCAACCAACAAGTTTGGTTAGGGTCAAACTCTTCATCCAGTTACGATGGTTCTAGTCGACAGGTTTGGCTAGGGTCAAAGTGCCGCCCCGACCTGATTTAGTGAGACGATATGTTGCTTTTCCGCGTACGCTGTTGGGTTTAGGGTTCGTATACCCTAGGTTCGCATCACGAAAACATTGAAAACTTGTCGAAAAGTGTTAACCATACAATTGATGGAACTTGAGTTCATCAGGCAAGTTAAGTGTTCATACGAAGCAATGGACATAGTTTTATAATGGACATAGTTTTATAATGATGTCTTTTGGCTGTCAAAATCTAAAATTTTCACACCATTTTGCCTCAAGTTTAACAAAACGACGCCTTTTGAAGTTTCTGTTCAACCTCGTCTCGTGACTATCTTAGGAATTCTGTTTCAGAATGCTGTGATACTGAAATGATTTTTCATCTTCGAACCAATTTTCCATGCCAACCTTGAAAGATCTACGCCTTCTTATTTGAAGAAGAAAAAACTAAACTTTCTGAAGCTTGAACTAGTCTGACTTGCCCATCTTCTCCAAAGCCGCCAGTCTATGTCTGTGCTCTCTGATCCAGAATCCTTCTGTTGAAAACTTGGCCAGTTTAATTATTCTTCAACACAAAAAAAAAAAAGCCAAAGGATCCGCTAAATTCTGCTAGAATATCAAAATTGGATTTAGGGCTAAAGAATGTAAAAATGGCGACCATTTCTGACAACAACTTTTAAGACTTGATTCATGATCCACTTGCAAGACCCAAAAGGAGAAACTCTTGCGTTGTTGATGAAACTAGAGAATTCAGATCTCGAAATGACGGTATGTGCTCGCGAAAAGCTCAAAAACAAGCAGCAGGATGAATCTCCATACAGGATAGTGATTTTTCAACTAGTAATGCTATAGAGTTACTAAGAGCCTAAAGATGGATTATCAACTAACAAGAAGAGCTCGAAAATGATGATTGTTGGTGAACATGCGTGTGTAGAGAGCAGGATCAGCTCGAACGAGATCTTTAATGGCGATTGAACTGCATTTGAAGCTGTAGTCAATGCTACCGTTGGCAAATATGGAGTAATTAGCTCTGTTGATAACACTTTGGACGATCTTTTAAGCTGTCTAGGGGTTCAGGACTGCTCTAGTAAGAGGAATCAACAGTTCAGAAGGTGCAATAGATAGAGCTGTTGGGAAAAATATACGGATAATATGAAGAATTGAAAGAAACGTGGATAGTACTGATCAGAATAATTCTCAGAAAAGAATGCTCTTGGCAATCTCCTTAGACAGAATTTTTCTTTCCAAGTAAGTTTCCAAGAAAAGCTGGAGGGGTCACAAATGGTCCCACTTAAAATCCAGTCTCCTAGACAAAGCTTACTTACACAGTACAATTACACCACTAAACAGTACGAACAATGATAGCAGACCCGATACCAAAAATATCAAGAATATTTTTTCCACAAGAAGAAAGAGAAATAACAGTGAAAATAGACACCGAGAATTTTACGTGGAAACCCAAATCGGGAAAAAAACCATGGGGACCAAGTCCAGAAAGATCTCACAATGAAAAATAGGATTTACAATATTTTCCTAGAAACTAAATATTCTAGAAAATATTCATTAAGAGAAAAACACAACTCTTAGATTTTTCAATGTGCACAAATGCACATCACCTATTTTTCCTCCTCTTTCTTTTTTCTCCCTCAAAATAATCCTCAGTATTTTCACTCCCCTCTTCTTCTCATCTTCTTCTTCTTGTTGAGTATTTGGGATGCTTGAAGTATTAGAGGAACTCTCTATTTATAGAGAGAGTTCCTCACATGAGGACAAACATAGGTGAACAAGGAGAAATTGAAATTCTCCTCCTTCAAATAATGACATTTGCCTACAATTAGGCAAATGTCTGATCCTCATCTAAAAAGTGATCCAACAAATCTCCCCCTCTCGATTTATAATGAGGTAAGTATAGACCAGCTGAGCTTCTACAGAAAACGTGATTGCCCTTTTGCAAGATCTTCGTCATCATGTCTGAGCTCGCAATCAGCATGTCATCGACATAAAGTAGGAAGATTATATATGTACCGTCCGTGAATCTTTTCACGAACACACAATGGTCTAACAAAGTTTTTATGTATCCTTGATCGACCATGAAGGAATCAAAACTTCATGTACCATTGTCATGGGGCTCGCTTCAATCCATACAGAATCTTTTTCAATCTACATACCAGATGTTCTTTTCCTTCAACAACGAACCCTTCTGGTTGCTCAATGTAGATTTCTTCTTCTAGTTCACCATGCAAGAAAGCAGTCTTTGTAATATCCCGATTTTTTTATATCAGAAATTAAAAATGATAAATTGGAAACTAATTGGAGATATTCGATGAGTTATCTTGAGCAGTATTTATTGATACTTTCTTCACAGTCACTTGAGTCACGTACAAGCTAGATTCTCTATTTCCTCCCGCTACAACTAGCGAGCCTTTGCTGAGCTTCCATTTACCGTTAGCAAATTCACTTTTGTACCCAGGATTATCAAGAGCACCAATTGATATTAGATTCAATCTAATATCAGAAACATGTCTGACATCTCTGAGCACCAACTCAAATCTCGTGTTGGTCTGGATACAAATGTCACATTTTCCAACTATTCTGAAAACATGATTATTTCTCATTTTAACAATGCTAAAATCGCCACTGGTGTAAGATGTAATATATTTTGTCTTTGACGTAACATGATAAAATGCACCAAAGTCACACACCCAACATGATTCACGAGTCATAAGGTTGACAACATCTTCTCATATAATTACATCTTCACCATCAAAGACAGTTGCAATCATACTCTTCGTCTCAACTTTGGCATTCTGTGTGCCTTGCTTATTTTTCAACTTCCAACAATCTTTTTTCATGTGACCCATTTTGCTATAGTGATAGCACTTGACGCTCCTTTTACTTATTGATTATCCCGACATACTGGCTCCAGAGGCCCCATGTTCACTTGATCTCCCTCTCATTACAGATAAGGCCTCCACAGAAGAGTGCTCTTTGTTCTTCCGTCTACTTTCTTCTTCAAGAATTGCAGCTGCAACATCATTGAACACCAATTTTGACTTTGCAGCACCATTGGCCAAATTTATAATGAGATGATCATATGAATCAGGCAAACTTTGAAGAAAAAGTTTTGTTTGTTCATTTTCGTCAATTTTGTGCTCCATTGCTGTAAGTTGAGAAAATAACGTGTTGAGAGTATTGATGTGATCCGTCACCGATGTCGACTCTGACATCCGAAGAGTATATAATTTTCTCTTTAAGAAAATTTTCATATGCAACGATTTTTCCTCATACAACTTTGTCAACATATCCCAGATTTGCTTAGCAGTTGTCATTTTGTCACACGGAGTTGGCAGGTTTGTCAGTCGTAAAGATTAGCATATACTAGTACCGTTCCGAACTGGCAGATGGCGTGACGGCTTGAGATTGCTCGTCGGCAACTCTTGTCAATTTGGAACACAAAGGTATCCTAGTGAGAAGCGGTCTATCGTAAGCAACCTCATCCATTGTTGCCATTATACGAGTTGGATCATTGTGGAGCTTATTCACCGACAACTCGGATGATGTGTCGGGTCTTCGGATCGCCGTCATTGGTATTCTCTATACGGGTTGTGTTGTCGCTGAGTTTCTCGCCCGCAACCAGGGTGACGAGTTGGATCTTCGGGTCGCCATCACTGGAATTCTTTCTTCCCTCATGAGATGTTGCTATTGGCGGATAACCACCTTTCTATGACATGTGCTGGGTGGTTACCCGAGTTATGGAGCCGCTGAGCTAATCGCCGGCAACTCGGGTAATGTGCTGGATCTTCGGATTGTATCGGCACTGGTTATGGCCCATCGGCACATCTAGTCGGTTACATGAGTTGTGTCATCACGGAGCTTGCTCGCCAACAACTTGGGTAATGCGCCGGATCTTCGGGTCTTATCGGCGTTGGCTATGGCTCATCAACACATCTGGGCAGCTACATGAGTTGTATCGTTACAGAGCTTGCTCCCCGACACCTCGGGTAATGCGCTAGATATTTGGATCGTATCGGCGCTAGCTACGGCCCGTCGACACATCCGAGCAGTTATACCACCTTTCTATGATGAGCAACAAATGAGTCCTTGTGTGACCATCCCTTTTCACTGATGACATTTTCATACTAAAAATAATGTTGACATATTTTGCAATTATAGCTGCCTATGTATACATCGAGTTTTTGAATAAAGCCACATCGAGGGCCATAGGTCAGTTTATTAAAATGATAAAGAGGTTTGTTTAAAATCCATGCATAGTAAATGAGAAGCATGAAATGGCTTTCAAAGATGAGGAAAATGGTTTTTAGCATGCATGACATTTAATATAGATTTTCCTACTGAGTTAGTCACTCACCTCTTAGATTATATTTTTTCCCAAGTTAAGATGTAGACTTGGTGCATAGGATTTGCACATGTGACAGCAGAGCGATGTTGGCGTTCCCTGATGGGTGTTTCAATCTCTCCGTGAATTGGTGGAGGTTCGTCGGTTCAATCCCTCCGTTCCTGTCATTTGATTTAATCTCTCTGTCTAGCCCGCCTCGGGCATGTCAAACATCATCTCCTTGTTTTTCCATATAATTTTCAAACTCAATATTATGCATCAATGTAAGAAATTAGCTGAGAAAATATATTAAAAAAATAATTAAATTAATTAACTATACCAACTCAACATATTTATTATTTAACTCTAGATAACTATTACATGTGCATAATGTTAAAATTCTTTTTACAATAGACTATTATGAGATCCATGACCTCAGTATCGGTTTTCGATCTCGTCAATTTTCTCAACGGAAGCATCTCGACCGTACACATCCCATGTCAAATTTTATAGTACAATAGATTATTTGTAGACTCACCACCTCACTACTATCTCTAGGTTTTAATAGTTTTTTGGGGTAAGACAATTCAACCACATTGCATTCTTTCGCTCAACAGGATGCTCGACTACTTACGATCTGGCTAATATTTCTATGACCCAATGGTTTTCTAGTTTAGTGCAAACAACTAGAATCCCAACTAGAATCCTCTAATTTTAGTATGGTGTTTTATTATTTACACATTATTTCATTAATTATTGTTATTCGTTTGCTATTTTTTAAAGTTAATATGCGAATATTATGAGAGTAATACCGTAGAAATATAGACACCGAGAATTTTACGTGAAAACCCAAATCAGAAAAAAAAAAAAAAACCACGATGACTAAATCCAAAAAGATTTCAGTATGAAAAATATGATTTACAATATTTTTCTAGAAATCGAATATTCTAGAAAATATTCACTAAGAGAAAAACACAACTCTTAGACTTCTTGTGCACAATTGCACTCACATATTTTTCCTCTACTCTTTTTTTTTATCTCCCTCCAAAAATCCTCTCTATTTCTCACTCCTCCCTCTCTCTCTTCTTCTTCTCCCACATTTGGAATTGGAGTTTGGGATAATAAGTTCCTAGGAAATCCTCTTTATTTATAGAGAGGATTTCTTAAGAAAATAATAATAAAAAAACCAAAACATAGATTGCTTGTTGATTCCATATGGGCGGCTGAAGGAAGACAACGTGTGTGGCTTTTTATTGCTAATTCTTCTTCTTCCTCTCATAAAGAAGGACCCAACAAATGGACTGCTCTTCATAGGAGGGACCCCATCAAGCAGAAAGTTAACCAGAATGGAGAATGGACCACATTCTTCCTAATTTTTCTCTATGTGGAAGGGGAATCTCAATTAATTGTATGAAATATAAACAATAAAATTTAATCAATGTTTTTTTATTCAAATCATGTTATTATGGATTGTTACAATGATCTCTATGTAAACACTATATGAACATCAGTCAAACTGAATTAACCATTATTCAAAGTTATACATAAAAGCAAGGGCAACATACAATATTAGTAGAAATATGAAGTAATTATTTAGAAGAGACTATGGATTGAACTCCAATTTTATAATGGCTTCTTTTGTGTAATTTGAATAGGTAATCCTTTAGTTGGGATTGGAAAGGGTTCCATTATGAAAAGATCATCAGCATGAGCAGATAGTTTCCAAGTGAAACGTGTAATGATGTAATGGATGACAACAAGAGTTTCTATCCTTGCAAACTCATTGCTCGGACAGACTCTTGGACCACCCCCGAACGCCATAAAGCAAAATCGAGGGATTGAAGATTGGTTCTTGAATCTATTCGGATCAAACTTCGATGGCTCTGGAAATACGCTCTTGTCCATGTGCATCATTGACGTTGCCCAGAAGATCTGAAACAGAAGTAGCCAAGTATATCGAACTACAAAAAAAACAAAAAAAAAAGAGAAAAAAGAATCGAAAGTGTGGGAATTTGACTCACTTGCCATCCTTTCGGAATGAGATATGTAAGAGCCTTGAAATTTTAATGATAAATTCCACGTGTAAATTCTTCGCGTTGAAAATCGATCATAGCGTTGAAGTAGACCGAATTTGTCGTGTAGCAGCCACGTATGTAAATTTAGTCATTTGGTCAAGTCCACGTATGCAAATTTGGTCAACTGGTCAAAGTCAGTGAAATTAGATTTTTCCGAGTAAAAAAAATTGAATTAATAAACGATATTGGACAATCAAAATTGAGCGATAACATCGATGGATGATGTTTGAATTAAATTTAGAGTTGAGTAGATTATAAATTGGTGATGTAAAAAAAATTGGTGATACACATTTATTTTAAATGGAAAAGAAATTAGAGAATTATTGGATAAAGGAAATAAATGAGTTAGAATAATTGAAATAGGAAAAGGGATTGAGAAGAGGGGGAAAAATCCCGCCCAAAGCCCTTGAACCAGTAAAGTTCAGGGTTTAAGTTGTAAAAAAAAAAATAAAAATAAAAATAAAAAAATTAAAAAGGAAAAATCGGAGAAGAGGAATAGGGTTCCTCTTCCCCGATTTCTTTCCCCCTTTCCAGCCTCCTGCCGATAGAGAGAGGCACCGGCCGGGCGTTTTTCGCGAACGAGAAGGAGCTGCGTGAGGGCTAACTCCGGCGACGAAGGACGGCGATCGACGAGTCCGTCTGGGTTGCTTCTCGACAGCGAGTGTTGACCGAGAACAGAAGCTCGGCATTTCGAGCCATCCCTCCGGCTGCAAACGACGAACGGCGAGGAGGGACGCCGACGAACGACGTCCGACCGACGAGGTGAGGCGGCTTCCGAGCGACGGCACTGCGACGATGTCGGTCAGGAATGACGCCGGTGGCCGCGGGCTTCCGATCCGAGCGACGCCGGCGACGGAACAGCTCAGCCCGAGCGTGTTCCTCCGATTCCGGCGAGCGGCGATCTCGGATCCGTGACGGGAGTTCTGAAAATCGAACCCATTTTTCCGACTCCGGCAGCGACGAGTTCGGATCGGTGACGGGAGCTCCGAGGCCGAACCTGTTTTTTTCGATTCCGGCGACAATTCCGATCTGTTCAGTGGGTGAGATCTTTCGATCCGAGTTTTATTCCGATGTTAATTTTGGGATTTATGATGTCGTTGGTTGATTGGTGATTTGGTTTACAGCGATCGATCGAAAGGATTCCGGACGAACAACTCCGGCGACAGCAGCTCCGGATCTGATTCTGGCGAGAACAGAACACTTGGTTTTGTTTTGTTCTGTTGGGTGAGTTGGATATTTCTATTCCGATATTTGGTCTTGAATGTGATTTGTTTCTGATTAGGAGGGATTTGTTGTTAGTGGCTCTGTTTCGTTGTAGAACTGAATGATCTCTGCATTAAACTAATTTGATGAAATAATGTCGTAGGAAAGTGCTATTGTCGAATCTCTCTTTTGGATAAGTAGTGCATTGTGATTGTGGTCTATTGAGTGTGAAAAGTTTAGTTGGATTCTTGCTTCGGGAATGGATGTAAATCTTGTTCAAACCTATTGATTGGGCTAAAGCTGATAAAGTGGTTTCTGAATTAGTGATAAATATCTGAATATTGCTTGGATTTGTTAGGCTTAAATTTGCAGAAAGTAATATTCATGCAAAGTGATTTATGTTTTGTTAAAGTGTCATATGTTTGGGTTTTAAGCACTGTTGAGTTGAATACCATGGATAGATTTAAATTGTTATGGGTTGCTGAATAAAAGGATAAGTTAGGATAAGGCTGAGAAGCTGATAGTTATTGTTACATTATACATACTCGAATCGCTTGTATGGTTGAAATGGAATCTATCAATGTTAAAGGAATGAGACTTTTGATTTTTAAAGTCGTGTAGGTGTTCGTGATTTGGATTATCAGTTTAAGAAATATTGTTAGATAAAGTTGGAAACTTTATTGGAATTCTTTGCAAGTTGGTTGGTCTTTGTATAGGACCCTCGCTTATTTTTCTAGAATTTAATTATGATATTCTCGCGTTTATACATTTGCCAGGCTTGGTCAATTTCAGCGAGTGAGATACGATTCTTGCGTAATTGGTTGCTCTGGTTGGTAAGGCAGACCGCCGTCGAGGTAGGGATTTCTATACCTCTTGCGTTATATTGCATCCTATTCCGTTTTCCAAAATGATTATTTTGTGGACTACCACACTTGGAAAATGACGGGGACTGTTCGACAGCACGTCCGTTTTTATTAGTAGTATGTTTTCTCAAGTTTAAATTCCGTACATGGTTGAGATTTATTGTGCCCATGTTGAGGGATGGATCCGCCATCCCCTTTGATACCTTCTGCTGCGTGAAGGTTGATTGTTTGACGTGCGAAAATTATAGGTAGGGCATTGGTGATGTGTCCTCAGGTTGAAACTCCTGAAAGTCGTAAAACCTCGTATGGGAGGGTGATGACGCCTCCTTGGGTCGCAAGCCCCTAAACCTGGCAAGGATTTGTCCCACGGATCAGACGGTTGTCAATCGCTGAGACTTGTTTATCCTAAGTCCACATATAGCGAGCAACTGTATCCGTTTTATTTGATTATACGATTATACGATTATACGGGTTGTGTCGTGCAGCCAGGTGCGCCGGCAACTCGGGTGACGTACGGAATCTTCGGATCGTCGTCATTATTCCTGCCTCATAAGGTGTTGTCACCGACGGGTGACCACCTCTTCTGTGTTGTGTGGCGGGTGAGTCCATGAGTGACCACCCCTTTTCATTGACGACGTTTTCAAATTGGAAAACGATGATGGCCTATTTTACGAGGTATAGCTGTCTATGTATACAGCAAGATTTTTAATAAAAGCCTCATCGACGGCCCTTGGGTCGGTTTGGTAAAATGATAAAGAGTTTTAAAGTGATTTTTAAAAATCCATGTACGGCAGAATGAAACATAACCTTGTTTTCGAAAAATGTACAAAACCAGTTTTGCATGAGGTGCATTTAGTATAGCCATACCTTACTGAGTTAGTCACTCATCCCAAACGACTCCTGCCCCCCAAAACTTCAGGTAAAGGCAAGAGCAGCTGAGGATTAGGAGCTGAAGTGTTCTGTTATTTACACTTGTGGTGTTTATCATTATTTGGTGAGAATGTTTACATTTGGTCTGTAAACCTTAAACACAGTTGGTTTTGTATTTGTTGCACAGTACTTGGATTTCATTTTAATTTATGCACTGTTATCTTCTCGTGATCCCTACTCGGACCTAGGCCCATATTATCTTGGGCCGAATTAAATATTATAAAGTCTTCCGCAAAACTCACGCCTTGGGCTGGGTGATCGGGTTCTCTATGAGGATCGGGTCGC
>CM039470.1:41116187-41199752 GCA_022433065.1 Begonia loranthoides
GTCGCCTGACCCGGCGGTTCTGTTAGGCCCGTCTTCGGGTCGTGACAAGATATCCATCAAATTCAATATCCTTCAAGACTTGTCTGAATCCACCAAAAATTGGAGGGACGACTCTCAACGTTTCAAGAGCTACATTCCATGTGTACTTCATCTTGTTAAGATCTTCCCAGGTTAGGTACTCTCCAGGGAGCTTGCTTTTTTCAATCTCTTCGTGTTCTGATGAAAACAAACAAACCAACTATTTTTATGACATTCAATAAAATTTCATCAAACCAATTCTTACAAACCTGATTTATGAATGGTTAGATTGAATTTTGTGATTGTACCTTGAAGAACAGCTGCATAAACAGCTTCATTTTTAGCCAGCATCTTCATTATGAAAGTAAGCAAAACAGATATCGTATCGTGTCCCGCGATCATGATGAATATCGCATTATGGATGATTTCTTTCTCGCTTAATTCTTCATTGATGCCTTCTTTTTGAAGCCTGAGTAAGTGAGAGATGAGATCTTGATGAGGAGAATCAACTTCTTTTTCAAGTTTTATTTTCTTCTCTTTTTGATCAGATCCTTTACCATGGCTTGAACCCTTTTGCTTTCTCGCAGGTTTTTGCTCAATGTACTGAATGGCAAGTTGATCGGATATTAGTTTTATTTCGGATGATTAGTTTTTGCTCAAAACTAATTATTTTTTGCTCAATGTACATTTCAGTTTCTGTCATTTCTGAGTGCAAAGGATTGAGTTTGAGAGCCCCTTCATTCAAATTCATCCTCCGTCATTTTGTTGCTCGCTGGCCGCTGCAAGTTTGCTAGTCAGGGACGTCCCACTCTGCCACTGCTTAGTCATCGATTTGTCCAAACGAAGAAGATGCTGTGAGTGAATCTGCTAACTCCGATTCACACAGAACCGCCAGCCTCCGATCGAGCTGCCGTTGTTCGCCAGGGGTGGCTGGATGGCAGGCGGGCTCGTCGGGCCAGCCCTCCAGGCTCCCGAGCTCAGGCTCAGCGGGCTTGCGAGCCCCATGTTTTCACTATATCATCCGAAAACAGACCATATATTTTTCTCTTTCAGAAAAATATATGCTTAATAAGTATATGCTTTTTCTCTTTCAGAAAAGCTTATCTATTTGCTGATTAACTTACAGAGACTTCTTGCTGGCCTTGCCAGTGGATCTTGAGGTGCTCTCTCACTTCTTCTTCCACTATTCGGACGTATTTTTTTTAGATTGGATTGCACCTCTTACGCATTTATGTTTGTCTCCGCTGAGCTCAAATATATTTCGGTCTCCCAAAAGCATCGTAATGGACTTAATTTGTTGGTTACTGATGGTGCTTTCGTCACAGGTGAAGACTAGCTTGTTTGCAGCCTGTCCACCGACGAAAACAGTCGGTTTGCCGAAGAGACTTAGCTTGGAGACCGGTCCATACTTTTTGATCCTTTGGTTCAGCCATTGTTCGGCAGTGTTCTTCCTCAAGGCTTGGGGAAAGCTAATGCTGTGGCCTATGATTGGAATTCCGAGCGAACCAGGAGGGAGCCTTTTGGATGATTTACTTCTTCTGTTAAGAAGTAGGAAAATGGGGATGAGGAAGATGAAGACCCCGATGAATACATTCATCGTTATCTCAGTTATAGTTCTGGACGAGTGAGAGAGAAAGTATGAAAATGCAGGGTAGAGAGAGAATGGGGGATCACTCTTCTTTATAGGCAAATATATCTACTCACGATGACAGCTTACGAAGCTGTCTAGTTTCTAAACTGGAATTGAGTTAATCGTAGGAACAAGAAACTCAACTTTGTGTTGTTTAGAACAAGTAACATGTGTTCATTGTTTGTTTGTCAATTTCATGTATTGTCAAATCCAACCTTCACGACAAGTTCTCTCTGAACTTGCCATCCATTACAAGGACCATTCCATGCCACTTATTGAGAGAGAGGGAGAGAGAGAGAGAGATCAGATTATGCATAAGATATTAAGAAGCTTGGTCCCAAATTCATCGTCCCTGTTTCCGTGTCTAAAATGAGTTCACAATGCAGCCAGAATTGCATCACTTTCATGTTCATAAAGAAGATGCTCTATTTCAATTGCTTTCAGTGTAACAAAACAATTTACTTCCCCTTGGCCGGAAAGTGGTTTCCGCCGGTGCTCATCTTGTACAGGTAGAACACAGTCATGCTAGCACTGCAAGTTTGGTTTTGGAAATATTCAACGTGTGTATTGAAATGATTTCATATGATTTCAATAGGGTGAATAATTGAGTCACCTGATTCCCGCAATGACTCCGGCTGGCATAATCTTGGAGGTTTGCAGATAGCGATGACCCATGACCCATGTTAGCGTGGCTCCACAAACTGTTTTGATGACATTCGACCAAGTTCATGAATGACAAGTGAAAATCCTCGTCGGCAAAGCATAAGATTGGAAGATAGAAAAAAAGAAGAAGGGAGTATAAACTCAAGGAGGATTTTGAAAATTCTTGAGAAAATCACATTTAGATGTTGCTCACTTCCTAGAGTATAAACCCAGTACGAGGATTCAACAATGACAGTTCACAGTTATGACAGTTCAATGATTTTGAACCTTTTGTGACACACCATGTGAAGAAAAAGACATTTCATTGGGAGGCCCTGCACGTACCATAGGAGGTTCACAAACTCATGATGCTTGAGAGAAGTAAAAACAAAGGGTTTATAAATAGAATGTACAAAGCATTTTTGAGTAAAACTTAAAAATAAAATTGTGCAAATTTCAGCCCAAACAGACAATATTTATACTTGTCGACACTGTTTTTCTAAGATTCGAAACCATTGAACACTTGTCGACAGTCTGTAAACCATACAATTGATGGAACTTGAGTTCATCAGGCAGGTTAATTGTTTATACTAAGCAATGGACATAGTTTGGTAATGGATACTATGGTGTAAATTCTTTAAACCATAGTTGAAGAAAGATTGACAGCTATTTATAACAATTACATTCATGGAGATTAGGTAGCTAATCCATGGGGATGAAAAACAGTGAGATGTAAAGCAATTCTATCATTCTACCACTGCATTAACTCTCTCTCTCTCTCTCTCTCTCAACGAAGAAACACAGACCAAACAGGACGAGATAGAACAAAACGAGATCTTTCCTTCCGATTAATTTCAGCATGCTTAACAACTGGAATCATATCGTTACCAGTGTCAGACAGAAAAACGCTGGGATTTTGCTTTCCAAAACCAGCCAAAACGACGAATTAGGAGAAACGAAAGAGAATTTGATATACCCAAAAAGAAAAACCTTACTCGTCTCGAGAATCAGAGCAGGATATGAGTTCTTCCTCTTCTTAAAAGCTTCGAGGCTCAGATATCCAGCCAGAATGAGTACCAATCCAACGCCCGCACCTCCACCCAGAGATGCCACGCTCCCTTTCCGGAGATATCCAAAAATCCCGCCGCCCACCAGCAGCAACCCGTACGGGATCGTGAAGCAGAAATCGTGCATTTTCTTTCGCAAACAGATTCTCTCTCTGCAAAATTCTAGAAATGGGCAGGAAATAATTGTGTTCGTCGATTTTGAACTTTCTAAATGCAGCTGCGTTTGCTTGATAATTATTGGTCAACTGTTGAGTTTCTTCATTTTGTTATGTCACGAAACGACACCGTTTGAAGCTTCTGTTAAACCTCGTGGGTTGACTAAGGTTTAGGGTTTCTCGTTCTTAGTCATTGGAAGACGAAAAGACAGCTTTCTGAAGCTTGAACTAGTCCAACTTGCCCATCTTGCTTCAATTCCAGAATCACGTTGAAAACTTGGTCACTTTAATTATTCTTCAACACAAAAAAAAAAAACAGAGCATCGGAATGTCAAAATTGGGCCAAAATAATGTAAAAATGGCAACGGTTTCTGACGATATTTTGAGACTTGATTCAGAATGTGTTACAGATAGGATGATTGCAAAAAGAAAATACCATAAGAGAAATTGGATTTAGGAATGAAAATTTTTTTGGGAAAAAAATCACTAGGTGGAAAGAGGTGGACTTAATAGATTTTGAGTCACATTGAACTCTAACAATCTCATCATTGATATAAATTCTATTAGGGGTAAAAATTATTTGGTTCAGTTTAGTTTTTGATTGAAATAGAACTAAACTGAGTCGGTTCAGTTTTGTAATTTTAAAACAGAAAGCAAACTGAAAACAGCAAAAAATCGAGTCAGAAACCGAACCTCAATTTCCGTTTTCATCGGTTCGGTTCAATTTTTTTATAGGTTTCTAAATTTGGGTGTTCAATTTGGGCTCAGTTTTCAGCCCAGTTTTAGGCCCCATTTTGGGTTCAATTTTGGGGGTTTAATTGCTCGGTTTTGGGCTCTATTCTATAGGTTTAAAGGCTCTGTGTTTGGGCTTTGTATTATAGGTTTAAGATAGGGAAAATGACAAATTAACCATTATCGTTTGTGATTAATGATAAGTCAATGACTATCCTTTATTTTCTAACAAATTAACCACTGACGTATGGGAAAATAACAAAGCTAACATCGCTGTCACGTTTGTCGTTAACAAGCTGATGTGGAGTCGCAGTGGTGCGTAGACAAACCGCCGCGGCTCAGTCATTTTCCAAGAAAAGAAGACCAAATTTGGCCTGAACCGCCGTGGTGTCTCAAGACGCCACCATCGTGGTTTGCTGGCCTCAACTTTGAATTGTATAAGGAGATAGTGAACCCCACGCGATATTCTTAGGCATTTTGTCAGCGATTAGCGAACCCTAGAGAATTCTGAGAGCTGAAGAGAACGTCATTTTAGCAAAGTTGACGAATTTTTTGAAAAGTAAATGGCGTCTTTGAGTGTTAAAGAATCTGTTAACCGTCAAGTTGAAGTGGGGTCCACGCCACATTTTTTGCCAATGAGAATGAGATACGTGGAATTGGAAATGAAGCTGCAATTGTGTTACATTCTGTCTCAGCAACTATACACAATGAGGACAATGAGGACCTCCGTTCATTATGTTAATCCACTAGTGACGAAGACATTGACATGGCCGAGAGTAGGCCTAGACGCCCACCACAAGCACAATGCACCTTCGCTAGTATGGGTCTTGGCAAAGAGTACAGTTCATTGAAGAGAAGAAATTGTCGATCATGCATTAAAGAATGGGTACGAGATAAAATTTACCCATAGTGACGTCATCGGTTGAGGGCTACCTACCAGGAAGGATGCACGGTGGCGGGTGCACGCTTAAAAAATGCAAGGTGAAATGACGTTTCAAATAAAGTTCTACAATGACGTTCACATTTGCTCGAGAAAGATGGAAAGTCGTCATGCCACTGTGAAATGGGTGGCAACGCATTACTTAGACAGATTTAAAAGTCAGGCCAACTGAAACCTTTATTCCATAATTGAGACAGTTAGGAAGGACTTCAACGTCAACATCACACACAGCGTTGCTAGAAGGGCAAGAAATGCGGCCAAAAAAATTAACAAAAGGGATGGCAATGAGCAATACAAGCTCATATGGTCCTATGCCGAGGAGATTAGGAGGCCTAATCCTGGGAGCTTAGTGCGCGTTAACCTGGACATGAGTGCATTTAAAAGAATGTACATCTGTTCGGCAGCATGCAAGATGGGTGTATTGAACCATGGTAGACTGGTTATTTGTTTGGACGGTTGCCACTTGAAGGGAGCGACTCCGGACCAACTGCTCATTGCTGTCACCATCGACGATAACGATGGAATGTATCCAATTGTTGTAACAATGGTTGAAGCAGAAAATAGGACTTATTGGAGCTGGTTTATGGAATTGTTGCTCGACGATCTCAACACTCCATATGGCAATGGATGGACAATCATTTCTGACTGACAAAAGATGCAGTTGATTGCTTTTGCCTTCTGTGTTTATGTTATGCATTTTGTACCAATGTCTGACTCATACTATGAATCTTTGTAGGGTTAGTGTCAGCTGTTAGAGAGATGGCAGGGCAAGCAAACCATCGATTTTGCATCCGACACCAGTATGGCAATTTTCAAAAACAATTTAAAGACAGATTGTTAAAAGATGCAATATGGGCCGCATCTAGAGCCACAACAGTGAGGCAGTTTGAGAGAGAGATGACGAAGTTATTTTTGCTTGACTCGGCGGCCCACAACTATCTACGAGGAATAGATGTGACATGCTGGGCCAAACATGCCTTCTGCTCCATCCTTAAATGTGACTTAAGCCTCAACAACCTCAACAAGTCCTCAACGCTTGCATCCTACCAGCCCGGGAAAAACCGATTCTAAGTATGTTCGAGATCATTCCAAAGGGCATTATGAGTAGGATCGTGAAAAAAAAATGAAAAGATGGCTCGCTCGATAGACCTTTTGTGTCCGCAGATCAGCAACCGGCTGGCCAAACTATAACTTGCCGGTCAAAATTGGAGCCCCCAGTTTTCAAGAGCTGCCCAGTTTGAGGTCAGCAAAGGTAACGAACAGTACTCTGTTGATTTGGACAGGCGTACTTGTAACTGTTACCGGTGAGAGTTGATTGATATCCCGTGTGTCTATGCAGTCCCGTGTATTCACTTCACGAGGAGATCTCTTGAGGAATTTGTGCATGCGTGCTATCACCGGGAAACATACATGGCGATGTACTCCCACTTTGTCCGCCCCGTCAATGGACAAATCGAGTGGCCTCCTGTGAAGAATCTTGATCAAATTATCTCACCGCCATTTAAAATTCTTCTAGGAAGGCCTCAAAAACGTAGAATACGGGATGTGGACGAGGCTTCAAGTCGGACAGTACTACCCAGAAGACATCTGAACATGACTTGTGGCCGGTGTGGGGGTGTGGGGCACAATTCCCGCATGTGCGAAGGTGGACGCGAGTCCAGTGCAGGGGCCGACAGAGGCAACAGAAGGAGAGGCAGAGCCAGAGGCGACAGAGGAAGGTCGGAGGGCACATATATGGGTTTCAGAGTCTCTGAGACAGCCCCGAGACAATTCTTTCCATAGTCCTGGAGACAGTTCCTGAGAAGTTCCTGAGACACAAGTGAGCCCATTATCACGTTTACGTTTTCAAGTGTTATTTGAACTATGCTAATTTCATTTGCAATGTGTTATACAGAAGTATAATGTGCAAGGTCCACAAACACAAACATACACAAATATGGACCTTAACCTTCCGTGATACATTGGTTTGATATATTAGGTTTTATATATATGTGATTGTACTGTTCGCTATATTTGTAAATTTTGAATTGATAAATATGAATTGATTTCATAAATATGAATTCATAAATTTGAATTTGTTTCGTTTCAGCAATTTCATTTGATATATTGGTTCCATACATTTGGTTGTGGAGGATGGATGAAAATTGATTACAGGTATCATGACAAGCCGTTGCACATTGTGCAGAGCCATTTTAAAATGATTTATGTCATACATTTACACGTGCCTCCAATTCTAGTGTGTTTTGTCTTATTATTTACATATTATTTCACTAATTAATGTCATTCATCCGTTATTTTTAAAGTTAATACTCAAACGTTTGAGAGATATTTTTTAACGAAAAATGTGACTGCAAATTTTTACTTGTTCATTTCTCATATTTTAAAATGTTATTCAATACCAAAATTAGTTTAAGGTATGTCTATAATTTATTAATTGAAAATTAACAAAACAACCACTGTACTATGAAATCAATGACAAGTCAACCACCGAACAATTTTTGCTAACAACTTAAACACTGAACTATAGAAAATGGACAGAACAAACATCGCGATTACATTTTCCGTTAAAAACATTGTCGTTCCGCTACAGAACATGGTCTTTCAGAAGTGGAACATTGTCTTTCAGCAGCAAAAAGTGAGTTCTTAATATAAGACTTAAGGAGGAAAATCGACTTTTTCCAGAGAAAAGACAATTTTCCTTTGCATCTTTCCTCTGCAGATAAAAAACAAATCCATAATCTTTTTATGGAAAAACACAAAAAAATTGTGATTCTCTCATGAACAGTAAAACAAATATAAACCATCATGCATCTAAAACATTATATATTTTTTTACAAAATTTTCTAAATTATAAAACTAAAAAAAATTAAAATCAACTTATACGGTATTTTCTCAAATACGTTATTCATAAGTATTAATTCTTTTCCATTAAAAAATTTTTAAAATCACGAGTTCTTACAGTTTTTCCCATAGCTATTAGCTCTTTTTCACTGCGAGTTTCCTAAAATGATATGATCCAGTCATTTCTCTCAAGTTAACAATGATATTTACGTTGTTTATTTTTCCTAATTGAATATTTTATTTATTAACAAAAATTATTTAGAGATTGACTTATTATTATCATTTGTTTATATTATAATGGTAATTTTGTTAATTTCTCTTAGCAATTTTTCTTTTAGTTAATCACCCTTAAATTTACTTTTAGGTCTTAATTCCCATTTAGTCCAGGTTGTCTTTTCTCACCTTAAAGAGTGAATCGCAGTGAGAGAGTCACAGAGTTGGCATGGCAATAGAAGATGGTTTCGTTGCCTTGGAGGTCGGCACTACGGAGGGGTGAGGAAGCTTTTGATTTCTATGAGTTGGATCGATTCTCGCTCCTCCAAACACTTATGGCTCTCCAGGTAGCTTGCTCTTTTCTATCTCTTCCTGTTCTGGAAAAACGTATCAACCATCCATTTGTGCTTCACTCACTTTCTGGGCTATTTCATTGGAATTTCATGGTTGCCTGCAGGCTTCGGTTGTAGCAAGTAAGCGGCAAATAGTACAGAGCATATCACGTTGAATGTGAGAGTCTTCATCAAGGGTAGTACCTATTTCAATTCAAGAACTTAGTTAACAATAGATTTTGATGGAAGATATGAATTTCTGATCGATTTAGATTGATTTCTTTATCGATTGTTGATAATTTATCAGTTTGATCCAAAACCCCGATGACATCACCATTAAAAGCAAAACTATATGCCATTGATCAAGTCTTTCCCTCTATATTTTTATGGGCATAAGTTAGAGAGAGAGAGGACAAAACCATGGAGTTGGGAATCATTTTTTTGGGTAATTTTGATTCCATGCTTAAGCGTAGAAGTTGACCAAATAACAACTGAGAAGATGAAGCTATGTTGTATCTACTTTTTTGACAGCGAAATAGCTAATTTTTCTCTACCTGGAGGGGGAATCTCAATAATTTGTGAATTTAAACTTAGTCAGAATTACCTAAATTTTCAGCACTTTTTCTATATGAACTTATATTCTTACATTTAATTTTGTTTTGCCCAGTTGGTTGGCCCTGCCTTTATTTTCTTATTTCAGGCTTTCAAGGCATGTTAAATAATTAATTTGAAGGTTCAGACGACTTAACTCATTTTCAGGTCAGGTCATTTCTCATTATGTCTCAGTTCTCTTTTAGGTCGTGACATAATCTTTCTCTACATGAAAAAGGATCTCAATTAATTGCGTGAAATATAAACTATAAAATTTAATCCTTTTTTTTTTATCAAAATCACGTTCTTATGGATTGTTACCGTGATCTCTATGTAAACATCATATGAACACCATTCAAACTGAATTAACTATTATTCAAAGTTATACATAAAAGCAAGTACATTATACAATATTAGCATAAAACATGTAGTAATTATTTAGTAGTGACTATGGATTGAACTCCAATTTTATAATGGTTTCTTTTGTGTAATTTGAATAGGTAATCCTTTAGTTGGGATTGGAATGGGTTCTCTTATGAAGAGATCATCAGCATCAACAGATAGCTTCCAGGTGAAGTGTGTAATGATGTAATGAATGGTAACAAGAGTTTCTATCCATGCAAACTCATTGCCTGGACAAACTCTTGGACCACCCCCGAATGCCGCAAAGCAAAATCGAGGGACCGAAGATTGGTTCTCAAATCTATTCGGATCAAACTTCGACGGCTCCAGAAATATGCTCTCGTCCATGTGCGTCATCGACGTTGCCCAGAAAATCTGAAATAGAAGTAGTCAACTATATCGAACTGGAAAAAAAACAAAAAAAAAGATTGAAAGTGTGGGAATTTGACTTACTTGCCATCCTTTCGGAATGAGATATCCATCAAATTCGATATCTTTCGACGCCTGTCAAAATCCACCGAAAATCGGAGGGACGACCCTCAATGTTTCGAGAGCTACACTCCACGTGTACTTCATCTTGTTAAGATCTTCCCAGGTCAGGTGCTCTCCAGGGAGCTTGCTTTTTTCTATCTCTTCGTGTCCTGATGAAAACAAACAAACCAACCATTTTTATGACCTCCAACATAGTTTCATCAAATCAATTCTTACAAACCCGATTTATGAATGGTTAGATTGAATTTTGTGATTGTACCTTGAAGAACAGCTGCATAAACAGCTTCATGTTTAGCCAGCAGCCTCATTATGAAAGTAAGCAGAACAGATGTCGTATCATGTCCTGCAATCATGACGTCGCATTATGGACTATTTCCTTCTCGCTTAATTCTTCATTGATGCCTTCTCTTTGAAGCCTGAGTAAGTGAGAGATGAGATCTTGATGAGGAGAATCAACTTCTTTTTCAAGTTTTATTTTCTTCTCTTTGATCAGATCCTTTAACATAGCTTGAACCCTTTTGCTTTCTTGCAGGCTTTTGCTGAATGTACTGAACGGCAAGTTGATCGGAACCGACCATATCCCTCTAATCATCATCCGAAAACAGTCCATATATTTTTCTCTCACGATTCCTTTCTCAATTCCGAACAGGAGCGAACAAATCATGTTGAATGTGAGAGTCTTCATCAAGGGCAAGACCTATTTTGAGGATAAAATGAAGATGTTAATAAGTATATGCTTTTTCTCTTTCAGAAAAGCTCATCTATTTGCCGATTAACTTACAGAGACTTCTTGCTCGCCTTGCCAGTGGATCTTGAGGTGCTCTCTGATTTCTTCGTCCATTATTCGGACATAGTTTTTTAGGGAATCCGGCCTTAAGAATGATAGGATTGCACCTCTTACGCGTTTATTGTTGTCTCTGCTGAGCTCTAATATATTTCGGTCGCCTATGATCATCGTAATGGACTTAGGTTGTTGGTTACTGATGGTGCTATCGCCACTGGTGAAGACTAGCTTGTTTGCAGCCTGACCGCTGATGAAAACAGTGGGTTTGCCGAAGAGACTGAGCTTGGAGACCCGTCCATACTTTTTGATCCTTTGGTGCAGCCATTGTTCTGCAGTGTTGTTCCTCAAGGCATGGAGAAAGCCAATGCTTTGGCCTATGATTGGAATTCCGAGCGAACCAGGAGGGAGCCTTTTCGATGATTTACTTCTTTTGGTAAGTAGTAGGAAAATGGGTACGACGAAGATGAAGACCCAGATGAATGCATTCATCGTTTTCTCAGTTATAGTTCTGGACGAGTTGAGAGAGAGAAAGAATGAAAATGCAGTGTAGAGAGAGAATGGGGGATGACTCTTCTTTATAGGCAAATATTTGTACACACGATGACTAAGCTTACGAAGCTGTCCAGGCGAATAAGCATTTGATTTTTCTAGTTTCTAAACTGGATATGAGTAAATCGTTAGAACGAGGAAGATGTTTTATTGTTTGTTTGTCACTTTCATTTATTGTCAAATCAAACCTTTACGACAACTTCTCTCTGAATTTACCAACCATTACAAGTATCATTCCATGCCACTCGTTAAGAGAGAGAGAGAGACAGAGAGAGAGAGATTAGATTATGGTGCTAGTAAACTACGAGCACTCGTTCAAAATGAGTGATGAGATATTAAGAAGCTTGGTCTCAAACTCATCGTCTTTATTTCCTTGTCCAAAATGAGTTCACAGTGCAGCCAGAATTGCATCACTTTCATGTCCATAAAGAAGATTCTCACATTCAATTGCTTTCACAATAACAAAAAAAAATCACTCCCCCTTGCCCGGAAAGTGGTTTCCCCCTGTGCTCATCTTGTACAGGTTGAATAATCGAGTCGCCTGATTCCGGCGACGACTCCCGTTGGCATAATCTTGATCGGGGGAATGATCCATGACCCATGACCCATGACCCATGTTAGCATAGTTCCACATTTTGATGTTGCTTACTTCCTAGAGTATAAACCCAATACCCAGATTCCACAATGATGGCTAAATTAGTGTAAACTAACTACTGCCTCATCTCTCGTCATTCACATTTCACTGCTTTTGAACGTTTTGTGAGACACGATTTGAAGAAAAAGAGGACCCAATATTTGGAAGGGCCCATCACTTACCATAAGAGATGTATGAACTCATGTTTCTGGGCAGAATTGAAAACAAATAATTTAGGGTTATTTTCATACAATACCTCAATCTTTACCCACCTTATTGTTTGAAAATTTTTATACAACACCTTATACTATAGGGTGTTATCAAATGTCACCTTCCGTTAACCCCGTCGTTTCTCTAATCTGCCGAAGGTCAAGAACAGCTCAACGAAATCGCATCTCGCGTCCGTCGCTGCTCTCCTCTCCGAAACACGAAGGCGGCGACTGCAAAGCGAGCTCCCACTCCCAAGCGAGCTCCCACTGCGAATCTGAAGCGAGCTCCCATTGCGAATCTAAAGTGAGCGCCGACGAAATCTAAACTCAATACGCAGGATGAATCAAAATGAGGTTTTTTTTTTTAACTGAACTCTATCTTCATATGCTCTCATTCCTAAAGCAAACTCTTCTTAGCGGAATACTTGCGCTAAATGCTATCTCAATTCTCGCAGAGTGGAGCTTTTTGGTGTAATCATTGCCGCCGCGTCCAATAGAGGTGAAACAATCAACAAAAGAGCAGCAGAGTAAAGCTGCTTCGCCTTCCCCCAAGGCTGCCATAAATTTCCAAAACCCAGCCAAGTTCATACCTTCATTCTCAACGTGGTCGAAAGAGCAGTTCTGTTGTCCACTCTCAGCAGTATTTTGAAGAATAATGCGGACAAGTTCTGTTGGGCACGTTGATGAAATAATCATGACCGTCTTCTGAAATAAACAAACAGCAGTCAAAAATAGAAACACGTAATAGCCTAAAAGATAATGGTTTTAATTCAAGGTAATGGTTAAACTAGTGGGATCGGAGGTTCCACGCTGTTTTTCTAATAGCCTAAAACATTGAAAACTTGTCGACCATCTGTAAACCATACTAAGCAATGGACATAGTTTGATAATGGATACTATGGTTTAAATTCTCAAACCATAGTTTGAAGATAGATGGACAGCTATTTATCCATGGGGAAGAAAAGCAGTGAGATGTACAGCAATTCTATCCTTCTACCACTGGATTAACTCTCTCTTTCTCTCTCTCTCTCTCTCTCTCTCAACGAAGAAACACAGACCAAACTGGACAAAACGAGATAGCACAAAACGAGATCTTTCCTTCCGATTAATGTCAGCATGCTTAACAACTGTAATCATATCGTTACCAGTTTCAGACAGAAAAACTCTGAGATTTTGATTTCCAAAACGACGAATTTGGAGAAACGAAAGATAATGTGATATACCCAAAAATAAAGACGTACTCGTCTCGAGAATCAGAGCAGGACATGAGTTCTTCCTCTTCTTAAAAGCTTCGAGGCTCAGATATCCAGCCAAAATGAGCACCAATCCAACGCTCGCACCTCCAGCAGCAATCCGTACGGGATCGTGAAGCAGAAATCGTGCATTCTCTGTTGCAAATCGATTCTCTCTTTGCAAAATTCTAGAAAATGGCAAGGAAATAATTGTGTTCGTCGAATTGAACTTTCTAAATGCAGCTGCGTTTGCTTGATAATTATTGGTCAACTGTGGAGTTTCTTCATTATGTAATGGAATAAAGTTTCACGCAACGACGCCGTTTGAAGCTTCTCTTCAACCTCGTGGGTTGACTAAGGTTTAGGGTTTCTGCTTCAGAATACTGTGATACTGAAATGATTTTTCATCTTCGAACCGATTTTCCTTGCCAACCTCGAAAGACCTTCGCTTTCTCGTTCTTACTCATTTGAAGACGAAAAAGACTAAGCTTTTCTGAAGCTTGAACTAGTCCGACTTGCCCATCTTTCTCCAAATCCAGAATCATTCTGTTGAAAACTTGGTCAGTTTAATTATTCTTCAACACAAAAAAACAATAAAGTAAAACGGCGACTGTTTCTTACGACAATTTTGAGACTTCCGTATCTGTTAGACACCTAACGTTCATAGGAAAAAGAAAGTTCTAACCTATAAAAATTCTTCTAGAAGATCAAAATATAACTTTTATGACTCTATTTTATATAAATTTATTGAAAAAATAAAAGTACTAAGTAAGATTAGCAATGCAGGCCCCGCATGGCCGACCAAATAAAATTCGAATCACACGAATTCTAACAATCTCTACATTGACATAAATTCTACGATAGAGATTCAGATCCAAAAAAATGAATTCAAAACTCTTAATTCTGACAATTTCTATCACGAAACAAATTTTGCTAAAGGGAATCAATTTTTAAATCTCCAAATTTTCATCTTCCACACCTTTAAAGAAGATTTGTAACAATGAACCGTCTGTCCGACTCAAAGAAATGTACAGATCATCAATATAAAAGTCTTCAACTGTAAATTCAGCAATTGATGTTGATCAGGTTTAAGAAACGCCTTAAACCACGATGATGACATCTTCAAATCTCGCAAAGTGTCATCTAAATATGTACGAGCATATCTCACCTCTTGATCTGTCATATCAAAATTATCTTTCAAAATCTTTTCATATTTCACTATCGTTATCTTACCATAACGAAATATCGAATCTCGATTCAAAAGTTAAATATATGCTTTAATGATCTCATTGACACATAAACACATTTTTCAACAAAATATATAACCCAAGAAATCACTAGCTTCAATAAAATATTTATTCCAAAAATTGAAGCGAAAATTATAAATATCACAAGATTCTAAAAGATATTTCAAAATATTATGATATTTCCGCTATAACAAATCATTCTCAAAAGCAAATCAAATCTAATCACGAATATCACAAAATTCAAACTTGATTTGAATTTCAACTGAAAATAATCTCCAAGATGGAGATATTTCTACAATTTCATATCTAACATAAATCATCAAACTTAATCTCCCAAAAATCTATAAAAAAATCCCAGAATTTTAACAATTTTAATCTCTAGTAAAAAAAATATAACTTTGTAGAAGATACTCTCGCAATAGTCTTAATCGAAACGGCTTGACAACGAGAATGAAAAACAATGATATAGATCTATGGTGACAGCAATAAATATATATCATCCGATGATGAACTTGTTACTTGAAGGTATAATGCCTCCGACAAACTCAAAAGTTAAGAAAGATCTCAACTTTTATTATAGATAAAACAATATGATGATTGAACGGCAAAGAAAAACAAATCTTCATAAATAAAACGAATAGCAATTAGCATGGAAAACAAATTTCCTTTTTTTCTCCTCTATTTTTTTCAAAAAATTGTAATTTTATGAAAAATTACGCAAACCTTCTTCGATGAGATATGACAAAAAAGAACTGTTTCAACACACTTGGAAACACAACCTCTTAAAACTAAAGTTCTGATACCACTTGTTAGATAACGAACGATAATTGAAAAAAGAAAATATGATGTGAAACACCAGATTTACGTAGAAAAACTCTTTCGGGAAAAAACTACAGGCAAATAAATAAATCTATTATGAATATCAAAATACAATTGTGAGTTTTGGGACTCTACCTTACATGAATTTATAAAGAAACATAAAAAGCTAAGTGAAATTGACTGTGCGGACACATGGGACCGGCCCAATAAAATTTGGATCACCTGAATTCTAACTAGATCCAATTGCAAGACCCAAATGGAGAAAACTCTTGCCTTGGTGGAACTGGAGAATTCACAGCTCGTGTGCTCAGGAAAAGGTCAAAAACAAGCAGTGGGATGTTCCTCTATACAAAATACTGATTTTTCTGCTAGTAATGCTATAGAGTTACTGAGTTAGAGACTAAAGACGGAGATTATCAACTAACAAGAAGAGCTCGGAAATGACGACTGTTGGATTGGGAGACGATTAGACCTTGATTCACATAGCTTACTATAATGAGATAACAAATTAAATTGCAGTAGGCCCGAGTAGGGGGAGAGAGAGAGAGAGAGAGCCATAAGGGGTTTCTTCTCCAAATGCGAAAGCTTCATCCGCTTCGTGCCTTGACTCCATATCCTCCGTGTTTAGACGATCCCCTGTTCGTAATTTCCCGCTTATTCAGCAAATCTCTGCCGGACAAGGATTACGACCCTCCATTTTCTCCGGTTTCCAGACCTCCAAAGTCTACCCAAAACAAGAAGAAAACCCAGGAAGTGTCAATTACCAAGAAAGAGCCGCTTCCCCCTCTCGTCTCCGACCTTCCTTTCGACTTCAGATACTCTTACTCCGAGACCAACCCCTTGGTCGACCCCATCGGATTCCGAGAATCTCCAAAATTTTCCCCTTTCGGACCAAACCGGCTGGCCCGAAAATGGACAGGCACATCTGCGCTGTCGCAAGTTGACGCAGACAGCGATAGAGCTCTGGAAGAGAGGAATCGTGTTCTTGGAGACCCACTATGCGACGAGGAAGTTGCAGAGCTAGTTGAAAAATACCGCCACAAGCACTGCCCTCGCCAAATCAATCTAGGTAACCCTGTTGGAATTTGCATTCAAAAGAACTGCTTGAGCAATTCACTCGAAGAATGTTATAAACTGATTAATGTCAGATTAGGAATAGGAGGTGTCACTCACAACATGCTAGACGACATCCATAATCATTGGAGAAGGGCCGAGGCAGTGAGGATAAAGGCGTTGGGGGTGCCTACTCTTGACATGGACAACGTCTGCTTCCACCTTGAGGTTTGAATTTCATACTTAGCTTCTCCATTATCGAACAAGATGAAGTTTCTTTATAATTCAGAGTTGTGTTACTTAAGGATAAATCCGGCGGGAAGATTATCTATCGACATATAAACATCTTGCTTTTATATCGGGGTCGGAATTACGACTCCAAAACTCGGCCTGTAATTCCACTCATGCTGTGGAAGCCTTATGCGCCGATATACCCAAAGCTCGTGAAGAAGGTTGTCGACGGGTTAACAATCGAGGAAATGAAGGAGATGAGGAACAGAGGACTGAACTCTTCCCCAATAATGAAACTCAGTGAGTTACTTATGATTGATGAGTAATTGTTCTGCATTTCAGATCTCAAGTTTGTATCTTTCTGCAGCAAGAAATGGGGTGTACGTAAATGTAGTGAGTAAAGTGAGGGAAGCGTTCGAGTCGGAGGAAGTGGTCAGACTGGATTGCACCCATGTTGGCAGCAGCGATTGCAAGAAGATAGGAGTGAAATTAAGGGTATGAATCTGGAGTATAAATAAGTTGGCCATTAATTTGGATGATATTTGAATGACTTTGTCGTGTAAATTCAGGACCTTGTACCTTGCGTGCCTATTCTGTTCAAGGATGAGCAAGTCATACTATGGGCAGGGAAGAGAGATCAGATGGACAACTCCGACCAATTGAATGAAAAAAACAATACCCATTTGTCCAGGTGACATTCCGGCCAATCATGTCATCGTTCCGACGCTTGGGCTCCAAAGGCACAAGTTGAAGTTGGTCTTGATTGGGAGGCAGACCATTCAGGTTGTGTACCATTGCATCTATCTGTTTAAAGTACAAATATGTTAGTGAGTCTGGAAGAGGGCAAGCATCATCACCTTGTTTTTCCATATGATGTACAAACTCAAAATTATGCCCCAATGCATTGTCAACGCTAGAAGAAACCATTTCTGACGACTAATACTCGACCATGTTTCCATTTTTTGTGCAGCTTCAAGTCTCAACTCCATAACCAAAATTCCTCGAAGCTTTTGAGTCACCTATTGTTTTGTAATGCATGAATATCTAAACAATGTGCTTGTGTTTTACATCTTAAAGATAATCAAATCGTGTGGATCAATTCATGTTTTCATCAAACCTGATTGTCTACAATATGCTTTTCTGCAAAAATGAAATTAAAACAAACTGAAAAAACATGTTAGAAGACTGACAATGCAGCATTAATTGGAATTTAATCACAAATGGAGCAACTTTACAAATATTCGTAGGGGTAGATATGATACTAGACTGATCCTCGCGCTTATCTCTTCTTGGAATTACCTTTACTTTTTTTCTTAAAGCCCCCACGCTCCTGTAACCAGCAAACATCTTCAATGAGAATCTAGATTGATAGTAAATCCCAAATTATTCTTCATTTTCAGATCCTATGATTTGATTCCATTCGCTTAAAATTAAGATTTACCTCCTTGCAACGTCTGTATGCAACTGGGCCGGTCAATTCCTGCCCATTTTTACATACATAAACCTGCGGAGGAAAAAAAAAAGAGAAAAAAGGCATCAATAATATGAACGCGCCTAAGATAGTTAAAATATTCTGTCATCAACGTCAATAACTTGGAAAGAGCTAAGAAACTTTTGGTAACTGTAATTTGGTGTCGTTTCTAGAATAAAAAATGAAAAGACATCATAAAATTTCAATTGCCAAAGAACAGCATTGGGATGTCTGCTTGCTCAAACTATGGTTTATTACAAATTAAAAGCATGCCTACAGAGAAAGTGGGATTCTTTCTACCTCCTCAACTGATGTGTACTAAAATATAAACAGATTAGGATTCTTGAAATGAGAAATTACAGTACTCAGCAATGTACTTTACCTACAGAGAAAGTGGGATTCTTTCTACCTCCTCAACTGATGTGTACTAAAATATAAACAGATTAGGATTCTTGAAATGAGAAATTACAGTACTCAGCAATGTACTTTACCTTCCTTCCACCTGAAGATGTATACCAGTGACCACTTGATTGGCCACTTGCATGCACCCGTCTTTTTCCAGCAGCTTTTGGCTGGCTGAAACAGCTCTTTCGGTCCTTCCAACTTTCAGATTCCCTTAAAGCTTCTTCAGAAATTGATCTCTTAGAAACCTTCCTTCGTGTTTTTGAGCTGTTTCCCTTTTTAGAAGTTTTTCTGCCTCTAGCTGATGAGACAATTTTGGGGCCTACCCAGCCTTCATGAGCCTGCATCTGTACGTTATCATCTGAGTCGTTAGTTTTGTAATTGAACTTTGTGGAGCTTTTCTCAACGTATGATTTGTGTGAAGCTCTCCCATTAGATGCTTCCGCATTGCTAAACTGTCCCCTGTCCAGAGAATATATATTTGCACATTGTATGAAAAAATATAGGAGAAGTGATAGAAGAAAAATGAACAAAGGATATAAAAACCCACATATAATCAATGGTGGCTGATGTACTTGGTAACTGATTTACTCTGTTCTTGACAACCCCCAGCGGGGAAAAGTGTGGTAATCGATTGTGGACCAATCTCTGAACCCTTGGATCATCATGAAAGTAGTAACGATGAGCAGGAGGACAATCCTCCGTATTCACGAGGATACGGTTATTGTGGCAGTCACTTTTATCTTTATGATGGGCATTGCTGCTTAGGGGCGCAGCTTTCTTTTCCTTTCCTGATTGGAAGTATTCTTCACAAAGCTCATCAAATGCGGGTGTTGAGATCTGAATTTTTTTCACTGAGCCAAAGTCTTTCCACAGATCCTCCTTTTCAGATAGACTTCTGTGCTCCTTTTTTCCTAGTTCATTTATAGTTGCAAAATTGATAAATTTAGAACGCTGTACCTTTGAAATTGAATTTTCATCACCTTTTCTGCTTGAATTATTATTGCCAGAATGTTCATCAGAATCAGATTCAAGCAATTGGAATCTTCTAAGAGGGCTAATGGTCAATTTCGGAAAAACTGATCCACTCTCTATTCCCTTCAAACTAGTGGAATCCAAAGCATTTAAAACCTGTTTTCTCTTATTGTCTTTTAGATTGCTGGATGAAGGATTTGTTGATAGCCCTTGCAAGGGATTCTTTGAGCTGCTGCAGACACTGCGATATTGAGGAGGTGGATGGGCTACAATAAATAGAGTTATTGATAAGAACTAATATAAATCTTAAGTAATGACTCAGAGATAAAGAGTCAATGACATGGTTCATAAATAAATAACTGTGAGCCTCCATGCTGTCTTTTCGGAAGGCAAAAAGCTCATAGGAAAGCCAACCATTCACTTTAGAGCAAATTTAAAACCTCCAAAGCTTCAATGAGAAAAGAAAAAGACAAGGATGCACAACTCCTTTCATATACCACAGCGTGCTGATTCTGGTGGAAGTAAACTTTTACAACTAGAGAAGAGCCATATTATACCAATTGTTCCTCCAAATGTCAGATTAACAAGATATGATAGAGCTGAAGTTGGACAAATTCTATGTTCATGGCATGTCAAAGACAAAATTTGAAATTATCTTTTATATAATAACTTAACACTTACACAGCAGATTGGAAACATAACCATCTCCTAAAACAAAGTGTACCACAAACGCCAAAAATTGTTAACAACTGAATGGATTCGAAGTTGGATACTATCAATATTCATTATGCGCCTTAACCCAGCTTAGAAAATTATATATAATGTCAAATCCCCTCAGTCTTTCAATCACTTAACAAGAGTATCAAAGCTCACATTTCCAGCTAAAAGGCGACCCCTTTGGTGGGTTCTCAAATTACAAAATTAGAAACTTGATAAGCTTTTTCAGAATGAAACTATGCTTCCAAAATATCCTCATCCGAATTCAAAAATCATATTTATAAAAGACCTACCTACAGAAAACTCATCCTCAGAATTAAATTCTTCGATCTCGTCATCATCTAAATAATACGGTGTAAGCCCTTCTCGCTTATTAGCTGATGAAGAACTCGCACGTGATCCACGCTTAAGACGCTTGAGAACCCTAGGAGAATCAGCCCCAATTTCAGCGGTCAAATCATCAATTTGTGGACTCGCAACAGCTTCGGCATCAGCGAGTGCCGATACAGAAACATTAAACAAAGAATCTTGAGCTCCGTCAGGAATCTGGTGATGGAGAACAGCTGTGTCCGGCTCAAACTCGAAACCCAAATCTAGACCTAGGGAGAAAGAGGGAGGCTCATAGTTAGCCATTGCAATACAGAGCTTGAAATGGAATCAAGACGAAGAAGAAGAAGAAGAATCGGAGGGAATGGCCATCAATGGAAATGAAAATGAAATTGGAAGAAAGAAGGTACAAAATTTGTCATTCAGGCGGGAGCGGGAAAGGGAAAGGGAAAGGGAACGGGAAAGGACGAATTTGTACCGCAGCGTGCCTTCTTTTATCGCTCTAAATATTAATATTTAAAAATTTAACAAATTGGACGAATATTTCAAAATTTTAGTAATTATCATATTTTGAACCAATATATCAAAGTAATTAATTAATTATTCAACTTATTTGATTCAGTGATGTATTTTAATATATAAATCAATAAATAATTAAAATATTTCAATTTTAAAAATCACTTCCCATTGTAATGTTTATTCAAATTAATTACTAATTTAATTATCATTCTAAATAAAATAAATTTTCGTTGCAAAAAATACTTTTTACGTAACATAAAAGGAATAGAACTTAATTTTCGTAATGGAAAACACGTTTCTGTTGCAGAAAATACTCTTTTCGTATCAGATATTTGTTTTTCGCTACATAAAAATTAAATTTTTAATAAAAAATATGACAATAATATTTCTCTCTTTTATTTTTTCTAATTGAGTATTTTATTTATTAACAAAAATTATTTAGTATTTAATTTTTCCCTAATTTTATTATTTATTATTGTGTTAATTACCTCTGTGCTTATCATTTTTACTTTTTTAATGAAATGGTCCTCCAACTTTTAGTTAATATCAATTTAAGGAAAATAGTTAGGAGACAATTTTTTGTTTGTCATCCATCAATATAAACTGAAATATTTAATTAGAATTAAAATTTTTTAATTTAATTTTTAAAAAAATTATGTATTTTATGTGATATAAATAAAGGACATGGTTAAAAAATTATTCAGTAATCTTTTGGCCAAAATTATTAAAAATAAATAAATTAGAAAGCCATCACAAAGACAACTAAAACTAGGAGGGTTTTAATGGAAAAATTAAAGTGGCATGGAATAAATTGAAGTGATTCATGAACTTTAGGAACTAATTTCATATTTGAAAATTAACAAAACAAATCTTATAGTATAACGTCAGTAATAAGTCATATCTTAAAGAAATTTCACAAATAACTAAAATCTCAGGCAAGCCTCGTAGTTCTGTTTTTCGTCAAAAAAACGCCGAGATAAACGTCGAAGTTATGTTTTCCGCTTAGAAATGTCAATGACATCACCTAAACCTTCAACGGACGTTCAGATATCAACCTTGGGAGTCTTTCAATAATGACGAAGTACAAAGCTCATCAATGAGGAGATAAATTTTTTATGAGAATCAAATTAGCTCTGATAGAAAATAATACGAATTATAATAGTTTTGATTCCAAACGATGGGTAACATAATCGGCAACAAGCTAAACACTTTGATAAAATATGAAAATATGGATTAAGGGATAAGAGAATCGGAGTAGAGGGAGGTTGGAACACAATACGGTTGTCAACAGACAATGAGGAATAACAGATGATTGGATAGAAAAAGATAAATGATGAAAAGAAGATGACCATTGATTAGATTAAGAGACATCAAATATAAAAGATGGACGTCCGACGTGAGAGATGAACGACTATGATGAAATAGTGGGAAGACCCTCGACTTAAGATAGACGTCTCTCGTCCCACAACGGACGTTGTTCCACTTACGACAGACGTCCTTCAACCAGCAGCGGACGTCCTTTAGCCCACAACAGACGTCCCTCCACTTACAACGTCGTTTAACACTGAGGGACGTTCGTGGATGTTAAGGGATGTTTATTGATGTGTAGAGACGACAATTATTTAGTATTTAGAGACATCTATATTAATAAAAAAAAATGTGACTGCAAGGTTTTCGTCGTTTTTTTTCATAGTTTGAGGTTTTAGTTGTTCGCAAAATTTCTTCAAGATTTCGTGTAATGCTGATATCAAAGTTTAGGGTTTATTTTGTTACTTTTCCAATCATATTTTACCCAAATAAAAAATTTATTTGAACAATTTTGTCCAATAACTTATGGTCTTATCCATATGTTCAGGTCTCAATAGTTGTCTTCTTCCATACAATCAAAACTTCAATGGCACTATTGAATTTGATCACCTATAGGCTATGGATGTTTCATATTTGAGTTTTGGACTTTTTAGTTGCATTTTGCTTAGAGCAATTCCATATTTTCAATAATCGTATCAAATTTCCTAGCAGATGATGTCCCTCCGGATGACTTAAGGTCCCTTTCCGACATCAGTCGAACCCAAGAAAATCTTAGCTCGTCAAGCAAACGAACCATCTCATGTAGTTAACAAGTTAAACAATTAGAATCTAACCAAGTTTATCGTGAAAAATATTCAACTTATGGATGAAAGTCATATTCCTTTTAATCCTAACCTAAAAATGAATATTTTGTCAATATTTTTAAACTTTTGTTCATCACTTTCGAATTTATCGAAAATAGAAATAATAAATGTGTTAGTATTCATTTGTATCATCATAAAAATACTTTTTAAATTCCAGATCCATGTTGTCCATAAAAAATATTTTTATTTATGATAAATACTTTTATTTTTTTCCATTAACAAAATTATATATTAATTTGCCAATAATACTTTAACATTTTCCATGTTCAACACAGAGTTCTGCGAATGACTACTACGTAGAACATCATAATAAATATAAAAAAATAATAATTAATGTATTTCCCACGAAAAGTTAATAAAAAAATATTCTTAATTATGAGGTTTTTATAAACGGATAAAAATAAAACCACGTAACATTTGTTGTTAAATTTTTTTACAATAACGATCGAATGATAAGTCAACCACTAAACAATATTTATTAGCAAATAAAACATTCAAGTATGAAAAACAAACGAAACAAATATCGTTGTCACGTTTTCCGTTAAATAATGTTTTCTTTCTGTTGCAGAATATTATCTTTTCGCTGCGGAACATCATTTTTCTGCTACAGAAAGTGAGTAATTGAAATAAGACTTAAAAAAGATTACTTTCTTCAGAGAAAAGATGACTTCCCACAGAGAAAAGACGACTTCCCACAAAGGAAAGACGACGTCTTTCCAATCAAACTATGAATTATTCTAAGTAACTTAATGTCTTTGGGGAAGAGTAATTCCTAGGAAGAAAAGAAAAGGCTTCGATTGATCACTGAGAATTGTTCAATTGCTTCGATTTATCAAACTTTAGTTCTTCCCTCAAATTATTGTTTTAAATTCAGATTAAATGTCAATAGAATGTTGAAATTATTGAGAGAGAAAAAACTTATCTTCTTCGATGATTCTATTAACAGAAATACGTGAGAATTTATAGCTTATATTTTGAAAAAAACTCAGCTAAAGATCAAAGTAAGATATTCGAAGTGAAAAGATATTTCCGATTGGAAGTTTCCTACTCTTTTATTTTCAACGTAAGGTCGTTGTTAATGACAATGTTTGCATAATTTATTTTTCATAATTGAACGATTTATTTATTAGCCAAAATAGTTTTGTTAATTTCCCATAAATATAACTTTAATCCTAAAATATTTACAACCATTTTAGATGATTTGTTAATTAAAAGTACTTATTTCTTCAAAATCTTCCGACTGGTCAAATAAATAATATGAAATCTTAGAGACTAGAGAGAGATCTGAGACAAAACCAGCTCAGGGAATATACCGCCTGTCTAAAATATGTACAGTGAAGTTGGTCAGACATACGGCCCTAACCAAAACCAGCCATCATCATCATCAGAACAGTTGAATTCAAAGAGATCATCTAAATTGCCTCCGGAATGCTCTGCAGGCCAGGGCTCCACGGCCGGTGATAGGACTTATCAAGGCGATTACCGACGTCGATCAACCTGGCTAGAACCTGGTGTACCGACAACTCGTTGATATCGGCCTTGCCCAACAATTCCTCCAACTGTTTTTTTGTGATTTTGATCTTGACCTCTGTAACAGCCGACGGCAACGATGACAAAGAAGAAGAAGAAGACGACGACGAACAGCCTTCCTCTTCGTCTATAAGAAAGCTCTTTTCCTCCATTTTCGGCTGCTCACGAAGCTTCCCATTTTCTTCCTGCGTTGCTAAGAACCCCCAGTCCTCTCCGGCCCAGTATTTCTCTGATTTTCCTCGCCGGAAACAGTTGCCCATTATCTTGATCCTTTTAGAGAGAGAGAAAGAGAAAGAGATATGTGGGAGGGATAGGGAGAGGGTGTTATATAAACTTATTGTGAGAGGAAGGTAAGGCGCAAGAGGGGGAGGTAGTCAGACCTAATCCGGTACCACGTCAGGAAGACGGTGTCCGACATGGCAGGTGATAAGGATCAGTTGACCAATTTGGTTTTGTTTCAACCACAGCAACCAACGCTTTGCAGACAAATGGCGGCTTCACAGCCCTTCTCGAGAGACAAATCAACGTGACAATTAATAGTTGGTTAAATATTTTAATTATAATGTATAATTAATAGTGTGAACAAGCATTTGCAAGGGAATCAATCTAAGAAGACAAGTGTGAACGCAAAATGGGTAGAAGAATCTCTCCTCTAAACAACTACTACCTGGCCGTCACTTAACTTCAATCTCTCTCCCATTCAAGCCACCAAGTCAAGCCAAAAACTCTTCTTTAGAGGCCCAAATTGGGCTTTCTCCTAGCGTACGACACCCATAGTTTCAACGACTACTTTATCGACTGTTATTAACGGTCGAGCCATGGCGCTACAAGAGCGTGGGCAGTCGGGAATGGTCTATAAATATTGTACAATTAATTCTTCGTTACTTACCAATCATCTCAACTCTCAATTTTCTCATCTTTCAAGTCTTGTTTCTCTTAACTTCCTCTCAAATCTATCGGGCTTGACATCGTCCTCTCTGAGTAAGTTTTAATCCATTGACTAATGCTGATGGTACGAGGGACTGTGTTAGATATGTTATCCGGATATTTTCGATACCATGTCAGATCTACGAAAAAAGTCTCACGATATAGTTTTATCACAAATGTCGCACCGATCCAAGGGTACTCTAGTCATCAAAAACAGATATTTTCACATTTGTAAAGAAAAAATTAATGGTAATATTTGCTCCGTTTATTTTTCATAATTCAATATTTTATTTATTAATAAAAATTATTTAGTGTTTGACTTATAAATAATTCTATACTTTAGTGGTTATTTTGTTAATTATCCAACCAATTTGTGCCATGGCTTGTATCATATTAGTTCACGAGGCTAATCAACTGCGTTAATCCATCAATAAAATTAATATTAAAATTTTGTGATTAATTTATTATTTTAAATATTTATAATTTATTGAGAATATTAAATTAATAAAGACGTGACAATGGAACGAATCTTTTTGTTTTTATAAAAAAATTGAAATCTCGATTTTTTATTAATTTTTATTTAATTATCGATAGAAACAAAATAAACTATTATTATTTTATTGGCGCAGTGCGCACAAACCGAGCTACCTACACTTACATAATTCCAACACGACACCGCCACGCACGTGGGATTTCTTCATCGCTTAAACCAAAGTAGTGGCGTACATGTCGAATAGGGCCCCACTAATTTCAATGCGTCCCAATAGTATCAAGCCACGTGGATATAAATATCGGATTCCCGAAAGGACAGAATAATTGTGGATGCAATAGTTTCGACGTTGTACCACGCGCACTAAGGCACGTGAGAAAGTTGTATAAAAAACCTTAACAACCATATTAAATTTAAGTTAATTAAAAAAAAAAACAATGTTTAAATCAATTTTGTTAATACATAAAATAATATATTGAACTATAAAAAATAAATAAAATAAAATAAAAATTATTATTATTATTTTTTTTTTGTTAAAAATTTAAATTTTTTAGATATAATAAATTATATTGGGATGAGAATAAATGTTAGGGTTAAGATTTGGAGTTTGCTTAACTACAACTACTTCGTATACGAGTCTGTTGCGAAAAGATGATTTTAACGAACAACATGACTGTAATATTTGTCTCGTTCATTTTTTATAGTTCAATATTTTTTTTGTTAGTAAAAACTATTTAGTATTTAATTTGTCAATGATTTCATAATTTAATGTTTTTTTTTATTAATTATCCTTAAATTTAAGGTTTAATAAATTACATTAGGTACCCAATTAATTTTAATATAGAATTATGGAATGAAAATAAAAAGTGATAGGGTTTGTTTATTATTGATAAAATTATGCATGTACTCTAATTTTACATCATAACTGGAGGATTATTATATTTATTTGTATAATTGATTTATTGTTTATTTATATTTTGTTTATGTTTTATTATCTTGGAATAATGATAAATCAATTATCGTACTTTGTAATCAATGACAAGTCAATCACTAAAGTATTTTTGTTAACAATTTAACCACTGAACTATGAGAAATCACAGCCGCGAACATTATCGTTAACTTTCTGAAAATCGCAGTGGAAACGAACAAATATCGATGAAAAAACAGAAAGAACTCGTGATTCTAAAAGAAACTTTTAATGAAAAAAAGTTAATATTTATGGATAATGGATTTAGAAGATTTCGGATTTTGTAGAATCATGGATTTAAAAAATTTTAAATTTTATAATTTAGAAGATTTTGTAAAAAAATGTTTAGTTTTCGGATGATTCAAAATTGTTTTATAGTTTATGAAAAATCACAATTTGTCTGTGTTTTTCTATAAAGAAGAAGATGAATTTTTTTTTTCATTTGCAGACCTTCCTCTGTAGATCGATGACAACCCTTTGCGGATCGACGACGCTATTGAACAAAAAATGTAACTGCGGTGTTTACTCTGTCAATTTTCTATAGGTTAGTTGTTAAATTGTTAATGAAAGTATGTTACTGGTTGACTTGTCATTGATCATAAAGTGCGATGATTGATTAGTCAATTTTCCTATTATCTTATACTATATCATTATTTTCATTTTTTAAAAGCACCAATATTATAGTTATTGTAATTTATGAGTTGTATCAATTGAGTCTCCACAGTTTTACGAGACAAACATTTCTGTAATATTTTTCATTACTAATTTAATGTGCCTTCCGCTCTGGAAAGTAAGCTATATTTTAAGAATACGTGTTTTGCTGAATACTTGTTTTCCTTAACGGAAGGTAAATATCCGTTGTAGAAATGATATTTTCTACAGCGAAAAAAATAGTTTTCACAACGGATACTTACCTTCCATTGCGAAATCTTAGTTTCCTCAACAGAAACATTTTTCTACTGAGGAAAATACTTACAACGATTGAACTTTACATTTCTATCGTAAAACATAATAGTGATATTTATCTCGTTCATTTATCATATTTAAGTGTTTATTTATTAGCAAAAATTATTTAGTGTTTGTTTTGTCCGTAATTTAGTATTTTTTTTTATTAATTATCCTAAAAAATAAAATGACATTTACTATTTATACGGGCAAAATAGTAAATAAATAATTTAAAAAAAGGCGTAATTGATGTAAGGGTTAAATGTATAATTGTATTGTATGATGGAAGGTATGCCCACATTTCAGCTGTAACGTAATGAATAATGGAGTTGAATCTGGAAATGGACAGGACTACCTAGAAAAGCATGCATCTCATTATCCAATTTGGTAATGATCATGGAGTTTTCACAGCGTCACTTTCCAATCCAGGGCTGATGCCTTTGACCCTTTTTCTTCACGAGTTGAATTTGTTTTTCTTCTCTGTAATGGCTGGTTTTCGCCGGCGACCATGAAGATTTTCGGCAAACCTCAACTTCCTGCGCCGTTTCCGGCCTGTCTCTCTTTCAAGGAGCTGAAAGCGAAGCCGGAGGTGGATCTTGTGCGTAGGGTGAGTAATCGCGAGGAGGGTAGGCGGAGGATTCGGAATCCGCCTAGAGTGAGGAGAGCTGGTGCTTCGGTTGGGAAGCGGAGTCGGCCGGAGACTCCCTTGCTGAAGTGGAAGGTTGACGATGTAGATGGCAGCGGAGTTCAAGAGGATGACGAAAAGCCAGTTTCGGATAGCGGTCGGAGGTTCTCTCGGAGGGTGAGGGGCGCAACGGAACCGGCGGTTTCTGCCAGGAAGTTGGCCGCGGGATTATGGAGATTGCAGTTGCCAGAGGGTATCTCCGGCGTTGGGAGCAGCGGCTTGCAAGGAATGCAAGAACAGTTAGGGTTTCGGGTAAAAGATCTGATAACTCTTGCATTTCCAGAAAAATGTTTGAATCTAATCTTTTCAAGATTTTTCCAGTGCATTGAATTACACTTTTGATCAGAGTAGTTTCAATTCACAGCATATGTTGATTACAAAACTGAAACTCTGCCTCTTTGCTGCTGATTATTGAGATTACTGCACGAGTTTAAAGGCTAAGTGATTTCATACCTTCTCTTCATGATCGTTGAACTGTTCTTCTTCATGATCCACCATCGTTGAGCATTTGTTTTTCATTTTGTTCCATTCAAATTTCTCGATTGCCTACTGTTAATGGAGATGATACTGGATTGAAGCAATTACTATTCTTCTTACCACTACTATCCATTGGGGATTTCTCTCTTGTAAGAACTACAAATGAATAATTGTATATGCGTCCAGACATATAATAAATGAAGCATAACTGGTAGTTACTCTAAAAAATTGGGATTAGTTACTGATTCTCATTGGCTTTTGCATCTACACCGATCTCATTTTAGACATTAAGCGAAACTCAAGTTGCCAACATCAAAAGTCTGAGTTATGACTCGTTATTTTGTGCTTTTTTATAGTCCAACGTCAGTCAGGCCAAGGTGTCAACTGTCCGCCAGAAAGGTGGCAAAGCACTTGGCTTGGAATCTAAGCATCTTTTACGAAGCCCTCATCCATTTGCCGGTATTCAAAAACGATGCCCGCACAAGGTATGAAATTTCCTTAAGCTGATAATTTGATCCATCAGTGTAGTCGACATTTAGGTCCCCGATCCTATCGTTTCTCAGGCTTGCAAATGCATCAGACTTTACTGTAATATCTTTTTATATGCATTTTGATGTTCGATTTCAAGTATAAAAATATTTCTAGTTATTATAATTGTTTGAAACGGCCAATCCATTGACATCAAGTGAAATGTGTAACAGAGCACGTAGAGATGTAGATTCTTCACATCTTGACCGTAAACTCGATCCTGGTGAGTTTGCTGCATGATTAGTGTTTATGCAGCGATTATTGACTGAAATTTCACAGAGCTCTAAAGAAGAACAAACTAGTTTAGCAATGCAGCTCAACTCTAGCTAAGAAAGGGTTAATCTTGGAAGAGCGTCTTTTCTGCATGGTTATTAAACTTCCCAGATCTACAAATCAAAGAAATAAAATATCAAGATCACAAATATTTTTTTATTTATAAGTTAAATAAATATATATTGCATGGGGAATCCTAAATTATTTTTGTCACTTTCCTTCTTTCAGCATGAGCCATCCATGCAGTTCTCCAACTTGGCAATGGAGGGGGCGACAAAGTGGGAACCTAACTGTCTGAGTGACTCGGAGGAGATGTGCCAAATGTATAGTCAAAGAAATCATCCCGGCCGAAGAGGAAGTTCTGCTTCAGTAGCATATGCACTTGAAGCTGAACTAGAAAAGGTCCGAGTTCGCATTCAAGAGCTTGAAACTGAACGCCAAACATCGAAGAAGAAAATGGAACATGTCTTGAGGAAAGTCAGTGAAGAAAAGAGTTTGTGGCGAAGAAGAGAGCATGAGAAAATTCGTGCATTTATAGACGACATCAAAGCTGAAATGAACCGGGAAAGGAAAAATCGTCAAAGGGTGGAAATTGTGAACTCCAAATTGGTCAATGAGATAGCTGATGCCAAGATATCTGCAAAGCGAATCATCCAGGATTATGAGAAAGAGAGAAAGGCAAGAGAGTTGCTTGAGGAAGTATGCGATGAGCTTACCAAGGAGATTGGAGAAGATAAGGCAGAAGTAGAGGAATTGAAAAGGGAATCCATGAAGTTCAGAGACGAAGTAGAAGAAGAAAGGAAGATGTTGCAAATGGCCGAGGTCTGGCGTGAAGAGCGTGTTCAAATGAAACTGGTTGATGCTAAATTGGCACTCGAAAATAAATATGCTTCGATGATGAAGCTAATAGTAGATCTAGAAAATTTTCTCAGATCAAGAGGTGCAACCCCTGGTGAAAGTGAGATGAGAGAAGCAGTCTTGCTTGGGCAGGCTGCCGCTGATATTAATATTCAAGACATCAAGGAATTTTCTTATGAGCCCCCTAACCCAGATGATATTTTCTCCATCTTTGAAGATGTAAATATAGGGGAGATGAAAGAAAGGGAAATCGAACCATATAATTCGTTTAGTGCAGGCAGTCATGCCTCGAAAATCCACACTGTGAGTCCCGAGGTTAATGCATACAATGCAAGAGGGGTTAAAGATGATGTCGAAGAAGATGAAAGTGGGTGGGAAACGGTCAGTCATCTTGAAGACCAGGGCTCAAGTTATTCACCGGAAGGCAGCATCCAATCAGTCAACAAGAAGCCGCGAGAGAGCAGAGCCTCGAGGAGTGGGATGGATTGGGAGGAAAATGAAGGGGGGGCTACGCCAGTCACTGAAATCACTGAAGTATGTTCAGTCCGAGAGAATCCATTAAAGAAGGTATCATCCATTGCTAAACTTTGGAGATCAGGCCCAAATAATGGCGACAACTATAAGATGATACCGGTAGTAGGCATAAATGGGAGAACTTCAAATGGAAGGATGTCTAATGGGAACATAATCTCACCTGATCGGTGGTCAGCTAGAGGCAGATTTAGTCCCCCTGATTTAGTGAGTCAGTTGAGTTCTCCTGACTCGAGGAATGCACAAATAACTCGAGTGAAGAAAGGGTGCATTCCACTCGCTGCGCAGAGGCACAATTCGAAGACGAAACCATTGGAGGTAAAGATGGAAAGCCAGAAGGTCCAATTGCGCCAAGTTCTTGAACAGAAAATGTAGACGTCAATGGCAGAGGTTGCTTTTTGAGATCAATAACAGTGCCAGATGAGCTGATCTCCACAAGGTAGCCTTTTCCTTCCCAAAATAAGCAAATATTATTGGATAAAGATTGACATTGCGTTCTTTGCATCCGATTTATCTAACGAATCATGTTGTATTAAGATGTTTTTGCCATTGGTTAGATGCATCAAAACTGCAAAAACGAACAAAGGATTTAAAGGATTGGAACGGCAAGGAAGATATTTTAATTCGATGAACAAGTATGCTATTCTCGTTGTATTATTTTTAAAACTCAAGAGCTGCCTTTGTGGAAGAAGACATTACCATCTCTTTATTTGTAATATTCTCATCAAATTCATTTTAATCGAAATAACGTTTTCCATTGGACGACTGTAATCATCACTCGCGCATTTTTGGGCACTTTGGGACAGACTTTTTGGTATGAATAATGTAGATCTCTTAGATGATTGGTCAAAATACTATACTCATAAAATAATGATATGGTTCTAGGTAGCATAAATGTGGTATTCTACATTGCAATTGTATTCTACAACAGTTTGCAGATTGAATGGAAAGGAGTTTTGGCTTTTGGTCAAACCGGGTATTGCTCATCTGTATTCTTGAAAGTTGACATGGCCAGTCACTTGGGCGCGCTGTACTCACTATATTTTTCAGTGTAATCGCATAGGAAGGAGAAGATGAGTTTAGTGGGAGAAGAAAAATACCTTCTGGCCAACAACACCTTCAAGTGAAGTTGGTAATCATACTTTGATATATCCTAGTGTAATATTGTCCGCTTTGAGGTAAAATCTTTACTGATTTGTTCTCAGAGTTTACTTAAAACACATTATACTAAATATAAAAGAACACTCTATTTATGGATTATTCATTCACTTCTCATAAGTAGAGATTGTGCACCTCTTGTGATATGGGCACGACTTCATAATTGATAGTCTTCTCCATTCACTCGAAATTCAACACATCTCAAGAACACGCGCGTTGAAATAGACATCAAAACGTTTAACACAAAGAAAGAAGGAAGAAAAAATAGTGGGAAAATGGATACATGACAAGGGTCAATACCCATGTTGCTTTAATTTACACTATCTATTTTCAAAATATACAATGAGTTTAATAGGATGGGTCACACAAAACTCTTTAAGTGGATGGAGTTATTGAAAGGTGAATGGGAATGATATTTCTACAGGTGGGGCAAGAGCCACTCAAGTGAAGCCATCTGTCTATGCAGTTCATGTGGAAGAAATGGCCACATTCCGGTAGACTTCTGGCTGTCTGTCCATCCTCCAATTCCTGTAACATCACCGACAGCGTATCAGACATTTTTATGAAACCCAGATGTCTGAAATTGCATACCTCTAAGCAAATGGAGCAGCAAATGACATTGCTTTCTGATTCCTTGTTTGGTCTGCATGACTGAAACTCAAACACTGGAAGCTTTTGAATTTGAAGGCAAGTTTTTGATAATCCGTCAAACCCAGAATCTTCGCCTGCGTCTGAAATTTCTCTTTGCATGGATTCGACCATCTGTAGTTCCAGAAGTTGCCTTTTCCATATCAGTGTTTTTGTTTGATTTAAGGATCCATGTCTGAAGAAGATCATTTTTTGATAAAATAGGAAGAAATTCAGAGGATTCTGGTACTTACCCAGTATTCAACGAAGGAGTTTTCATTTACCAAACTGCTTAAAAGATGAACCTGTAAAATGAATGGTTGGATATGGAGTTAAAATCGCCATTAGAGCAGAGCTTAGCAGCTTAAAAAGGTTATTCTTCTTTTCCGATGAACTCACTTTGGACAACGAAGGGCCTTCAACAGCAGATTCAAGCAATTGGATGGCCACAAATGCACCTGTAATGGCTCCTATTCCAGCACCATTGAAGAACCCCAATCCCCTACTCTGTCCATTAATGGCTCCAAAGATAGTCCCCACTAAAGAACCCCCTGCAAATTTCAACTACCTTTTAACCACTTCATAAACTAAATCTCAAGGCTGGATCATAAAAAAACAGAAATCTTAGTTCAATTCCCCTTCTAAACGATTGAGTCTTAGATCCTAGTGACCATTAATTAAAGAATGACTCTGATTATCAAATGATCGAACGATTCAGAGCAATCTAATGAATTATCAGCAGAAAGCCAGATCAATTCTTGCCAATTATCAGACTTTGGAATTTCTCAAAAGACTTGTCATAGTAAAGAAGAAGATCAAGAATACATGGAGAGCCAAGTACACAACAAGATCACAACATTTTTGCTCCAAACATTACAACAGTAGATCTTTTCTGGCCCTGATTAGTTCAAAAAGAGTACAAATGGATTAAGAGTTTCATGTATGGTTGATATATGGAAAGAAAAGAATTGAGAGCTTTTGAGATCTTAAAAATGGCAGCATTACCTAAAGCAAGAAAGCATGCGCATGAAACCAAAGCTATTCTCTCTGCAACTGTAATTATAAACCCACTTCCATAACAACAAGCCGAAACCAAAACCTCCATGAGAGACGCCATTGTCAGACCAGTGAAAGTTCCCCAGAAGGTGGGTCTTTTTTAGTACGGGGAAAGAGAGGAAGAGAGTGAGGAATATAAAGGGTGAGCTAAGAAACTAGCTTTAAAGGCGGATGAGGATGGAGCGGAGGGTAAATTTACATGGTAGAGAACATCAATGGCATTAAGCAAATTGGCTTCCGTGGCTTAGCCGGCAGCGTCAGGAAAACGACCGTGGAGTGACAACTACAATTGGATGGATTTGACACTCAGGTTTAGAATCGTATATCTTGGCCTTAATTTTTGTCCTTTTCTTCTAGATTTTGTGTTAATGATTGTTAACCATTTCCTCTGAAACCTGCCCATACGTTTAGGCATCTTCTTTCCTTTTTTGATTACCTTCCTCGCTTATGATTTCTAAAAACAGATTACTAATTTTTAACTTTTTGAGAAATCCTTTGTCAGTAGTTGTGAATAATTTATTTTTTTTCAATCTTTTGGACCTTAATTCCAAATCGTGATGAGAGGAAGCTTATCAAGTGCCCTCGTTTCAAAGATTTAGGATTTGCCGGCCATTTTTTGCTGTCCATGTCACCAAAACAACCCAAGAAATGGTTGAGAGAGAGAGAGAGTAGAGAGCAAATTTCAGGCATTAAATGATAAAAAAAATAATTAAATTATTCTTCAATCTATAATTTTAAATTTTTGAGAATTTTGATAATTTATTATGATATCAAAATTAAAGAGTCCAAATTCTAGACAAAGATCAAAATTAATCTCATAAAAAAATTATTTACATAAAAAAATTAATAAAATAATATTAAAAAAATATAAATAATTAAATTATTCTTCGAATTTACACTATTAAGCTTTTAAATAATTGGTAATTTGTTAGTTTTCCCTTGAAAAAATTACATTTTTGTGTATAAAGATCCACAAAACTGGAGTTCGATGGAATTGAGAAAAATGTTTCTAAAAATGGGTATAAAAAGGTAGAAACAAGACTAAAAAAGGAATTATGGGTGTAATTTTAGTTTCTGGGCTTAAAAAGGAAGAAGAAAGAAAACCAGGAGCTGGAAATGTGGTTTTTTGAGGGGAGACTTTGAATGGGGGATAGATGGATTGGAAATTGACGGAGTTAATTCAGAAAAACACGTTGGTGGGGTTCTGGTTCAGACATTAATGGAGGCGTCTTCGTCTCTCCATTATTTATGATTATTATATTATTCTTTCAGATACTGTTTTTGGCGGACTCTCCATCATTCATTGATTGTTCTCAGATTTTTACTTGTGATTTAATATTTCTGCAAATATCTTAATCAGTGAGTTTTCTTCCACTTTGCGCCCAGAAAAGATTAATCTCGATCAGAGATTGTGAGCTACACAAATCAATGGTGGCTTCTCCCTCATTCTTCTGAACCCAAACTCATTACTCCTGTTTTATGCCCAAGTCTGCAGATACAGAGAGAAGGGTGTGCGAGTAACAGGTGATCATTGATCAGACTTCTGCGAAACTGTGAGATTGCACTTGATTTGTGAGTTTATGGCGATCAAATTTAGGAAACAACCGGGCGTTCTAAATTCGGGCAGGGTTTGGTCAATAAAGGGACCAGCAATTGACCGTCGAGCGAAGGCAACTTGACGATCAAGTAGGCTATAGTTGACTCGTTGATTCGACAGACCTTAATGACCACGCAAGTTAGTGTGAAGGTGAAGTTAATGCTTGCAGGCAATGAGATGCTCAAGTCGAGTGCTATGTACTGCCCCTTTTTTCAGTGGGTATTATAATATTTACCCACTTGTTCCTTTTTTGGGTGGCCTGCTTTGAATGTTTTCTTTGATTTATACGAATTGGATTGATCATGCAAATGTACTTACTGTTTGTATGTCTTTTGAGAGTGGAATGGGCCTAGAACCTGCCTTCTTCCTCTTCTTCTTCTTCATTATTTTTAATAATAGACAGTGCAGTGCTTGGAAGATTGGAGCAATTTAGAGGTGTGAGCAATTCAGGGTCATCACATAGGCTTTTCAAGGCTTGGTTCAGGTTAGGTCCGACCTCCGACCAGACATGTCAATCAGACAATCAGACAGACATTCAATGTTAAGCGTATCTAGCAAGCATTATTTGGGGGAGAGAGTGAGAGAGAGATGCACATTGTTGATAGCAAACTTCCAGACCAATCCATTATCATAAACAGCAAGTTATAGAGACCTAAAAAGACTGCACATTTCAAAAACTGAAAGACGTTTCTAGACCCAAACGGAAAGCTTCTCAGAAACCATGAATTTTGATATGATCCTTCTTCACCAGACCAGCCTGTACAAGAAACTGCGAGACGTTCTTGCGCTGATCACCTTGGAGCTGAATTATCTTCCCCAGTTCTTTGTCCTGCACGACATTTCCATTGCAGCAAAACTCTTTCTTGACATCTTTCAGAATCTTCTCGTAGCTATACTCTTTCTTCAGCCCCTGAACTGTGGTCAGGCACTTTTTACCGTTTCTTTGCTGAACGCGGATATGAACATACTCTTTTGCTCCAGGAGCATCCGTGTCTTTGGCTTCAGCGAATGGATCGAAAGCAGTTGGAATCTGAACCTCTAGTTCAACCATGTACTTTGCTAGATTGAAACTGTAGCTGGCCTCGCAGAAAACAGTACACGTATTAAGATGGACTTGGTCAGGAAAAATGTTCTCAATCAGTACAAGTAGAAATATGAATTAATCAACAAAACAGAGCCTTAAATCCAATCTAGAAATTCTATATTGTCACAAGGAAGGAACGTTGTACAGATCAAATTGAATAAGTCGTTCTGGCCAAGATAAGGATTTACCAACTCGAAGGTAACAAATTTGGTGGGAAGCTACTTCGAAAGAGCAGGAGTAAAATTAGAAATATGAATTTCTCAATCGAAATCTCGATCACGCAAACCTAGAAACCTAAATCTACAGAACCTAGAGAGAGCAGAAATTCCCTGCTTTTTACAGCATGATTTGAATAGATCGAAGCAACTCGGCTTTGAACATAATTTGGAAAAACACAACACATAAATATAAAGAGGTGGGCCGCTCAATCGACATCTCGAGCACGCAAACCTAGAACACTAAAATCTTCTGCAGAATCTAAAAAGCGCAGAAAATCCTACTTTTACCGGTATGATTTGAACAGATAGAAGCAACTCGGCTGAACATAATTTGGAAAAACATAAAACATGAAAAATATTTAGATCAATAAATCAAGAACAGTCGCTCAAATAAACAAAAAACTTCCTACTGAAATCTCCAGTCGCACGATCATCCGCTCAATTCCCACTACACGAATTACCAATTCAAAACAGATAACAAATGAAAGAGGAGATCATACCAAGATAGAAGCAGCGTAAGGGAGGGGAACTGCACCCGAACCTGAGCAAGGAGAATCCAAGAAGAATCACGCAATCCGTTGATATCGGGAGAGGGCCAGAAGACTAGCTTTATATATAGGAGAAGCTGGAGTCACGAGTTTTTTCAACCGTCAAGATTAAGCGGAAGTCGCTTACACGAACGGTCATGATCACGTGAAGGCGCGTGCAATCTGGATCGCATATTCTAATCAAGGAAAGGAAATCCTACGTCTCATATCTTGGGCGTACATTTGAAGCAACCAAGTCGGCATCCAAAAAGAGACGTAGAAAACGAATCCTCCTGCCAAAAGATCTAGACCGTTAAATGTGTTGACGTGGATTTCATTGATCGATCAAGCGATCAGGAAACAGGGCCCTAAATTGGCCGTTCGATTAAAGTAAGAAGAATCTAGAATTAGGAATAAGACAAGCGGTACCGTCAAATTAGGAAATGAAGAATTTTATATAATCTCAAATTTATTTAATTTTTTTAAAATTGAACCTCAAAAAAATCCAATGCAAACGTAATATATATATATATATATAAATTTCTAAACCAAATTTTAAATAAACTTCACTACTAAATAAAATTTTAAATTATGATAAATTAAAGAGATAAATCTCACAGTCACATTTATTGTTAAAAAACATCTCCCAGACACCCACGACAACTTGCAGGCGTTCTTGTATGCATCTTTACATGAAGGCGAACAACCATACTTATATGACAGGCGTCCTAATTTTTTGTATTTACATAGACATAGATGTCTGTACTGAAATAGCAAATTTGTGCTCCTTAAGAAGAATGTCTGCATCTTTGTATTTACAAAGACGTGGACGACCGTAGTAAAATAACGGACATCCGCACTAAAATAATGGGCATCTGCTCCATAAAAAGAACATTCATTAATTTGTAAACGTTAATAGGAAGAATGTCTGATTTTCAAATATATAATTTTGCACATTTTTGTATGAGTGCAGAGTCCACATGTTAAGGGCGAACGTTCTTTCAACTTCAAATATCAGTCTTGAACATCCTCCAACGCCGATTGATGTTTAAGAATCAGCTTTTGACGTTCTCAAATGCCAAAGAAGGTGATCAGACTGCCTTGGATGTTCTCCAATGCTAAGGGACATCCAAAAGATTTTTTTAATAGAAAACGTGACTAAGATGTTTGTCTCATTCATTTATCATAATTCAGGATTTTAGTTATTAACAACATTAATTTAAGGTTTGAGTTCCCATAGTTTAAGTTAATCAAGTTTTTTCTTTTAATTTAAAAATTAATTATTTGCTAACTCGAATATTATATATTCTTTTTGTTAATGATGTTAGAATTAATATATTGTACTAGGAGGATTGAGGAACGTTACACCCGAGCAGCGTGCGTTTGCAAGAAGGTTCCAGGTGTCCGCAATATATCCGTTAAGAGGCTCGTTGGAGACAACAAAATAAGCGATGGACTTCCACAGCTTAAGTTGTAGGCTACTGCACCGGGCGTTCGCACTTTGTACAGATTGTTTGCTAAAGTGTTAATTTAAAAATTCAATGTTTGTTCAGAACGCCCTCGGCTCATGTCCGGGGATTCGCATTTTCAAAATTTCTCTCTTGTATGGGCATCCGTGGCCAAAACACTTCTTTTGATTGGGCATCCTCTTTTCGTATCCGGGCATCCGCAGTTAAAACTACAACCTGGTTGGGACGACTGTGACCAAATATTTCTTTGTGTCGGGCGTCCACAAATGAAAATTGCACTCTGGTCTGGACGGCATCAACCGAATATTTTCTTTGCTTTGAGCGTCTGCAAATGAAAAATGCATTCTGGTCTGGACAATTGTGACCAAACATTTTCTCTGCTTTAGGCATCCGCATTTGCAAACTAGGGCATCTGCACTGAGTGATTTTCAACACTTTGATTTTCTTAAATTGATATTTCTCAATTTGAGCCCTATAATATAATTTTATCTTTTACTACATAAATTAAATAAACATGTAGAACAATTAAATATCCATTTGTAGGAGTATTTCCAATGTACTAACTTAGAATATTATAATAAACTAAACATATTCATTATCAAAACAAACATACTCAGTTTTCTAAGCCAACAATTCTGTCATTTCATGTGTCTAACAAAAGAAATCATCAAAGTAAATAAAACAAAAACACATCCTTAATCAACGTCTAACATCACCCATGTAATCTTATTGACAACATACTATAAACATAAAATAAATATTACATAATACATTCTTAATCCACAACCATAGGTCGTCAGAAGCATTATCATAATAATAAAATATCTTAGCACTTTGTGATATAGGCCAAAGGCCAAACACATGCAAGCGTTGCTTACTTAGGATTTTTAGTGGAGTATGTTCACTCACAATCTAATCTAACCTTCGCTCTAACTTGTTTCCAACACGTTTATTTTCTTTCAGATGAATAAAGATTGAGTTAATAAAAAAGAATAGAAATTTATCAACTACACTACTTCAAAACTTAATTTCAGCTCTCATTATTCTCGTCATTATTTCTTTCATCGTCGTAGTTCATCTTATGAACAAGGAACGAATCCAAATTATGTATCTTCAGAGAGTTTGAGAGGAAGAACACAAACTCTTGTGCTCCCAATCATTGGATGATTAGAGTTTTGTCCCAACCTTCATTTTCATAGATCAGTAACATTTCCTTTCAACAGTCTGAAAATATACTATGAAGATATATTCGTAAATTTGAAAATACATTTGCAATTAAAAAATCCCTCAGAAAATCGTGTCTTGAACTATCCAGTATAGTTGTTGCGGGCAATTGTACTACCTGTTGTGGATGCGTGTGTTTTCTGCTATGGACGCGTGCGCTTTTGCGGCAAATATTCATCGCGGATATGCTCTCGCTCACATTGTCCATCAATCACCATCCGCCACATTTATATATCCTTCCGCAGACAAACCTCTTTTCAAATTCCACCTCATCCGCGAACACCAACGCTTCTGCTGCGGATATCCCCTGACAAGGTATGTCAATCACAACATGTCACGTACATACGTCTTTTTGTGGACAAACCTCATTTCGGGGATTTTCTTTCATTCGTGGACACCAACGCTTTTGTTGTGGATATCCCCTTACATCGTCTGCCAATTATAACCTGCCACATACACATGTCTTTATGCGGACAAACCTCATTTTGCAGATTCCACTTCATTCGCAGACACCAACGTTTTTGCTACGGATATCTCTCTACATAATCCGTCAATCACAACATGCCACCCACATATGTCTTTCCACAGACAAATCTCATTTCGCGGATTCCACCTCATTCGCAGATATCAACGCTTTCATTGCAGACACAAACACTTCCGCAGACACGTTTCCTTATGCGGATACTCTTTATCCCGCAACCAGTTATCCCACAAATTTCCACATCGAGTTTTTCTTAATTCTAAAATGTTCTTAACAAAATGAAATATTCATTCCATATATTAAAATGGACCTTCGGTCCTCTCTCTCTCACACACACATATAGGGCACATTAAAACTTTAAGGGAAAATGACAAATCAACCATCGTGGTTTTCGGTCAATGACAAGTCAACCACTGTGGAAGCGGCGTCCAGACTTTTTCTTTTCCTGGGTTAACTTGAGTGTGATGTTGGATTTTTCAATTTCTCATACGTTAGTGGTTAACTTGTTAGCAAATATACCACAGTGGTTGACTTGTCATTGATCGAAAACTACGATGGTTGATTTGTCATTTTCCCAAACTTTAATAATGGTTCTTCTAGGGTTAGGGTACTATGGCTAGGGATTAATGGAATCAAATATTTGTGATGATCAGCTGTTCACTCCATTGCAACAAGGGACACACCCCATTAAATAAAAAGAAAAAAAGAAAAGAGGTTCTTCGTTTGATGGGCGAAAGAAGAAGATGAACAACCCTTTAAACCATCTCTCATGGTGACTAAGAAATCAAGAGAAGAAATAAGGATGAGAGAGGAAATGAGATCAGAGTAAGCACAATCTCCTCAAGATTTGAAATATTATCCAAGTAGAAGACAAATCCAGTCCAAAAATAGTTTACAAGCAGATTATTATAACCATTGCCACTTCCATGAAAATAGGTTTTCGTTGAGAAATACTGCAAACAAGTACGTTGTGTGAGCTGTAGAAACCTGAGATATGTTCTTCAAGCCGAGTTTGGGATGCAAACCCTGGATGTCTCGCACAGATGCGGCTTCCTGATAGTCTTCCACCATTGCCATTGCTTCACTCTAGATTACCTGACAAAGAAATATATATAAAGAGAGAGAGAGAGAGAGAACAGCAATTTGGAGATCGGAGTAGGCGGACTTGGAGTTAGAGATCCATCGGGAGCCAAACAATGGAGCTCAAATTTATTTACAGCCAGCGTCACTTCGGATGGAAGGGTTGGCCCTCCCAGTAGCGATCCATTCACCATTGAAGATCCAAATTCGACTACGTTTCAGTCGGTCGGATGAGAAGTCGCGAGGGAAAGAAATTGACATGAACACTAAAAACAATGGCTGCAACAATATTATACTCTGAAATGGAGACAATGTACAATTACTTTAATGACCTTTCGAAACGGGGACTTTTACGGGAATTTCCGCACCTTCGGCTCGGCCTCCAACAAGCGACGGATTTGTTGCCCAACCAATCTCTGTTTCTTTCGTCTCTCGACTCTCTCGATTTAGAATTTTGATGGAAAAAGGTGAGGGTGACACTATTGAAAAATCTTTGGAGAAGCTCGACTTGAAATCCATCTCGAAGCGCACCAATTACTCTGTCGCCGCCCCTAAATCCTACAGTATTCTCTCTCTCTCTCTCTCTCTCTCTCTCTCTCTCGTATCATTGGTTCGTTTATAAATGTGCAATTCGAGTAGAATAGTCAATTATGTTTAATTCCCAGGGTATTGAGCTGAGTTTAACTCAATAATTTTGTACAAGATCGATCTCCGATAGGTATGTCGATCATTTGTTCGAGACTTTCGGACTTTCACGTGCCTGGATTTGGTTTGTTGTAGGATTAACAGTCGAGAAGAACCCTCCTCCAAGCTTAGTCTGTTTATGTCTTGGATTTGTTGGGAAGCATTTGGAAGAGCTAATTCCGGACTTGGATGAGGTTGCAGCCAGCTTTCCCCCTGATATGAAGGTTGTTATCAGAAACCTTTTACAGAGTTCTCAATGTTTTTTATTGGTACAAGATATATGATGTGTATAGTTGTCTATATGTAAATGGAAGTACCCTAAGGAGCTGTTGATTATTCTCTGTTTGGTATAACTTTCTTTCACGGAGAAGATGATAAATTGTTGTCCAACAATCTCAAAGGCTTTCAGATTTTATTTTACTGTTATTTTTCAAATTTTAGAAGCTTAATAGTGGGAAGATCATACATTTGTGTTCTAAAGTTATGAAACGGAAATTAAGATGGCAGTGGCGGCCATCGCAAGAAGAAGGAAGTTGCTGGACGACAATGTCATCATCTCTTTGGCCGATACTTCCTGGGAAACTCTTGATGTTTCAGGTTCAGATGTTTCAGACTTTGGTTTAGTGAAAGCAGCTGAAATCTGCAAATGTCTTCGAGCGGTCGATATAAGGTGTGGGAATAAAACATTTGAGTATTTCCTCAAATGTTATTGAAACATGAAATGCTTATCCGAATCGCATAGGATCGTGACTGATTTCGTGCTTGTGGATTACAGCCGATGCAGGAATATTACTGCAGTCGGTATTTCGGAGCTTGTACAGCACTGTAACTCTTTGGAAACCTTACGATGTGGGTATGCTCTGTTTCTCCAAATATAATTATATCCTTGGTTTTTACCTGAATCCTTACTTGAATTCTATGTAATCACTATCAATTATATCACATTTTAGTTTATCTAAGTAAAGTATGTCAGCTAGTAGTAATAACCTCATAACAGGATATGAACCAAAATGCTGCAGAGGGTGCCCGAGAAGTGATGACACTGCTCGAAGGTGCTTGAGTATATTTAAGCCAAAGCTTAATGACATGGAGGAAGATTCTTGGGAAGATCTTGCGGCTGCTGAAATTGCAGACGGCACACAGTCAATGCGGTGGGTCGTTTGGGTATGAACTTTTCTTTAGCTTACCTTCTTTATCTACTATCTTTGCTTTATCTGATTGTTACTGTTATTTATGTTATATCTTCAGTAATTGTCCATTCTTTCCTGGTTGTCTGGTTCATGTCACTTTAACGTTGCTTTGCTGCTTAATATTGAAGAATATGATCTATCCATCTTAACAAAGTTACAGTGAGGACTTGACTAGAGACTAGAGAGAGAAGGCATCCTCTCTCTCTCTCTCCCAAATATGCCACCATAGAAAATGGGTATTTCGACTGTAAATTTAATGACTCAAAAACATTATTGTCTGCGAAGGAAATCACCGGATAAGTTCATTGAGAATCAGTCTTGAACGTTATTGTAATTCCAACTTGTTTTCCCCGTCTTTTTGCAGCCGACAATCACTACAGAATCATTGGAAAACTTCTCCACGGAGTGTCCTCGCATTTCAGTCAATCCAAAGCCATCGCCATTCGGTTTTAGGGGAGCTCAAGTTCCTAGAGAAGCATTGCCAAACATAACTCTGGATTATCGTTCTGTAGAGGGCATAGATCCTAAAACGTGGGCAGTGACAGCAATTGCAGCTAAGGCTATACCGTCTCAGCCTGGTCAGGAGGAATTGTCTATGGCTGAAAAATTTAGACTAGCATTTGTCGAAAGAGACAACAGGTTGGCTCCAAAGCGAGCAAAAAACGCTAGGCAGCATCAGCGGCGTGCGGAGAGGGATTGGACAATGATGAATTCGAAAGCCAAGGCACTGGCACTTGCCTCGGTCGCGAGTAGGAATTTGCCTAGTCGGAATTAAACCATCCTTATAAATTTTGAGTTCATTGAGATTTTATGGTGCTTATAAATGTTGTGATTTTGGGGTCCCTTCTCTTTTTCCTTCTTTACAGCGTAAAAATGTGCATGCGAAGAATTTGGCTCTTTGGAGAAGAAATGATTTCCTTGTATTATACCCTTTGAGATATGTAATTGTTTACCAAGATTTTACTTTGTTAGGATTTTTAGTTTTGCATTTCAGATTTGAGGATCAGCATGATTCCAATATAATACCTACTAGTTAGCAACAGTCTTTGCAGTGTCCTCAATTTTCTCAGTACAATATTATTTATTTTGGTTCGAACTCTTGCAGGATTTTGTTTTCAAAGTTAGCCTAAAACGCGTTTCTCAGTACAATATTATTTGTTTTGGTTCGAACTCCTACAGGATTTTGTTTTCGAAGTTAGCCTAAAACGCGTTGTACTAAGTAGGAAAGATGAACACTACTTATAAACTATGCATTTTCTACTATCCCAAGCAATATAGGATTGTACACCCTTACCAGTAAAGAACGGACTCACAACTAAGTCATCTTTGCCTTCATAATCACAAGGTTTGTTGCATACTAAAATAGATTTATCGACTCATTATGAGAAGAATAATGATAAATTTACACTCTAATTTTATATTTTAATTGTATCTTATGACATATCACTCATTAATAAATAATTTAAATAAAACATTAATTATACTAATTAATAAATATCATCTCAGAATATAAAGTTAGAAGATAGTTGTAAAATTATTAAAATATAATAGTTACCGAAATTGCACTTGAACAGAGTTCTTTTAAAGAATCAAACTTTGTATTTTTGTATCATAGACAAGATGATTTACATATGAGAAGAAAATAAACACAGCAATCAATGGAAGTCTTATAACACAGCATCAATTCAATGCTCTTATCTCATTGAAGCATTCAGGGGCATTAAGAGAGTGTTCATACATAACAATAGAAGAAACATTCTCATAGTACAGTTCTTCCTAAATCTCTTACCAACTCAAACTCCAAAAAATATCAGATGAAATAGAAGAACATAAACAAATGACAATAAATTTTAACATGTACTTGTTGTTGCTCAAAATATATATGTGCGAGGGCTCAAGAATTTGAAATGTTTCTTACTTGAGAAATTCCAGGTGGGTGGGTCTCTGTCTATATACCAGACCACCACAGCTCTATTCCTCGCGAATCTTTTAAATCATCTCAAGCTTAATAATGGCAGAGTGGTGTATAGTCCAGACTAAGTTAAAAACACTAGCACGAAGAGAATTATGAACAAAACCACTAAAAACGCAATCATCATTATCTGCCCCTTAAGACCAGCCTTCTTCATGACCACGGCTAGTTTTTTCTGCAGAGAATGGCCGGAAAAAGCTCGTCTCATTCTGGATTGTTATGAGTTTACTGAATATATAGGCATATGCCTTCTTGAAGTTTTATAACTCACCTGAACAAAATCAAGACGATTTGAAGTACTATCCAGTTCCATTCCTAAGTCATCGATAATTTTCTCCTGCAACGATTTTTTTTTTCAATAAATAGTTGTAGCGCAAAAAGGGCCACAAGTTTTCATACAATTAGGAGGATGAGAAAGTCCCTACCTGGGCAAGGAGTTCATCATGAATTGTTAGCCCAACTCCTCCAATTCTCTCCAAGCTAGCACTGACCTCATCCAATTCTTCATTTTGTTGCCTATGTCGTCCCATGAGCATTTAAAATCAGTAGCATTAATAGAGAAAACAAAATGAAAGAAAAAAGTTTTGAAAAAGCATCCTCTTAAATTCCCAGCATGTTTTTAAATTACTTAGAACTCACAAATGGGGAATTATCCCCCCTTTTTTGTTCATTTCTTGATATGAACACTTAATTCTACAATAAATTTTATTTCTTGAAATGAGGCAGTCATGTGTGAAGGCAAATGTAAATTATAAAAATAACATACTTTATGAGAAGCAATTGCCGATCTGATTCTGAAGCTATGAAATCATCATTATCTTGAACATCGTACTGGTTGGCCCTGTCTCTTTCATTAGTATTAGGCAGCCACAACAGTTCTCGATGCATTCCATTCATGTTCGTGGTTGTATTGCCTATACCATTCAGCTCCTTCCCAGTTTTCACTACCTTCTTCACAGAGCCAACCTAGAGTAGCATAATCATTTAGCAGATTCGAATAGTAACAATTTTGCTATTTTTTGATACGATGACAGGAGAGAGAATTGCTACAACAGGCTACGAAGATTGTATTTCTCAAGCTCACCACAGGAGTAAAAGTTTCATACTTAACTTACACATGAAAATATTTTCCTCTTTTCCCTTTCTAAAAAAAGGTTCAGACTAATTTATCTATCATTTCAAACTACTGAAAAACCATATAACAGGAAAATTTCACCATGTTTTAACCTCTTCGAAAATTGAACAACAACGACATTTTGATACCTGTGCGCGAGCTGTGCTAGTCCATCTCTTCCGTTTTTGGAGCTCCACTTCATCAATTCCATACCAAGCCGGATCTCTGGCAGCAACAGATATAGCCTTGTCTAATTCATCTACCTTCCTATCAAAAAAATAAGCTTTCAGCACTAGCAGCCACGAAAGGAAAATAAAACTGTATTTTTTTCTTAAGTTTGTTTCGTCATAACAAATTTAAAGTTTGTTTTGTCATATCAATATATTACGAATTGTGTATTTGAATTATTTAGTTTAAATTTTATTTATTTATGTTAATACAAAGACTATAATAAATGTTGATAATTCATTTTGGACACCATGTCCGCATTTTGTCATGTATTGATGTCATTGTTCGTGCTTCTAAGATACTAAACACCAGAAAGTAATATTTGACGGCTCCAAAATGTTGCTATTGTTTGGTTGTGTGGAGCCTAGTAATCAATATGAGGCAGAACAATAAACAGACCACCCTTTGGGCGTATTTGATCAGTTAGGGATGATTCATAATTTCTACTCATTTTATTTTGCTTGACCTAATTGTATTTATTAAATAGGCAACCATCTTAAAAGCTTGTTGTGTAATGAGAGATTGATGCTCTTTGGGAATTGCTTGCGTGATTATTTGAAAAAAAAATACAGTTGAAACATAGACGTATCTCTCAATTGAAAATGAACCACTATAAATCTTGGGTGCCACTTATTCCTTCACTTTTTTTGTGTCTATTTTTTTTATTGCTCTCCTGCTAAGAATCATAACTTACTCATAACCATCAAAAAGTATTTGATAGAGTGGAAGATGTATGGGTTACCTGCCACTCAATACTTTCACAGCTACCAAGCAGCTCATTTGTAAGCTGTAATCGCTCTCCTAAATCAGAAATGCGCTCCCATCGGTGAAAAGTTTGTTGCACCTTATCAATCTAAGGAAAAAGAAGTCATAAGGCAACAAGAATAATTTAGTGTATACTCCATCAAAACTAGAGTCACAGCATGAATATACAGAGAGCAAAAGTCTTAACACATATGGTAACACATACGCCAAAATCTTAATGGAGGGGAAAAAAAGCAATTAATCCAAAAATTTCTCAACTCTGAATACAATTACATTGCACGATGAGCGGGTCAAATTCTCAAGAAACATTAAGGAAAAAAACCCCAATGGCACATTATAATTTGATCCAAGAAAAAAACCTAAAAAGTGCTTAGTTTCAAAGGCTTCAAAAGTACGGGACGAACTTACAGATTCTTGGATTTCATCCTTCACAACGTAGAATGGATCTTGAGCTGAAGGCATATTGAACTTCTATAAAAGAGACCTGCATATTATGCACAAGCAGAAAAACAAGTATTCAACATTGAAATTACAAGAACCACACTTTTCAATTCCACTTTCTCGATGGCGATGAGAACCATGGGCCAGGCCATTGACAAAATAAAAAAAAAAGTTGAGAGAATATCCTGGCTAACATTGAAATTACAAGAACCACACTTTTCAATTCCACTTTCTCGATGGCGATGAGAACCATGGGCCAGGCCATTGACAAAATAAAAAAAAGTTGAGAGAATATCCTGGCTAACATAGCAAAAATTCAGATAAATTGTACAGATCTAAAACGATTAGCAGCTCTGAGCTCATGAATTGTTAGAGAGAAGAAAAACCTAGAAAGGAGATCGGCCCGAAAGCCGAAGTCCGAGAGAATGAGGCAAGCGATCAGGTCCGCTGTCGGATAAGAGAGACGACGGAGACGACGAACCCGAAAACCAAAGAAATGGGCTTTGATAGTCTCTAACATAATAACTGCTGTGATAAAATATATTTTTAATACTTTCAAAAATTTAATCAATTATATATATTAATTAAAATATTTAATTTAGACTAGAATTGTCAAGATCAATTTATTTAAATTAATTATTCTAAAAACGATTCGAAGCATTAATCCTTTTATTCTAATTATGTATTACCAAAAACAAATAGTTTAATACAAAAATAAATGTTATAGCATTTTTTACTAAATTATCATAAATGAACTATATAAATATTATTTTTTTATTAAAAATTTAAATTTTTTTTTACAATAAATAGGTCATTTTTCTACGATAAATCTGTACATGAAATAGTTATAATCAAGAACTACTTTTCGTAGTAGATGACAATAATCTGCTGCGAATATGATATTTTTTACAATGGAAACATATTTGCCGCTGTGAAAATGAAATCATATTTCAAGGATTAAGATTCAGCAGTGTAATATAAGTATTCACTACGAAAAAAATATTTTTTTACAGCAAATAGTTGTCTTCCATTGCAGAATGTGAGTTTCCTCAATGGTAGACGTCTTCCACTAAGAAAAATAAGTACGACAATTGAGTTACCTTAATCTTAGTATATAACTTCACATTCTGTCTCAGATAGAGCACACTTGTTAAAGTGATTTCAGAGCAAACTTTGAACCCTAACCCTAACTTTCACAATGTCATCTAATGGATTTTTCCAAGCTTAAAAGATTTAAAATTTTATCAAAAAATGTAACAATAATGTTTGCTTAATTCATTTAAAATAATTCAATATTTTATTTATTAGCAAAAAATATTTAGTGTTTGACTTGTCCATTAATTTCATAATGAAATTTTTATTTTGTTAATTTTTTTTAATTTAGCGACAAAAATACATTAAAAATATTTGAAAATAAAATAAATTCATAAGAATATTAAAAAATAAATAAAATTATAACAATTTTAATTATTGTAATTCACAAATTATTTCAATTTAATACCAACGAGATGGACGTAGTTCTTAGATTTGATTATACTGTGGCGGCTTGCTTAGGATTGCAAAGTTCTTTAAAGGATTGGGAATTGCAGCTAAAGCTGTAGGAGCTGCAATCAAGTTCATCGGCGAAACGTTTAGTTTCTCGCGTGATCCAAGATGAGCTCACGAATCAAAGCATATCCATCTAAAAAGATTTCGCATTCTGAGGATGAGATTTGTTCGAGTGGTTAAATCGAATTCAAAAACAAACAGAGGTAATTTCAATTTGGGGAAAAGGGTTTTTCAAATTTGGGTATTCGTATAGTGGAAATCATCGTAGGTTCATCTTTTTGTGAACTTGGGGTTTGATCAAATTAGTCGAACTGCTCGTAAGATGACTACGATGATTACGTCGACAAGAAAATGCAAGGAAAATCGCTTGAGCTTGAAGCAAAAAAAGATTTAGGTAGTAGGTCAAAATCTTTAGTGAAGGAAAAAGCTATGAAGCCATGTGGAATCCATCTTCTTCCTTCTTTTGTTTTTCTCATATGTGTTGTCGAATTCATCATTACATTTCTTCTGGATGGTGCCATTAGAAACCCTCATGATTCTTAGGCGAGAAGAAGGGCAAAACAAGCCACTCCCATTATTGCTCGCCATGATCCTATTGCCTTTCTCAATCACAGACCAACCCATTTTATTTCAACACCTTTCTCATTTTCTCTCCCTTTCTCCATAATCATTGTTTTCTTCAACTGAAATCGAACTTCTTTATTTTGATTGTAGAGATGGGAAGAAATCTGGATGTTGATTCTCCTCCCACCTTTAGTCATCACCATCTTCCCATTCTCAAGCTCCTAGACTTCTCATTTAGGATGTTTTCAATTCCTCTTAGCTTATCAACTATTTGGTTAACTCTTACTAACCGGCAACATAATAGCACTTATGGGACATTAGAGTTCCATAATCTCATTGGTCTTAAGTAAGAACTAGTTCTTCATTTTTGGAGGAATTGTATTGCACTCCCTCAACTTTAATGTTTGAGTTCAATATTTGTACGTGTATGGTTTCTGTAAGTGCCAATACTGCTGCATCTGATCTTGCTGTAGCCGTTTCCTTATGGATTTGTCATTAAAGCTTGGGTTTTCTTTGTCTCTGATCAAGTTTAACTCAAAGATTCTCAATGGTGAACTGAATCTCGATCGAAAATCTTGGAATCAAGTTCCTATTCTTTCATTAATTTATCCTGAGTTTCTTTTTTTTTTCTTGGAACTTCCACTCTCCTTAGATGACTTTCATTAGTTTTTTCTGTGAAATGATCTAACATTGTGAGTTTGTGATAGATATGCAAACAACTATTAGTCTAGTCTCTCTCTCAAACACATCAAAATTTAAATTCGTGCAATGAAATAGGTTCTGACCTTATGATTTTGGGATCTTCATGCAACCCACTATCATCATAAACCAATTATTTACTTTTCTGTCTTTGAAGTTAGTCATATTGTCCTTCATGGTTCATCTGGCAGATTGTCGCCTACTCAATGATCACATCGGCGGCTGCAGTGGCAGAGATTCTGTACTTAGCTAACAATGGTGATGGGGAAGTGTCATGGAGTGAGTTCATATGCAAAGATCTGCCATGGAAATGAATCTAGCTTTGATTCTTCATGGCTGAGCTTTTCTCTGCTTCTTTCTGCTTTCTCTGATTTCAGCTTACATTACTTTTGGCATGTTTGATCCTCCACTGTCTTCTAAGCAAGTGGAAGAAGAAAGAACTTGGTGTCTATTATTGAAGCATCACCCTCTTTTCCTTTTTCCTTGTGCGAATGAGATTAGCATTCGATGTCTATTTGTAATGAATCCTTAAGAAATCACATTTTATATAATGTATTGATTCATTTAACAAATTTAATATCCAAGTTAGCATCACAGACTTTATAGTTTGAGATCAGTAATACCGTAAATCTTATAAAAAATTCACAGATAACTAAAACTCTGAACTATAAAAAAAGAATGATGCTAATTTCACAGTCACATTTCACGTGAAGACATCAACAATGGACGTTCCTCGTCCAAATTCAAACGTCCCTTGTCCAAAACAGACATTTCTCTTCCCAGATCGAACGTCGCTCGTCTCGAAATGAACGTCCATCGACTTGAGGATACGTCGTTTTGTCCATGACAGACGTCTATAATATCACAACAGATGTTCTTCGACTTAAATCTACGTCGTTCAGGCCGAAACAAAAGTCTGTTGTTGCTGCCTTGAATGTCTTTGTTTGACGGGAAACATGATCGCAAGGTCCACATCGTGCTTTTACCATAGTTTAGGATTTTTGTTGTCTATTAAATTTCTTCTGTATTTTGACTTGTGTGAGCCTAAATTATTGAGCCGGGCGTTAATTTCTTAATTTAATATAATAAAAGACAAGTGAAAATATTTATTCTCATCTGTTGATACTCTGTAAATCTGTAAAGCGGGCTATATAAACTAGCACATCGGAGTGAGGGAAGGAGCTTGGTCGAGAATGGAGACCCTCAAAAGGGCAGTTAAAGAGATTGCCTATGCACGGGACTACACTCAGCTTCCTACTCTGCAACGCTCTTTCATCCCCATTCTGTCCTTCGCATCTGCCTTCTATGGTCTATGTCTCTCCATTCGCCATTCCCTCTACAATTACGGTCTTTTCCGCAAGCACCGGTAAGTTCCGCTTCCAAACTCTGTACCCAGTTTTTACTTTCTGTTTCGATCGATGGAAAAGAAAACTGAATCTGAATCTGTATCTGGAAACGAAGTTTCAGCTGAAGTACTGTTTATAAAATTAAAGGATTTTAACTTTTCTAATTCGTGGTTGGAAGAATATTATAAATTAGTTGCGTTGGGTTTTTAGCTAGTTAAGCGTGCTTCTATTTCGTTTTCGTTATTTAATTCGAGTTCAATTGTGTGTATGAAGTTCAAAAAGTGATGCATCTGTGTTTCCTTGTTCGCCACTTTCTCAGCAATCAAACGTACGTGGTGTAATTTTAAGTCTTATTTTTATATAATTTTATTTGAAGGTTGCCGGTGCCTGTCATTAGTGTTGGAAACTTGACGTGGGGTGGCAGTGGAAAAACGCCGATGGTAGAGTACCTTGCTTTATGGCTGGCTGACTCTGGTATCTCCCCTCTAATTCTTACTCGGGTAATTTTGTCCTCTTTAAGTTTGAGAATTTGATGATTGCAGATTGTAATGTTGAAGCATTTATGTAATTTTTGTTTTGTAGGAAAATGTAGTCCTTAGAAGTAATTATCTATGATTTGGTGATTGTAGAAAACATGTAGTTGTGCTGGAGTAGATAGTATTTTGGCCAGGATATATATTTTCTCAATCATGGAGTTCTTTACTTGCAGAACTCGGATGTCGGCCTCGGCACATCCATCATTGAAATTGTGATCTTTATGGTTCATTTTCTGGTAGGGTTATGCTGGTGGAGATGAAGCCAATATGCTTAGAAGGCATCTCGTTGGAAGATCTGTAAAAGTAGGCGTGGGTGCCAATCGAGCAGCGATTGCTGCTTGCTTCTTCGAGAGGTATGGTTACATCGATCCTCGCAGTAATATGCCTAGCAGTAACCATGGTCTTAAGAAATTGGAAAATGATCTTTGTTCAGTGAAAATTGGTGCTGTCATTCTGGATGATGGAATGCAGGTACACTAATGCCATTCATATTGAATTGTCTTCAACATTTTAATTTTTCTTTCTATATGAATTTCTGCGGTAAGTCTCTCACTCTTTTTTTATATTTTAAAATTTTCACGTGGAAGATAGCACTGGAAATTACAGCGCGATGTAGAGATTGCAATGGTTAATGGATTAACACAATGGGGAAGCCGTAAACTTTTACCACTGGGTCCTTTAAGGGAACCATTGACAGAGCTGAAGCGAGCCGATGTGGCTGTTGTTCATCATGCTGATTTAGTATGAAACTTTCTGAAATGACTTTCATTTTTTGCTTTCGTAAGTTTCTCTGTATTTAATACTTTTAGTTAATGGTATTGGTAAGTTTAGGTTGACAACTTATAGTGATATAGTATCTTATTTGGCGCCTTACATCATCGTGCGTTTAAAAAAATTACGAAACACATAATTTATAACAAATGAAATTTCTAATTTTTGTTACATTTGCAAAAAAATGAAGAATAAAAATGAAGTGATGAAAGATGTCACATTATTATAATAATCTAACTTTGCAAGTATGAGTGTTGGCTTAGTGATGTTGTTCACTTTGGTGACTGAGAATTAAGAATTTTGTTTTCAAATTTTATCAAAAAACGCATCATACTAACTTAGAGAGTGATGTTACTTATGAATCATTCACTTCAATCACACACAAACGATGTGTGATAGTGCATCCTTCTAATTTAAGTTAGGCGTTCACAATTTTCTTTGATCTCAGGTCATTCTGGTCTTTACAGTGTAGGTTGCCACAATCACCCTCCTTTGAGGGTCTGACATTCCAATTAGCTACATTTTCAGTTGAGTATTGATTCAGATATTTGATAGAGTACCTAATAAATAGTAGTTTTAATTAGTATTATTAGTTTAGTGGTTATTGTATTGTAACTGTTGAGTGGTTATTATAACTATTAGGTAGTTATTGAAGGGAAGTTAATATTTAGGGGAAAGGAAGTGAGTTGTTGGGGGGGATGGATATTTTTGTGGGATGGATATTTTTGTAGGTAGACTCCAGGGTCTCGAAAACCTGAAAAGTGTGTGTGAGTGCTTGAATTTCTTCAATAAAAATATAGTTCATATCAATATCATTGTAACGATCTATCCCACTAGTACGCTATTGAATGCTTTGGTGCTTAAGCCCTCATGCTTTATTTTTGGGGTCCTACCCAAAATGCGTCGTATTAGTGACTTTAAGAATTAGTTAAGATTGTGATGTTGACGTCATATGCAAGAATGAAGGGGGTTGTTCTTCAGATAATAAGAAAAAGAAAGATTGAAAACGTTTCAAGGATTGTTTGTAGATTACCGATAAATAAGTATATGTGCGGGATTACCACTCTGCTATACTAGAAAAGGAAGTGTCTATTTCCATTCTGTAGATAGATAGTTGGTAGTCTTTATGCCAGGTAATATATGGTTGAAAACCACAGGTTTCAGAACAAGATCTCCAGGATATGACGCTATTCATGAGAGGAATTAAGGAGACTATCGTTGTTGTCTTCACCAAAATGGCACCTTCATACTTGTTCAACGTAGGAAATGCCAACTCCATAATTGCTTTGGAAGCTTTGCATAATAAAGTTGTCTTATGCGTTTCTGCTATTGCTTCTGCAGAAGCTTTTGTACAGACCGTTCGAAAGGTATCAATTGTTTCTTCTTTTTTTACTTTTTCTTCTTCAACTCTCATCTCCTCTTTTAGTTTTAATCTGTATGGAAAATCAATTGTTTGCAGCTTGGAGCATATAATGTGTCTCGAATAGACTACTCGGACCATCGCAAATTTATGGAGAAGGTATGATTAGATTCGTTTTGGGGTCCCAATTTACGCATTAGCTTACCAACACATATTGAAATTAGATGATTATTGCTACATCACTACACACATTCGGGCTTAAGAATGTCGACCTATAATCATCTTTGCATCTCGCCATTTCTCAATCCCGAAGCTGCTGCAAATCGGAAATCGCAAATCGCAAATCGCAAATCTTATTGGTGGGTTTGTACTGAAAACTGCCAGTTGAGAAACATAGCAAATTGGTGACTATTTTTTGTTTTTTGGGTGGATTAATGGATTCAGGATATCGCAGAAATTAGAGTGAAACTTAAGGATTTAGAGAAAGAGTTTGGATCAAAACCCATTGTTGTGGTAACAGAAAAGGTTAGTACTTTTTGTGATAATCTTCAATCGAATGCTCAAATTTCATACTTTATGTCTTGAGATTCACTCACTAAAACCGAACTCTGAGTTTCGATTGCTCGAATTGTACTAGGATTATGACAGAGACCAGATGGTGTTCACAAATGTAGATGGGTATGAAGCTTTGGTACTCTGTTCTCAACTGCAAATCATGGATTGTGAAGGAGGGTGCAGTGAGGATAGATTCAAGAGACTGTTGAAGGAGAAGCTGTAGTGAATCAAACAGCAGGGCAAGTTTCATCTCCCCTTTTTGGTAGATTATAACTTTTTTGTTTGTACATTTTTACGTCAAACTCTACATAGAATCTTGCATTTCAATTGACAATGAGTTACCTCTAATTCCTTTGTAATGCATCTACTTCTTAGGAAATTGATATGAACTACACTTTTACACTTTCAAAACTCTGAATTTTTCCTGCAAATACGTGATATTTAACATATCACTATTCTCGCCCTAAAATAACACCATGTCCTCAAGGTAAAAATAAATAAAAAATTAGTTTTCTCTTTATATTTTTTTTCTACATTCCTTGAATGAATTTTGACCTTATCAAATCAACATTAATATCCTAAAATTTTATCTGCCTACTAAGTTGAATTGTTCTTACTTTATCATCTACATGGTTTTTATTGTCCTTAACCCAGTAAATTTTCTTATCCCAATAATCTTTTTGAGGCTACCTTCTTTCCATTAGGGTTTTTGTGACTCTTTCTTCCTTCCTCCACTATTTTAGTTGTCCTTCGCTTAGTGAACCGTCGATGAACAAAAAACTATTCTCGACTACCCTCTTCACCATTTCGGAACCACAACATTCCTTCATCAAAACCTCTATTTTTCTCCATCCAATCTCCGCTGCCTTGTGACTTAGACAGAAATGGAGCGCTGAAGAATATTGATCGGTCACCATCAAGGAGCAACAACTGGTCGAAAATTGTTTTAGATTCTTTGAGCTGTTTTGCCACAGTCTGGAACCGTTTTTCATTGGTTCTTGTTCTTCGTAATCCCAATCAAAGTTTGTTTTTTGAAAAGCAACAGTTTCATCATGACCTAGTTTTCACAAACTTCCACAACCATCATTTCTTGTTCGCCAAAATCAGAATTTAGTATTCTTTCCACTTCTAGTTCAACATCTTCTGTTACTTTGTCTTCCTTAAGATTCTTTGCTAGGCTTTGTTTTTTCTCCTTTTCCGCTGTAACGATTTCTCCACTCACATTCTCCTTGAATTTTTTTGTCTCTGCTACTCCGTCCATCTTCTTCAAGAAAATTTCTTTTGTTGCCAATTCTTCATGCTTGATTTTTTTTTCACAAACGATTTCCTCGGTTGTTGACATTCGTTCCCCGATCACTTCTGGGGTTATTGCCTTTCTCCTATTTCTTCGCTCAATTTCCTTAGCGGATAGGTTGTCTTTTTGCAGCGGATAAGTCGTCTTTTCACAACTGATCCGTACATTAAGTATTTGTAATCAAGGATTTATTTAAATAAGTATCCGCTATGAAAATAATATTTTATATGATCACTTTTAATATTAATTAAATAAATAAATAATTTTTTTTAAATGTTCAGGATTGATGCTGTTTTTTTCACTTAAAATAAAATTTGTGTATTTTTTAATAATTCAATTATAATTTTAATTGCAAATGAGGCTGACGTACGACCAAGGACTTAATGGGCTAACAAACACTGGATCGGACAAAACTTGCTTTCCAAGTCAGGGCCCAACCAAAGCTCTCTCTCTCTCGCTCGGCTTTAAACCCTAAACCCTCCGGAACGATTCACGTTTCTGCGTTGAAGCCTTGACGATCGCAAGGTGTTAGGTGAGATGCTTTTCATCCATTTTTCAGGGAAAATGATCTCGCTGATAGTATTTTTATTTTTATTTTTTGTTTGCATGCTGAGAATTGGATGAAGAAGTTTATTTTCATCCATTATTTTTAGGGGAAATGATCTCGCTGATAGTATATATATATATATATATATTTTATTTAGACGAAGATGTTACGTTTTGCGTTATTCGTTGCATTGCGTTGAGTTTGTGAGCAGTTGTTGAATTTGGTTGAAATAAAAGTGCTCGCGTCTTTCCTTGATTTTCTCAGACTCGAAAAAACATCCTGTTTCATCTCTTTCATTTTCTTTTTCACTGAGTGAAGCTTTATGATGAACTGGACTTCAATTCTTTTTTTGATATTAGTGGTTGACAGCATTGTGCACACATCTAATTCCTGCCTAAAATTTGTGGGATTTTTTCATATTTGTTGTGTAAATTATTAGTTAAACGTTCTTTGTTTTTATTTTGAGCTTACTGTTGATTGGCCCCCTATGACTTCAGTTTATGATAGGAAACAATCTTGAGAGTGTGTTTACTATATTTCAATTTCTTTTTTCAAATTTCAAGTGATATATTTGCTTCATTTCCATCTTAGGAGGCATAATTATTGTTATTTTTCTGATTTCTGTTTGGGTTTTAACCACAGGGACATGAATTTCAAAAACGTAAAAGTCCCAAATGTACCGAGTGGTGGTGCAGCCTCTGCTCTGCTGAAGTTGGGCATTATTGGCGGGCTTGGTTTGTATGGAATCACCAACAGTCTCTATAATGTCGAGGGAGGGCATCGAGCAATTATGTTTAACCGTATTGTTGGTGTTAAAGACAAGGTTACTTACTAGCATTTACCCTATTCACTCTATTGTTGGTGTTAAAGACAAGGTTACTTACTAGCATTTACCCTTTTCACTCTCTTGCCATCGAAAGAATTTTCAAATTATTCAAGCAAACCCTTCATATTCAATTTTGTCGTCACTGCCCAATCTTGGATGATGTATTGGTAAACAACATCTTTAGTTGCCAGTTTAGTTTTCCTGGCATTACTATTTTTAATATTCCGTTGTTACTATATCAATTGATTTTCACCCTTTTATAGGTATATCCAGAAGGGACTCACCTTATGATTCCATGGTTTGAGAGGCCAGTCATATATGATGTTCGTGCGAGACCTCATCTTGTGGAGAGTACTTCTGGGAGTCGTGACCTCCAGATGGTATGTCTTAATTTATTTGTGCTGTGAAAATGTGTCTCCTTTTATCATTAAATTTGTCTTTCTGATGCACGAAGATGTTTAACACTACTGATTTGAGAAATGGAAATGATGAATATTGGAACTGTCCGCCTCTTTACTTAAGAACATTTATTTGATGACCTTTTCCTCTTTATGTGCTCGCTCTTTTTGTTTTAAGTAAAGAATCCCACATTATCTATTGTTTTGTTAAGGTGAAAATTGGGCTTCGAGTTCTCACACGCCCGGAACCAGATCAGTTACCTACAATTTATCGAACTCTTGGTGAGAATTACAACGAGCGGGTCCTGCCTTCGATTATTCATGAAACTTTGAAAGCTGTGGTTGCACAGTATAATGCTAGCCAGCTGATTACTCAAAGAGAGGTAGGAGATCCTATTCTCTATCTACTATTTTGCCCAAATCTTCAAGGTCAAAAAACCTTCCAAACTACTCAACCCTTCCCAACCAAAAAAGAGTATTTCAAAGAATATCCTAAACTCATTTATACTAAACTCTCATCATCAAAAGTCAACCAATTTATCTTGTTCCAAATATACCAAAATATCTATTTGTTATTACTCAGCTTTCATCACCCACTTATTGGTTTTCGAGATTATCATAAAGTTGTAAGCAATGCTTGATCTATGTTATTAGTTATTATTGGTTGCAGGCTGTTAGTAGAGAAATACGAAAAATTTTGACGGAGAGGGCAGCTAACTTCAATATGGCTCTCGAAGACGTGTCTATAACAACCTTAACTTTCGGGAAGGAGTTCACAGCTGCAATTGAAGCTAAACAAGTGGCTGCACAAGAAGCCGAGAGAGCTAAATTTGTCGTTGAAAAAGCAGAACAGGACAAGAAAAGTGCTATTATCAGGGCACAGGTAAGATTGAAGAATTTTGCTACTCAATTCTAATTCCGAATTAGTAACTCTTCTGAAAATTTTATTACACTCTTAATTGAGTATGGATTATGCTAGTGAGCAATTGAGAAATAACCTCAATAGAATACTAATATGTTGGTACAGTTTGGTCAAAGTGCTCACTTTACCAAGACAGAGAAAAAGAAAGGTTAATTTCATCCCAAAAACTTCTTTGAGAAGTTTGGCCTGATTTTTGCCCACATTTGAGTTAGAATTCTAGCTCCGTGAGTCAGGCAATGCCCAAAGCTAATCCTTACAATGTAGAGTTTTCTTGTCGGACTAAAGGATTTTTAGTGTTCCTTATAATTTGGTATTTCTTCAGTAAGTGTTTGTGAGTGGGTGTGTATTTTGGTGAGTGAGTGAATTTCTCTTTTTCTTCTCTGGTTACTAGGGAGAGGCTCAAAGTGCCCAGCTAATTGGTCAAGCCATCGCCAACAATCCTGCCTTTATCACACTCCGGAAAATCGAAGCTGCGAGAGAAATAGCGCACACCATCTCAAACTCTGCCAACAAAGTTTTCCTGAATTCAAATGATTTATTGTTGAATCTTCAAGAGATGAATTTGGAGCTCAGTGGCAAGAAATAGGCGTGCCAAGGTTTGACCATTCTTCCTCCTGGTCTGCACTTGTATTTTGTTTCTTCCATTGTTCAGCTGTGGATTATTTCCTCAAGAGATCAAGCTGTAAGCAATTATCTCTCAAATTCTTCTGAGTAAGAAAATTTGTTTTGCCAATCAAACTGCCAAGTGAAGAACTACGTATTTTCCAGATCGGCTGGAGCTGATTATGTTTTGAATTTAAGTTGAAATAATGTTTCTTCAATTTATCAACAGAGTTTCGGCCGCATCAATTCTATCTGTACTCAGCATAACTATTACCCTTGCTCTTCTTTAATCACATGTTTTCCAGGTTGTGGTCTGAGCCAGAGTGGGTGATGTTTCTGGAATTCCAAGGTTATTATCCAACTATTGCTTTGGTGTAGTAAAACATTTAGCGCTCCACATAGACAAACTATAATGCTGTGCATCATTCATTCATAATCAATAGTATCTTCAATTCAAGGTGAAGTTTTTTTGAACTAATGTAATGGCAGGACCTCCTATTTTTCTCTTGGAATGAAAATATGCTTTTGCTAAGTTCCAATCTTACAAGTAGATTTGGAGAGGGATAAGGGATAATGTTAGGTTTATCTTCTAATGTTATATTGTAATTTTACTTTTTGAAATATCGCCCCCAACACAATTATTTATAATTTGTCTTAATTGATATATCAATGAATAAACAATACATTACGACACCAAAGGGAATAGACCTATCATTGCTTTTTGGACTATACCCTTTCCACCATTTGGCCAACTCAACGAATGTGTTTCTTGTTACCCTCTCTATACATTCGACACCAACACTACTCGAATTTTATACAAGACTTTACAAGGTTCCTCTGATGAAATAGTGGGTAGTTCGAATAAAATCAAAACATAAATGCCTACTCCGAAGAGCTTCCACGCATGGTCTCGAAATTAACAAAAAAAATTACGGTATTTGTCAACTTTAATTAGAGAAATAGGATTCTACTTACATAGACATACGGGCATCATCCCAGTTTTAGTTCAGTTGAAACCTAGGATTCGAAATGCTCTGCGCTTGAAGGAGGTCCAAATGGTGTTATTAACTGGAATACTGCAACAGGTATGCAACCATAAACCCCAACACACCACCAGCCAAAACCTGAATCATAATCATAATTTAATCTCAGATACACAAAAGATTTAACAAACCCACGAAATTCGAAAGTTTATGAAATGATTATTGGTTAATTGACGAGACCTGGATTGGTGTATGACCAAATGAATTTCGTAGAGGTTTAACACAAGAGACGGGGTGTTCCGGAGGTAGCTCACATACTATTTGGTTCAATACCTACACAAATTAACATATATTATTAACTTAGCAGAGAAATGAGAATAAAACAACCTCAGTTACATCTATAGTCAAAGAAGAAGACAACTATGGAGGCTAATTGCAGTTAAGACACTTAATAAATTTACGAACAACACCACAAAAATTTGAGTATAATTCATTTCCCCTTTCCCCGCTTAGACATCTGAGTAGAATCAATATACAAATAACAGCAGATATTAAATCCATAATCGCACCTCAGCTTGGCGACCGGCATGGAGTCGTACACCAGTAGCATCATACATCACCTGTCATGATTGCACTATATCATCCCTCTACAAGAGGAAAAGAAAAAAAACCACATGCAGAACAAATATTACTTCATGCTCACATAGCAATAGAGATGTCTTGAACCTCATAGATGTATAAAATTTATAGAGTTTGATGAAATATCGAATGATAATACGAAAAGAAAATAATGAACATTAACACCAATAATTATGAACAAAAACCCCAATGGGGAAAAATTGAAGTAGAGAAATAAATTCACGATCAGAAAAATCAAGGCATAATAAGTTTTGTGTTTCAAGTAAATTATTTCCAGAGCAATTAAAAATCTTATCGGTCTGTCGTTTCATTACCACTACATACTTTTATGAAAATATCCATTTTTTTCTAGAATTCTTGTTGCACTGCGAGATTTTCAGCCTAGCCCAAATGAAAATAAGGTCATTTAAGTCTGAGTACTGCAATAACAAATTCTGGTTCTGTACATCAAATATTTGAAGATGATGGACAAGTAGAGAGGATTGAAGATTTCTAGAATAGAGAATGCACATGTGTGATTGAATGGAGAACAATAAAAGAACACCAAGCAATCATGCAAAGACAAAACAGAATGAACAAGACCTTGCAAACAAGTACGTACAACGCATGCCAAAATGGCAGCAAGAGCAAATGCTGAGCCTCCAATTCCCTCTTCTAAACCAATAGCAACGGCAAGAGATGTCACAGTCGCTGAATGCGATGACGGCATTCCACTTGAAAGCAATCTCCTCGAATCCCATCTCTTCTCTTTATACCTAAAATTCAGCGGGATACCAAGGGAAAACTCAAAAAGCGGAGCCGCCAAGGTATACAAAAAGAACTAAAGATGATAAATAAGTAAATGGCCAGGCCAAATTCTCTGTAACTTTCCCTCTCAACCATACTGAGTAATTGGACAACAAGTGGATATTGCTTTCGCTGTGAGATTGAAACATTGTAAATTCATGAAATTTTCTTCTTTCTGCCATGCTTTTTATTTCCCTATTTTAATTGCTCGCGATAGAAGAAATTTGAGTTTAGTTCGCAGCACAAAGAATGGAAAGTAAACAAAGAAAGCAATACTAAATTTGACTAAAATGAAGTATTTTTTCGTGGAGGAGAAAGATTATCACTTCTGAGGAAAATTCTGAAAGCATAAATTTGAACTTCAAATTTCGCTGGGGCACTTGCAACACATTCATATTCAGACACTATAGGCAAATACAAAAGATCTGCCGCAGATAACAAACGGAAAGATAAATTACAGCAAAAGACAACTTTACTTTTCTCCCTCCAATTGCATCGTAATTACCCGAAATGCGAAGTGCAATCAATAATCAAATGTTACAGTAATCAACAACTATACTGAAACAAAAGTACACAAGGTCAATTTTGAAGCTCCTTTACAACCTAACCATGAAATAAAAATGAGGGGAGAGAGAACATACCAGGTGGAGAAGATGCTGAGAAACTGAGCGAGAGAGAATGAGAGGAAGGCAGAAAGCAACGGGATATTGAAAGAGAGAGGGGACGGCCGTAGTGCATCGGATCGAAAACTCGAAGATGCTTCGGCGGCTGTGATCACTTCGACCATCGTAGGCCAGAAATGGTAGATAGCGAGAGAGAGAAAGAGAGAGCGAACTCTTGGAAACGAATGGTGGGAAATTCTTCGAAGAGAAAGATGAAGCACATCATGATCATGTCGGATAAGTTCAAGCCACGTCATGGTTAAGCCAAGGCAAGTTGTTTTTTTTTTTTATTTAAATAATTGCTTTATTATTATAACTAATTACTAATTAATATTATTAATTATCTTCGTTATAACATGAGTAATACGATATTAGTAATTAATTATTTATATTTTATCATATTAATTACATCAATAAGTGATTATCGCATTATAAAGTAATAATTAGAATTTAAAAATAAAAAATAAATATAACTATGAACTTATGATCGTTAGCAATTAAATTCTTGTCGTTAAGGGTACCATCAAATAAATAACATTTTTGTCATGTGATTTTCTATGTTGGACAATTTTCAAAGAAAAACAAATTTTGATAGAATGACTTTAATGATTTTGGCAATTCTGGGCGTTGAATTTTTGAACTTGTTCTTTATGGAAATCGCTAAAATCGCCAAAAATGTTTTATTGGAAGTTGTTTCTCTTTGAAAATAACATAGTAGGGAAGATCACGTGTTAAAAACGTGATTGTTTTAACAGCACGCCTAATGACAATGACTTAATTGCTAACACGTCTAAATTTAGAAAGTTAGATATTTGAAAGATCGAAATTAACCTAAGAGAGGGAGAGGGAGATTAGGTTAATTATTATTTTCTCTAACCGATAATTACTTATCACAGATATGCAATCAAACAAAGCATAATAATAAGAGATAGAGTTAGAGATGTGACACCGATGTGTTTAAGTGGTTCAAAAATTCGGCCTACGTCCGCTCTCCAAGCTTTTCTCTTTGAGATCCTTACTATCCAATCTCACCGGTTGGTCAAGTTTGACTTCCGAATGTCAAAGAAACCGTTTACAATAACTGATTCTTATGGTGTTATCCTTCACGTTCGATTAGAATACTCTCTCGAAACTAAGCACTCAAACTTTACAACAACCACTCAAATACAACTAATCACAATAGACTTTGGAGGGTTGTGTTTTGTACTCGAATTGTAAGCTAGAAATTGAGTCGAGATTTTGGTAGAGTTTCGGTATGAATTCGCGTTGGTACCTCCATCCACGGAGTGCCTTCTGTTAGTCTTTTTGTTAGGCTAAGTTTTATTTTGATGATGACTAAAATATTGTGTAATTTAATAAATTCAATCAGTTGTATTTTTAATACTCCGGATATTATTATTCTTAATGTTTTTAACACAATATTTATATCCGTTTTTATAAGAAATACCCTCAGAATTGGTATTATTAATGTGCTAACAAGTTTATTTGAGCTATGTAGTGTAACATATTGTAACAACCCAGATTTTCGTAAATCCTGAAAATGCGTAAAAATTTAAAATTTTCTTTTAAAACAAATCAGAGTGTGTAAATCCGAATCGCTACTAACTCTTTCTTAAAACTCGTAATGAAAATCAACTTGTTCAATATGCGAAAGCGTAAATACCATTTGTTTAAAGTCTTGTGGAAGCGTTATAAAATAACCATTTGTAAATCATAGCGGAAGCATAAGAAATCTTTCAAAGGAAATACGTCATTTAAATATTATGTTTATCAAATAAAAGCATTACGTCTATCAATAAATCTTGACCATTTCTACATTGATTCAATACCGTTTACTTTCCTTTAACTTCGTTGATTCATAATCATTTACTTTCCTTTGTCTTTGTCTTGCCAACCCAAATCATGTGCTTGTGAAATCATCCATCTCTGCCTCGTTATGCGTTTCTCATCTTCATCTTATTCATTTACTATCTGTTCGTCATTGTACCTACACCACAAGTAAGGACGTGAGCTTATGCCCAGTAAGGAGATGAGGGAAAACAATTTATGCACTTCTCTCTTTAGTTCTTCTTGGAATTGGGGCCACCCAAACCAATTCTTTCATTACATTCATTTTCGTCGTTTGTTTTTCTTCGTTCATTCTTTACTCGTACATCGAGCTGGAGATTGAGGGTTTTCCTTTGAGATGACATAGCTATACGGATTCTAACCTCCTGTGTGCATACTAGTCCCTTTCCCGACTTGGTAAGGGTGTATCCTAGTAGCTAGGCTAGATCCGGACTACCCATCTACCTCAACTCCCTATTTCCGGCATATACCCGCCTTTAGGATTCTTTCTTTTTCCGGCATATACCCGCCTTTAGGGTTCTTTCTTTCTTTTCCGGCATATACCCACCTTTAGAGTTTTTTTTTTTCCTATATATACCCGCCTTTAGGGTTATTTCTTTTTCCTCACTCATGCATGTGGGTACCACCCCGAAGGTTATCCCCTATTTGGTTTCTATTATCATGAACTCAATCTAACTTCTTCCTGATAAACAAAGCACATATGAGAAATAATATACTTTAACATAAACTGAAATGCATATTGAATTGAACATACTATACTTGACTTCACGTATATAAAGAATCACAATAGCTGATGTGGATACGAGAAACAAAAATGCTATCGAAATGTAATAGCGAGCGAATACAATAAGGTAATAAAATCAATTTACCGTTCTATTGAATTCAATAACGAACATGCTGAATAAATCTATAAAACTACGAACCAAGAAATAACATTTACGAGTCAAGTTTGTTATTCATCAAATAGTTCACAACTCACATTTAAAGAAAACAATGAAAATCTAAAACGACTTACAACATTCATGCATCTTAACTCCTTAAACCTTTTTCATTTGTTTGTTTAGTTAACTAAACCTTTTTCTTCGTTTGTTTAGTTAACTAAACATTTTTCCTTCGTTTGTTCTGCTAACCATTCATCTCATTGTAGTTCACATCTTATTCATGCTCGTCACACATTCTTGCTTTTAGATCATTATTCTCTACCTTTCCATAACTACGTCAAGACTCATTCATCAACTAATAGCATCTATATGACTACGAAACAGTATTTTCGTTCAACTAACTCATATTCTAAATTAATCTTGATAACAGGAAACTTACATACAACAATCATGCTAACATACTCTTTTGTATGGACAACATACAACAAATGAACTAGATTCAGGAAGATTACCATTTATTAGGCTAATTAAATTATTAACCGATTTCATGCTTAGCCCATTGGCATACTTAGTTGGTTTACATGCTCAAGTGTTGAGATTGTTCATTTGATAGTCATACATGCTTAAGTAATGGGGCATGCTAATTGATTTATTACATGTATAAGGAATTCAACTATAGCTACATGGCAAGTGAATCAATAACTCTTCTAACTCACTTTCATACCTTCATTCACTTAGGCATTTTCACATAGTGTAACTCTTTCAGCCACTTTCATGTCTTACCTCATACTTTATCATTTACTCGTTTCATTTTCGTACTATCATTCCTTCATTTGGTTAGGCATTTTCATCACATAATGTAACATAAAACAAAGCTGAACATTACAGAAAGATATCATAGATTCACAACAATTCCTACAGAACGTCAACAACTATTAAGAACACTAACTCTAACTCACACACACTTTACTTGGGTGTAGGGCACAAGACCAAGACAACCCATTCCTTACCTCAATTCTTTCTCGCGGTTGGCACTTAATAGTTACCCATCTTCTCTTCCGATACCTTCATAAATTCATAACATCATATCATTACTAATCACCAATCATTAATCACATTTCTATCATTCATTATCTTCAGAAACATTGACGTCATTAGTTCGAACCTAATTACCTAACGCTTTCCATCGACTTATTTTCAGCAAAAGTCCTAATAACAACATAACCAATCTCATTTATCAAGTAGCCTTAACCATTTAAAATAACATAAATCTCTCACAAACAACATGCTAAACCAGTATGCTCATGCTTACAGAATGTCAATTCAAAGTTTATCCAACAAACCCATCTAACAGTAGTTATCCCAAATACACATAGCACTTCAAAAATCCAATCATATACTCCAATAATATGCATCTACTAATTGTACAAAGGAGGAAATGCTTACCCTTAAGCTCTAAGCTTCAATAGGACAGTAACGTGAAGACCCGAGGCAACACTCTAGCTCTCGACAGCTTCTCCAACTCCGGCTTCCAGTATACAACAGCTCACTTCAGCTCCAAAGCTTACCCTCTCTCTATCTCGGCCTTCAACCATCCAAAGAAGCTCTCTGTCCTCTCCTCTCGCTCTCAATACTCCATTTATCTGCCCATGCCAGAAGACAAAACCTGACAACGTCTTCAATTTATCAACTACCTACTGTCTGCCTCACCAATTTGTCAACCAATCCCATTGAATGTGCTCCCCATCAAGTGTTGGCAGAGCCACCCAGCTGGAGAGGTGGACCCTACAACACACCAGACACTGTTCATCCCAAAACCGCGACTCCACAAGCGCTCCTCTGCCGAAACGCCAACGCCCTTGCATCCCTCTCAAATTGTTGATTCCAATCACCCTAGCCAACACCCGACTGTTAGAACATGAAGGGGAAGAAAACCCGACCAACATACCTCCAATTCGTCTCCGAAAAACGCCACGGCAGGAGTTCTGATCCCGAGCCCTAAATCATGAGCCCTAGCTGCGAACCGTGCCGTCGCCGCCGCCTCGCCTGGACGTCGCAGCTCGTTGTCACCTTCGGTCGTCATTTGTTCGCTCGCCGTCGACTGCGAGCTCCGATCGCCCAGCGAGCTCTCTCCCTTTCTCGCTCTCTGCTCACGAACTCGAAACATGGAATAGCCTTTTGGCCATTTCATCATTTTTGTTTTAATTAAATTATAATTCTATTTAAATCTAATTTTTAATTCAAATATTTTCATAAATTTAACTTTAAAATACCTCATTATTAATTTATTTTATCAAAATAAATCAATATACCCCAATTTATCATTTCTAACCCTATCCTATTCGTGATTTATTTAATTTAGCAAATTAAATCTAATTTATTCTTTATCACTAAAATACTTGTAGTCCTAACGTTCCTAATACGCCCTATAATATCCCGATAATTAAAAATATCGAGATGTTACACATATCCTTTTGGGACTTAATATAGTTTAGGAGCTGTTTTGGAGTGAGCTTCTGGATGACTACGGACAAAGGAAGTCGGTGAAAATTGGTATTTGATGTTTTCGAACGCATACGAACAAATGAGGATGATTCGAATGCGTCCTAATTCTGCAAATAGCGGAGTTCAAAAGTTCAGGGTCAATTTCATCACCAAAAATTCAGGGTCAATTCTGTCATCAAAAGTTCAGGGTCATTTTATCACAGTGCAGTTCGGAGTTTCGGACGATAGCGGACGAGCCCAGGATGATGGAGGACAACAAGCTTTTGAATTTGTAATTTTCTGGTGACTTTTCGGACAATAGCGAACGACGCTGGACGACGAGCTTTTGAATTTGTAATTTTCTGGCGACTTTTTGAACGATAGTGGACGAGGACTCTGCATCCGAAAAGTCCATATTTTGCCAATGGACAGATTTCCAACGAACGGATTTCAATGGCTATTTTCTTCAACGGGTGGATGCGGACGAGTGAATACTTTTAGGATGATCCGAAAAGTCCACGACTTATAAATAAAGGTTTACTCCAAGCTCGAAATAACGAACGGAGAATCGAGGTGAAGCCCTGCCAAAGTCAATACTCGATTCTAAATCATTGTGAGCATTGTAAATCCAATTCTCCTCACCCATAAACTTGCGAGTTATTATTAGGAGAATTCATATTTAGTTTTTGAGCTTTACATTTCCAAATATTATTGTACGTTATTGTATAGGGTGACACCCTACTAATTGGTCATACAAAGGTGACGCCCCGAAACAGTCATAGGCTCGATTGAATGCTCGTAAGTTCAATCAACGGTGACTCACCGCAATAGGCAAATTTAGGGTGATGCCCCGTAATAGTTGAAAGGTGACGCCCTTAGAATTAGTCTTTGTAAACGGTTTAATTGACATCCGTAAGTCAATTAGTTAGTGAATCTCCAAGTGGAATCTTGGAGCGCGGACGTAGGCCGATTTGCCGAACCGTGTAAACAAACCTTGTGTGAATCTCTTATCCATTATCTCTTTATATTTCCACATTTTATGTTTTAATTATTTACAATAAATCACATAGGGATTTAGAGATTAAATATCGCACGAAAATACTAGTATACTATATTCACCCACCTTCTATAGGTGTATATCGATCTTTCACCTTACATTTATAGGTTCCTCTACTTTCAGTCGACCCAATCTTTTATAGTCATTACACATTTCTGCACATTTTGTGTCGCCTGACTCAACTAGAGGCTCGACCGCGTCTCATCCAAATTACTTCGGAGCTCTCTGTTTTACTCTTTTGATCGCATTTCTAAACCGGTACCTTCGACCTCGTCTCGACTACAAAATGCACAAAATGGACAGAAGCAATCTATGTCCTTTTTTGGTTGCCTTCTTCAACCGGGTCCTTGATAGCAATGCGTCTGCAAAAACACAAAATATTACAGAGTCGTTCTATGATGCTTTTTCGGTCGCCAACTTCGACCGGGCCTTCTACCGCCTCTCGTCTGCAAAATCACAAAATATTACAGATTCAAAGTGTAGCATTTTTCAGTCGAGGTCTTCGACCGCGTCAAGTCCGAAAAATCATTGAATATTATAGAAGCAAACTTCAAACTTTTTCGGTCGAGTTTTTCATCTGCTGCTTCGACCACTTCACGATATCTACTCACTACATGAACTTAGACAAACTCATTAGACAATAATAATACCTTCATTAAAGGTATTTCTAATGTAATCAAAATATTTGCATAAGGAGTAAATTTAACAAATAAACAACTTATTAACATTACCAATACAATCATCATCAAAATAAATATGCCTAATGACTTATACTATCAGCTAACACATCTAAATATAGAAAGTTAGATATTTTAAGCTAAGTGAATTGGCTAATTGGTCCAATATATAATTAGTTATTACAAAAATATTTGGTAAACGAGTTTGTACGCTTTAGACTCAGGAACACCATCCAAAGAGTTCTCGATCAAACCTGCCATGATAGATGACTAGATTGATATTGAATTTTCAAAACGTGTGACTTGTGAGAAATATAGTCTAAGTCTAGAAAAAATGTGTTAAAATAATAAACGTATAGACATTCCTTTTAACTATCAGGCTTTATTTTAGCAAATGATTGACACATTAACATATATTTAAGGGAAAATGACAAACAACCATCATTTTTTGCTGTTTGTGACAAACCAACAATCATTTTTTTTTGTAACAAATCAACCACTGAACTATGGAAAAATAACGCTACTACCATCGCTGTCACGTTTGCCGTTAAACGCTTTGACGAGGAACCACCATGGCTTGATGAGGAACCGCCGCGGTTCTGTTAGTTTTTAGATTCCTTTGCACAGCGGAATTACCAATATTCATAACAATGGTAACGTGCATAACCTATATATATGATGAAAAACAATTTTAATATGAACATAAAACGGTTCGTTGTTATAACATATTAATAATAATATGTATTCAAAAATATTTATTTAGATCTAATCTAAAAGATGAAAAATATACCTTTGTAGCTTACTTTACACGGGTACAAAATCAACCTTTGATTTTCTCCGCCAATTCTCTTCACCTCGAATAAGCAAGTGTGGGCATGATGAACGAAACAAGATCACACTCAATTTATGATATATCGTATTCTCAACACATGAGACGATCTATTTGGATTTAGAAACACTTCTCTAAAGTCAACACAGAAGACACAAATTTTGCTCTCAAAATGGATTCCTTAATCTCAAATATTTCAACCTCCTAACCTAAGGAGGTTGGACCTCTATTTATAGTGGTATAGCTCTGTAATGGCCATTATGACATTTAGAGAAAAACACTACAAATTCCTCATTAAAGTTACAATTAATTTCATACATTTATAAAAATGTTATGAAAATCAAAAAGTCTTGTCACCATAGTTCAACACTTGGCACTATGACATTAACTTATTAATCTCTCATTTAAGTTATAATACATTTATAACAAAAATGTTATGGCAAACAAAAGGTCTTGTCACCATACCTCAACACTTGATACTATGACATTAACTCAAATTTGACATTAAGTCAAATTTGACAAAATTCATTTTAAAAACTATTTTCAAAAGTAGTATTTGTTAATTAATTGAATAATCAATAATTCAATTATTTCATTTAATGAAATAAACAAATATATTAACTATGACAATTTTTGTCATTTTGTCTTAATTAATTGAATAATCAATAATTCAATTATTTCATCTAATGAAAAATATTAAACTTATTATTTAGTGTATTAAATAATTAATTCATAATTAATTATTTAATCTTTTTTGTTTATTTTTCTATTATTCGAATAATGATAGAAGGTGACGAAAGGATCGATGGACCTATAATTTTAAGCTCCAATAATATTTTGTTAATTAATATAAACTCTTTATATTAATTAACATAATTATTAACTCTAAAGTAATTCAACTAAATACTTAGAGTTGCACTCTCAAAAACTATATAGTATATTTACTCTAATTAATGTATATTGATATAGTCATTATATATGTATTAACCCTTCATTTAGATTCGCAATAGAACTAAGTTTATAATCCGTTAACCTCCCATATTGTGTCTTTATTCTTGACTACCATTAGTTCTTGATTGAATAATTAATTCATAACGATTATAAATTGCGCGCTAATTATTCGATCATTGAACTAACAAACAAGGGAATCTATAGAAATGCATTTCATTGTATCGATATTAACATTCACAACTATTCATTTTAATTCACTCCTAATATACAAGGTATACGAATTGTAACTCGTACAAAACTTTACCGAGTAAATAAAAAAATAAATTAAAATAAAATAGGAGTTTGTTAAATACAACGAATTAAGATTCTACATATATGACTATCATTATGATAAAATTAATTATTCTATATTTAACGAAAATTATCATAACAATATAATTTTATCTGGTCTAGTTATATATAATTATATTATATAAAACATATTTATCTTATGTCACTACATATTTAGTCGGGATATGCCTATACATTCTTAATGAGATAAACTATGTTTATAACTATGAACTATTTGAAGATTCCATACTTCAAATATAAGTCATGGACATATTCTAGTTATTACTCTTTATATTTTATCTCATATATATACAATATATATGTTAATATAAAGTTAGCATAAATAACCAAGGAATTTTCTATGAATTTTATAAAACATAATATCAATCAATATAAATTTATTCATATATTATAAAATTGTTCTATTACATTTGCTTGTTGGACACATTACTCCCAACAATCTCCAACTTGCCCTAAAGCAAATGAGACATGTCTCTAATCCCTAAGCCCTCTAGATGTTTCTCAAAACACTTTGCAGGTAACGTCTAAGTGAAGGGATTAGCAAGATTCTCAACTGATGGAATCTTCAGAACAGTCACGTCTCCATGCTGCACTATATCTCTTATCACATGATATTTTCTCTCTATATGCTTTGTTCGTTTGTGACTTCTAGGTTCTTTAGCATTCACCACTGCACCAATATTGTCACAGTACAGAGACAATGACTTATCAATATCCAGAACTACTTTCAAATCACTAAAGAATTTTCTAAGCCACACAACTTCTTTTGTTGCTTCACAAACATCAATGTATCCTGCTTCTATAGTAGAGTCTGAAACATCACCTTGTTTTACACTTCTCCAAACTATGACTCCACCTCCAAAAGTGAAAACTGATACAGATATGGACTTTTGATCATCTGTATCAGTTTGAAAATTAGAATCTGTGTATCCAGTTGGAATCAAATCCCTACCATAATATACTAGCATATAGTTTCTCGTTCTCCTTAGATACTTGAGAATATGTTTGACTACTATCCAATGATCTAATTCTGGATTTGACTGAAACCGGCTAACTATCCCTACTGCATAACATATGTCGGGCCTTGTGCACAACATAATATACATCAAGCTCCCAACAGCTGATGCATTGGGGTAACGTCTCATATCTTCTTCATTTTGAGGTGTGTCAGGACATTGCTTTTTAGAAAGAATAACTCTAGGTCTAGAAGGTAAATAACCTTTCTTGGAGTTTTGCATCGAATATTTGACAACCATCTTGTCAATATACAATGTTTGAGACAAAGCTAACATTCTATTTTTACGATCTCTTATTAGACGAATCCCAAGAATGTAACTTGCATTTCCTAAATCTTTCATTTGGAATTGCTTAACTAGTCATGCTTTTATATATGATAATAATTCTACATTATTCCCAATAAGTAGAATATCATCAATATATAGAACTAAGAAGACCACACGCGTGTCATTGATGAGCTTGTATGCACAAGACTCATCAAGGCACTGTGTGAACCCATAAGATTTGATTGCTTCATCAAATCTCATATGCCATAACCTGGATGTTTGCTTAAGTCCATAAATAGACCTATTTAACTTACAAACTTTTTGTTATGCATCCTTATCTATGAAACACTCTAGTTGTTCCATATAAATGACCATTTAGAAAAGCCGTTTTGACATCCATCTGCCAAATCTCATAATCATAATGAGCTGCAATAAAGAGCAATATAGGAATTGACTTAAACATAGCTACATGAGAGAAAGTCTCTTCATAGTCAACTCCTTTCTTTTGGGTATAACTTTATCTACAAGTCTAGCTTTGAATGTCTCTACATTCCCGTCCACTCCTCTTTTTTTCTTATAAATCCATTTACACCTTATAGGTTTCACCCCTTCAGGTAAATCTATAAGATCCTAGATGGAGTTGGAATACATTAATTCCATCCCAAATTTCATAGTTTCAAGTCATGCTTCTTTGTCAGCTTCTGTCATTTTTCTTATATTTAATTCCTCATTTATATTCAAATGGGTTAGGAATACAAGTAAATATAATTTTTATGTAATTTCTTTTAAAAAAGATTTAAGTTATCAAGTTGATATAATTTGAACCACTAATTTTAGTTTAATCACCATCATTAACATCACATATGACAAAAACCATTGTATTCAAGATTCACTTTATACATGATTGTGGGAGAGAAAGAAAAATTAGAATAATTAAAATAATAATAATAATTTACTAACGAAAGAGACCATTAGATTTACAAATGAATGGTTATGACTAAAGACAAAATTTTGACCAGGAAAGACCCAAAAAGAGAGTCGTGATTTATTAATAAGAATTAATGAGAGAGAAAATGAGTGATTAGAGACCGTTAGATTTAACGAATGAACGGTTATGATAAAAATACAAGATTTTGACAAGGAAAGATAGAGAGAGAATGATGATTTAGTAAGAAGAGTTAATGAGTGATAAAGAAAAAAAGGGTATTAGATTTAACAAAAATAATGTGTGTTAATTATTTATTTTTAAAAATATTAATAGGTGTAATTAATAATTTATTTTAATAATTTATAATTTATTATATTAATTACGTCAATTAATTTTTGATATCTGAATAAATAGTAATTAAAAAATAGAAATAGAAAATAATTAATTATTTGCATGAAAATTCTTTTTATTTTTACAAAAATAGAAAGTGTTATTTTCAATAAATAATTAAATAAAAATCCCTAAATGGGGAGGAAAGCAAATATGAAAGGCATCGTCCGAGAATGTCCTTTTTTGGATTCCCAAACAAAGACATAATTTGTGTTTCTTAATTATTGAGTCATATCTAAAAATTGCTAATTACTATTATGACCTCTCAAACTATCCTACTTTTTCTAACAACCATCATTTTGTTTTTAAATAAGCTAAGAAATTAGTAAAATAATGAACAAAAAATCCTGGGCTTGTGAATCATCATCAAACCTCGAAGAAATTTTGTCAACAATTAAAATATCAAATTATGAGAAAAGAATGATATAAATTTCACAGTCACGTTTTTCATTAATATAGATGTGTCTCAATATTAAACAACGTCGTTTCTTACAATCAATGGACATCCTCTCGCATCCACAGACGTCCCTTAATGCTAAATGACGTCATAAGTGGAGGGATACCTATTGTGGGACAAAAGATGTCAATTTTAAATTGATGACGTCTGTTGTGAGACGAAGGACATTTGTCTTAAGTAGAGAAACATCTATTGTGGGGCGATGGAGGTCCGTAGTAGAGAGAATCCATTTTCGTTAAGAAATGTTTGTTCCTTAATTCAACTGGCATGACCTTTTGTCCACTAGCACCCCTCCTTCCATCATAAACATCTATCCTCGTTGAAGGATGTCTGTCTCTTTATTCAGCAGCCTACAAGGGCGTCCCCCGTCCTTATGATGATCCCAAGAACGTCATTCCTCGTGGATTAGTCTTTGACGTTCCTTTTCGTTGAAGGACGTCCATTGTTGATCATTGGACATCCTCGATGGACTGTCTTTGACGTTACCGTGAATGTGGTTTTTGCCTCGACGTTTTTGTTAGATTATTTAATTATAATCTATGTAAATATGGTCCATGTTAATTAATGTTACATTGACTTAATATTAAAGAGTTTAATGTGATGGTTGTTAAGCATTAAAGACATTAAGTTAATTGGGTTTTAATTCCATCACCTTAATCTTATTAAAAATGTATAACGTATAGTTGAAGAGACGTGATTGAAAAGACACAAACGAAAGAGCATGTATGGAAAGTTGCCTTTTGTACGAGTGTCTTCTTTCAATCACATAGAGGGAGAAATATAGAATTCATTCTAACCAATGAACGAACTCTCTCAAATAAAATTACGGTATACATCGTTTCTGCATCATCGAAAGAAACGCATTAAAGAAAAGGTATTAAGGCGATAAACGGAACTCAACATCGTCTACAAAAGCAATTTATATCATGGACCAAAGTTGGTATTTTCGTTTATTAAAGAATGATTAAATCAATTACGTTAATGAGAATTAAAGTATTGCAAACATGTAAAGTAAATAAAAATGAGATTAAAGTCTGAAAGTGGAATGGAAAATATGCTTACAGTTTTTTGACGAAAAACTTAACTACGAGGTTTGCGTCGTTCTTTTTTCATAGTTCGATGTTTTAATTATTCACAAAATTTCTTCAAAGTTTAGCGTATTGTTGATGTGAAAGTCCATGATTTATTTTGTTAATTTTTCTATTAAATAAATTAAAATCTCCAACTAAACTATAAATACGAAGAAGATTATCATTGAATAATTTTTAGACTGTATATTTCGAATGCATCGAGAGACTTCCAACTATACCCATCAATCAATCTGAAAGAACGTGACAATGAAAACATAACATTTTAGATCCACACATATTATAATGTTTTGATTAATACACGTGAATTGGGCACCATGGGTAAAATGGGAAAATGCTACTTGATGTGAACACTCACAAGTTGGAATCTTTTGGATCCACATAAATAAATATAATAATATTAACTTTATATTATTTTCCAATCGTGACATCAGAAGGTCCAATTCCACGGTTGAGATGAATTAAAAATTAAATAATAGAATATGGTCCCCAGTTTTTAAATATAGAAGATAATAAGATTGTAAATTAATAAAACAACTACTAAATTATAGAATCAATAATAAGTTAACTACTAAATAATTTTCGTTAATAAATAATAAAATATTCAATTATAAAAAATTTGTTAAAAAATTTGTTATTTACTATACTGAAGAACGACAAAAAATTAAGTGAATAGAGTATAAATAGTATTTTTTACTGCAAAAAATAATTTTTCTGCTGTGAAAAATAATATTTTTATTACATAAAGTAATATTTTAAAAATATTATTTTAATGACTCGCCTTCTATTATGAAAAGTAATATTTTAAGATTTTTATTTGAAGAATATATTTTTAACCGTGCAAAGAGAATATTCTGTGCTGAAATTTTTTTTTTAATAAAAAGTATGATAATAATATTTTATATTTATTTTAAATAATTGAATGGTTTATTTGTTAATAAAAATTATTTAATAATTAATTTATATGGTTAAGCGGTTATTTTGTTAATTTTCTTAAAATAATTAATATTACGTGCAAATTGACTCTCCGTTTCCACAATTGTTGTCGACCACATTTAGGGCTAGCGCGAGAATTTCCCATCGCCATCATCGTCTATATAATTACACCTTCGCTGGCTGCGTTTCCTCCCACTGGCTCTCCGCTTTCCTTCCTCTCTTTCTTGCAATTTGGTCTGTTCTTCTTCCGAGTTTGCGATATTTGAGCTGGTTGCCTCGTACGTCGATTAAAAGTCGCCTAGATTTGGTGATTGTGCGTTTTTTTGAAGCTTTCTGCGATTTTATTGGTTGTTTGAGGGGTAAAACCCGGTGATCGACAAGTTGTAGACATCACGGCTATACACGTGGCTTCGCGGCCTCTTTTTCATGTCCGGGCAGTGCGACGAACGGGTTGTATAATTGAGAGCAAACCTTCGCCGCACGGCGGTCGTGGCGCTTTGCCTTCCGAAGGTGGTAGCCCTTCCGATTTGCTTTTCCTTGCCGGCGGGGGTTCATTCTGTGCTTCTCTGTTCTAGATATTAGGGCTTGTTAATACTTAAGAAGATTCGTTTCGATAACTTTTATCGAGAACTATAACTCGGGATTTTTCGGTGCATCTATTGGCTTTTGGTGATTTAATTTCTGTTCAAGACAACATGGTGTTAAAGATTAAGAGGGTTCCTACTATTGTTTCCAACTTTCAAAAGGATGAGGCGGACGATTCCGCTCGCGGTGGTTGTGGCCGGAACTGTCTCAACCAGTGCTGTATTTCAGGTACTTGTAGAATCTTTTGCATGTACGTTTGGGGTGCGGCCGTGATTGGAGTTTGGTTGCTTGTGTTCTGGAAATTAATAATTCTCTTCCTTTTCATGTAATAGTCTTTTGGGTTTGCTCCTATGCGATTTAGGTGCTTTTGGTTCAAGATATTGTGGTATTGTTTTTGGATTTAGTGTTAGATGTTCATTTAAAAAAGCATTAGCATGATTATTGTATGATAAGAAGAAACATAACTTCTTCATGGATGAAATTGTTTATTCACTTTTATTATATAGATCAGACTGGTTATGTGGTCGTTACACGCTCTCTATTTAGTTGCTATTATGTATTTTAGTTTAATCTGTTCCTAGATGCTTGGTGTGGCCCTGATTTGGTGAAGTTTCTGTTCTTTGATTTTCACGAATGTTGATCTTTTCTTGTTTCATGTTGTCATTGTGAGTAGGAGCGAAGCTTCCCTTGTATTCTTTCAAGAAGATTGACGGAATCCCTGGGGCCACAGATTTAAAAAAATGTGGCAAGAGTGATCCCCCTATTGCCTTCCTTGACTCGCTTCTTCTTGGAGAGGTAAATCTTTGAAGAGCAGACGTTTAAAATTAATCCTTTGATTCTTAGCTTTTGTAATACTAAGAAAATAGTACATTTTGGTGGGTTTTTTCATGGCAGTGGGAGGATCGTGTTCAGAGGGGACTCTTTCGCTATGATGTTACTGCCTGTGAAACCAAGGTTCGTAGTTCTTTCATAACTATTTTACAAAGTAAGGCTTTGTTTAGTTATTTGTACCATCTCAATTGGATAATTTTGGTGTAGGTTATTCCTGGTCGCCATGGCTTCATTGCCCAGCTGAACGAGGGCCGGCATTTGAAGAAAAGGCCTACTGAATTTCGTGTTGATAAGGTCCTTCAGCCCTTTGATGGTAAGAAATTCAACTTCACCAAGATTGGACAAGAGGAGGTGCTCTTTCGCTTTGAATCAAACCAAGATGGTGAAACTGAGTTCTTTCCAAATGCCCCTGTTGATATCGAAACATCGAGTATGGTTGCAATTAATGTAAGCCTCTCTCCTCTCTTCTTTCATTGTATTCCTTTTGTTATGCTATTGCTGACATAGTTTTTGATCTAAAAACAGGTCAGTCCTATTGAATATGGACATGTTCTCTTGATCCCTCATATTTTCGAGTGCCTCCCACAGAGGATTGATCCTCAAAGCTTATTGCTTGCTATTCACATGGCTGTTGAAGCTGGCGATCCATACTTCCGTTTGGGTTATAACAGCTTGGGTGCATTTGCTACCATCAATCATCTTCACTTTCAGGTATCTAATGGCTTCTAAGTGAATAGATAATCCAGTTAAACACTTTCTAGCTACTCAGTTACTTATTGACAACATTGATCTTCAGGCATACTACTTGGCTGTTACTTTTCCCATTGAGAAAGCTCCTACTAAGAAAATCACCAGTCTAGATGGTGGCATTGTCATAATGGAGCTCTTAAACTACCCAGTTAGAGGCTTTGTCTTCGAAGGCGGAAATACTCTGGAAACTTTATCAAATGTTGTGTCTGATGCCTGCATTTGCTTACAGGAGAACAACATTCCATTCAATGTTCTTATTGCTGATTGCGGAAAGCGGATCTTCCTCCTCCCACAAGTAAATTTTCTACTGTTATCTCATAATGTCATTTATTTTCAACATGATTTTACACTGAAAACGTCTTCTGGATGTGCAGTGTTATGCGGAGAAACAAGCTCTTGGAGAAGTGAGCGCTGAGCTCCTTGACACTCAAGTGAACCCAGCTGTGTGGGAAATCAGTGGCCACATGGTGTTAAAGAGGAAGCAGGACTATGAAGAGGCATCCGAAGAGAATGCATGGAGGCTCCTTGTGGAGGTTTCTCTGTCTGAGGCGAGGTTTGAAGAAGTAAAGGCCCTGATTTTCGAATCCATAGCTCCAGGAATTGAAGGAAATCTCAATGGCAATGAGACAACACAAGAGGAGTCGAATCATGAAGCAGAAACTGTGGAAGAAGATGCCAGTAACAAAGCTCCACATGCTCCTCTTGTGACTGGAACTAACGAATGTCTTGTCCAGCAGTAAGATAGGGTGAGTAATTGTTGCTGTTTTCATCTAGTTTCCTTTGAAATTCGAACAAGATATATTAATCCGTAGCACCCTGTTGGGATATTTGGTGGGTACTGATTGAACAAATAAATGTAGGTGAGGATTTTACCTAGTATTTGGTCCGCGTCATTTGTCATTCCAGTTTCTATGTCCTTGTGTAATACTCGGTTTGTCACCCTTTACGGGCCAATTAAAGCCTGGTGTTGTGTATTTGAAGCACTTGCATATTTTAGTTTCATGTATAATCTTTGTAGATTTTAGCTTACTGGATGATGATGATGGTAGTAATGGTCATGTATGAACAAAGGCAATGGTTGTTCAAATCAGATGGGTTTTCTAATCCCTCCTTTTGAGCTGTGTATTATATCTATTGACTTCCATGAAAGCACTTTTTAAGTACTATTACACAAATCTCATATTAATGAAGGGTGAAGTGCTTATTTATCTCAAACTTAGTGGTGAAGAGTAGATCTTTGTAGGAATTCAGAGATTGAGATCATGTCAAGGATATGATTTTTGATCTTTTTAAACGGTTATTCTTCGATTCAGCCTCTCACGAAATAAGGATTGCTCTAATTTGATGAAAAATTGACATAGTCTCTCGTGTATTCGGCACGTAGGGGTGGGCAAGAACTGACCAGAACCGATAATTGACCAGGAACCGCAGCTCGATTCTGATTCTTGGTTCCTACATTTTTACCATTTTGTGGGTTCGATTTTATGTTATAATTGCGGTTTGGTTCTCGGTGCCATAATTCAAGAACCGAGAATCGAATGCTGTTAAAAATTAAGGGACAACATTTGCGGGTTGCGAAGCCTGGAACCGAGAGCGAGAAGCGATTATGAGAACGGCGAACGGTGAACCTGCGAGCGGGTGAACGGCAAACCTGCGAACCTGCGAAGTCTGGAACCGAGAGGCGATTTAGGGTATGCTTTTGTTTTTTATTTCTGATGTGCATATTCTGTTATATGCAAACCCTAATTTGAGAGGCGATTTAGGGTTTGCGATTTAGGATATACTTCTGTTTTTGAATTTTGATTTCTAATGTGCATATTCTGTTTTGCGATAGTGAACCAGCATAGTTTGGAACCAGTATTGCACTGTTTTGCGACAGTGAATAGTACATTTTTCATAACTTGCAGGAAGAATAATCAGATGCTGGAAGAATTTGCATTTCAAGTTGGGAACCGGAACTGACCGGAACCAAACCAGACTGAGTCTCGGTTCCGGTTCCAGTTTCGATTCCGGGTCTGGTTCCGGTTCCATGCAGTTCCAGTTCCGGTTCTGATTTAGGTTCCTTTCTCTCGAAACTGAGAACAGAATGGTTGGTTCCAAAAGGTCCGGAACCAGAACCGATAATCGATTTGCCCACCTCTATCGGCATGTCAGTGTCTCTTAATTCAGTGACTTATTTGTCTAAAAACGTTTAAAAGCTTACCTGCTCTTTGCTACTAAGTTTGAAAGTAAATAGACGATATGACATCACACAACTTCGAGATTCAACGATCTTTCGGATGAGGTTTGAGATATATCACGTTAATTCTTAGTCATCAAAATTCTTTTAGTCAATATGATATAAAATGGGATATGAAATTGGATATATCTAAGTCGTAGATATAAACAAAGACAATTTTACAAGAGTAAAAGTGGAAGTCGAATAACAACTTCTCGAATAAGTAATTAATTATATTAATAAATGAGTTTCATTTGAGATAGTAAAAATCTAGATATAAAATTAGACCGTAAATATAGAATTTATGGTTTTTTAATTCATCATCTAGATCGATAATTTCATTTTTAATCTACGAATTAACCATGAACATATTGAATTTATATGTACATACATCCTTCCATTTAAGTCTTTAATTATTTACTCAAGGAAACGTCACAAATTTAGGAGAAAAATAAATAAGGAAAATTAACAAATTAACCAGTGTATTTTGATATAAATGACAAGTCAAGTACTTAACAATGTTTGTTAACAATTTAAACATTGAACTATGATAAATGTACGAAGTAAACACTACGGTTACGTTTTTTGTTAAATAGTGTTGTCGTTCTTCTGCGAAATGTTGTATTTACGTTGTGGAACGTTGTTTTTATGCTGCAAAAAATGAGTCTTTGAAATAGAATTCAAGAAAGTCATCTCTTCTTAGAGGAAAATCGTCTTTTCCTAGAGTAAAGACAACTTTTCGCAAAGGAAAAACAACTTTACTCTATAGAAAGATAACTTTCTGCAGAGAAAAGTCTGCAAATAAAAAAAAAATCATTGTCTTTTTTGTAGAAAAATAGAGACAACATAGACAAGTTGTGATTTAATCATGGACAATGAAACAATTCTAAATCATCCGAAATCTAAAACATTAACATTCTTTTACAAAATCTTCTAAATTATAAAACTAAAAAAAAAAATTTAAAATTAACTTACACTGTATTTTCTCAAATCCATTCTCTATGGATATTAACTCTTTTCCATTGAAAATCTTTAAAATCACGAGTTCTTACAGTTTTTTTCATAGGTATTAGTTCTTCTCCACTACGAGTTCTCAGAAAGTTAACGGCGATATTTGCTCAATTCATTTTTCATAGTTCAGTGTTTAAGTTGTTAGAAAAAATTGTTTAGTGATTATTTTGTCATTGATATCATAGTACCGTTGTTGCTTTGTTAATTTCCCATTAAATACTTAACGATTTATTACTCGGAGATAAGTAAAAGACATCCTTGCCCCTTTATGGGTCCGGTCGTTTGAAATTCAGTTATGACAAGCATTCTAGGGTCCTGTCTAGCCAACGCAACCCCCGAAAACGACGGCGTTTTCTCGGACTTCCTTTTCTCTTCAAATATTTTTTTCGTTGGCGGAGGCGAGGCGACTCTCTTCTCTCCCTGATAACGAGGGGGGGGGGGGGGGGGGGG
>CM039470.1:41199852-41231530 GCA_022433065.1 Begonia loranthoides
GAGAAAAGGGAATCAACGAAGCGAGCAAAGCGTTTCCATCTATCGCTTTGCACATCTTTAGATATTGTCCGTCATTTTCAATGTGTTTTGAAATCGAAATGCTGTGATGCTGGCGGAAAAAGAGGCTACAAGTTGATTCCCTAATTCCTCTTAGTTATGGAACTTGGTTCAGTTTCCAATCGCCACTGTTCGAAAGAGCAGCAGAAGATCTACGCGGCGTGGTTTGATTTCGTTGATTCTGGTACATTTTTCGGTTTTTTTTTTTAAAGTTTTTGATATTGTGTTTTTTTTTTCACGCGAAAATTTGATTTCAGTTGCCGTGATTTTCCTTCAGATGGAGATGGACGAATTACAGGAAGCGATGCAACCAAGTTCTTTGCTATGTCAAATTTGCTTCGGCAGGATCTCAAGCAGGTAGTTTATCTTCTGATTTCTTCATTTCATTGGCTTGTAAAACTGATTTTGTTTTCATGGCTTTATTGTTTTGTTTGATATTATCTCCATATTAATCGTTGCATTTCAATATGTTACCTATATATAAACACATTATCTCGGTATTTCAATATTTCACCTCCCTGACTATTAGTAACTTTTTGACTTTTTTCAAAGGTTTGGGCAATTGCAGACACGAAGCGTCAAGGATATCTTGGTTTCAAAGAGTTCATCATAGCTATGCAGGTTATAGAACCTCTTATATTATGGAAATACTTTATTTTTTTTCCTTATGTAGAAAGTCTCATGTGAAAGTTATTTGATTTTGTAGCTTGTTTCTCTGTTGCAATCTGGAAGAGCTATATCTCATGACATTTTGAGCTTGAATAGTGAAGGTAGGTTTTGTATACGTGTATGAATCTTCAAAGTTTCAAATTTTCATCTGCTTATTGATTAAGATGGTACACAAATGTTGAAATATTGATTTCAAATTATTTTGTATAAGCAGTTGATTTGGAGAATTTGAAGCCACCTGTGATGGAGGGTTTGAGTTCATTACTAGATGTTAGTATGCTAATTGTACTACTCTTGAGTGTTTTTATATTGTAATTATTTATTTTTTCAGTTTCTTATTCTTTTTCTTGATTTGTTCAGAAGAAAATGCGTAAACAGAAAAATAAAGACAGCCATACGAATGGTATGATACTTTTAAACCTAATAAATGTCATTGATTGGTACTTTTGAAAATTGATTTTATTCTTTGACATTAATGGACGTAGGTAGAACTCAAATGCAAACTCCAGCTTCAGCTAAGTGGTTTTCATCAAAATCTACGAAAAATGTATTGCCACATTTTCCCTAATTATTTTCAGAATTTTTTGCCTCTCATTATCAAAATATTTAATTGTTCATTAAATTGATGTTTCTTATTTACTTAAGAAAACTTCTAACTGCTAATCTTAGATCAACAATTTAATAATCAATCTTGACTTATATTTTAATTTTTATCAGATACCAATTTCCTCTGTTACGTCAATCATTGATGGATTGAAGAGACTGTATATTAAGAAGCTCAAGCCATTAGAAATCGCCTATCATTTCAATGATTTTTCGTCTCCATTTCTGGTATATGAGCACCATCCATATTTGTATAACCTTAGTTTTGATAACATTTATTCATTGAGATCGTAAAATTTTAGTTTGCATTGTTATGGGTCTCACCTTCTTTATTTTAATAGTTGAAACTTACTATAACTGTTTCTTATTCATTGTTGCAGACAAATAGTGATTTTGATGCCAAACCGATGGTTATGCTCTTGGGTCAATATTCTACTGGAAAAACTACATTTATTAAACATTTGCTCCAAAGTAGTTATCCAGGCATGCTCTTTCCCTCTCTCTCTATACACATATACGAGCGTGAATGACTTCTCATTTTTTTTAAAATTGCAAATAGGATCGCACATTGGACCGGAGCCCACAACAGACAGATTTGTTGTTGTTATGGTAACAACCAGTTTTACTTTACTCCTACATTGCCATTGATTAAAAGCTTGACTTAGGAAATGTTAGCATAATCTCCTTATTGTTCCATCACAGTCTTAAGACTATGCAGTATCTTTCAAGTTTCAATTTCAAAATTATCTAGAGATTGCATATGTTCAAACTATAGGCAAAAAATACTGACGATTGTCCATTTTTTGTTTTTTTCCCTTCACTAAAGACTTTAATGTTTATGTTTCTTTCACCCAAATTGTTTCCTCGTAGTCTGGACCTGATGAAAGAAGCATTCCTGGCAATACTGTTGCAGTTCAAGCAGATATGCCATTCAATGGTCTGACTACTTTTGGAACTTCATTTCTATCAAAATTCGAGTGCTCTCAAATGCCACATCCAGTACGTTATTGAGCTAAAATGAGCTTTCAAATGAGGTTTTTTTTTTCCCACACAACCTAACTCCTTTTCTACACATCTAAAGCTTTTGGAGCACATATCATTTGTTGACACTCCGGGAGTTTTAGCTGGAGAAAAACAACGAACACAAAGGGCTTATGATTTTACAGAAGTAACGTCCTGGTTTGCTTCTAAGTGTGATCTTATCTTACTTTTGTTTGACCCATTCAAACTCGACATCAGTGACGAGTTCAAGCGTGTGATATCATCCTTGAGTGGTCACGACGACAAGATTAGAGTGGTCTTAAATAAGGCAGACCAAGTTGATACACAACAAGTAAAATATCCGCTAAACTAATTTTGTTTCAATGTTTATTTTGATTAATAGGAACTAAATTCACTATATCTTGGCCACATTTGTCAGTTGATGAGGGTCTATGGAGCCTTAATGTGGTCGCTTGGAAAAGTACTAAACACTCCTGAAGTTGTTCATGTTTATGTCGGGTGTGTCCTATGCTTCTTTTTATTTATTTGTTGATTTTAAATATTTGATTTTGCTTGTTGGGCATGTAATTAAATAGTTGAGTTGAGGTTTCCCTACCTGTGTTTCAGCTCTTTCAACGACAAACCCATAAATGAAGTTGCTTCTGGTCCTATCGGAAAGGAGCTTTTTCAAAGAGAACAAGATGATCTTCTTTCTGATTTGAAAGATATTCCCAAGAAGGCTTGTGATCGACGAGTGAGTCATTTATACTTAATTATCATTAGTTCATTAAGCAAAAAGAAGACGAATAATGCAAATATTTTGTTTAAACTTTTGTGCTTTATTGTTTTTAAAAGGGTGGTAAACTTTATCATCTCTATTAGTTTCATAAAGGTAGGTTCTTTATTTTAGACAGTCGTTAGATGATATTTGAAATTTGAAATTTGTTCTTGTTGTAGATAAATGAATTTGTCAAGCGTGCTCGGGCCGTAAAAATACACGCGCACATCATCGGCCATCTTAAAAAGGAGATGCCATCAATGATAGGCAAAACTAAAGTCCAGCAGCGCCTCATCGACAATTTAGATGATGAATTTGCAAAGGTCTTCTTATCTCTCCACAAATCTCAAATTCTCTCAAAATTCACTTTTTTTTAACTCGTTCTTGCTCTGACGCAATAACATATTAACAACCCAAGAACATTAGCAACTAAAAGCACGGAAACATCAACTCATTTGAGACCAATCAATCACAGGATCTCCATCTGTTTAGAACTTGATTGCTTTGAAACAGGTACAAAAAGAGTTCCACCTGCCTCCTGGTGATTTCCCAAACGTAGAACACTTCAAGGATGTACTGAGAAATTACAACTTCGACAAATTTGAGAAGTTGAAGACCAAAATGGTCCAAGCTGTTGATGAGATGTTGGGTTATGACATTCCAGAGCTCTTGAAAAACTTCAGAAATCCCTATGATTAAATTGCCTTCCAACCAAGCATCATGTATTGGATCCAAATCGTACCCAAGGTATCGGTATCTTATCCATGCCGCACCCGTTTGAGTCGAGTAATTTATCGACATGTAATAAGAATCCATATTATTGTAATTTGTTACTTAAATTTGAAAAGTTTATATTACTATTCATGTCAAGTATACATTATGTCCACAGTTTTACTCGACAAAGTGATGCCTTAATCTGTCGATTGGTCAATAAACTTGTAAAATTAACAACGTCTTAATTTTCAATAATTAATTAACTTTCTTTACTGCAAAAATGGGCTGACTAGTAAAAACTGAAATCAGATGGAAGATAAATAAAAATAAAGATTTAACATTTAAAATTAGGAATGGTGCAATATATTCATTATTCAACGTGTAATTAGAGACACCAATAATTGATGTTCTAAACAATTTTTTTGGGGTCATTAATAAAATAGTTAATGTCTTAATAACTATAGAGATTTTGCATGTGATGATTTAAATTTAGTCCGTTATCTTGACTCGCTTGATTTTGGGTACACACTTCATTTCACAATGAATACAAATTGACTGTATTTTAACTGTTGAAATTGGGTGTTATTAAGAAAAATATGAATGATTAAATTATTCATCAATCCACAAACTTAAATTTTTAGGATTGTTGGTAATTTGTCATAGTATCAGTACACACTTAGACAAATTATCAACAATCACAAAAGTTTAAGTCTATGAATTAAGAAATAATTTAATAATTTATATTTTTCTTAATATTCTCTCTTTACATTCTAACGAAGGATATGGTTTTTACAAACAACCCAATATAGAACGACAATTTTACTTAAATTTACTTTATGAGATGGATAGTAAATACAGGGGTGTTACATTGCACCATTTGAATGTGTTAATGGAAGGGAAGAAAAACAGGCGAAAAAATCATGCTCCGTCATCATCTTGAACGTCTGACGAGGCTCTCGAATTCAACCAGTTTCCATGTAAGTGGGTCTGGACGGGGACCTTGCTGTTTTCCAAATTCTAATCGATAAACAGAAGATGAAGTTCAGTATAATTTCTGCTCTCCGATGCAGTCTAACGTAGCGGAGCTGTTTACGGGAGCTTTAATTTACCCAACTGCAATTCTGAAACAATCATTAGTTTATCCGTAGAGTTAGCTTTGTAGGTGGCTCCTACGTCAATTATTCAAACTCCCACGATTTTATTCGATCAATAAAGTTCTTCTTTCAGAGAAATTAATTAAGGGTTATATCATCTGGGTTGTATTAAAAAAATAATATTTGGGGAAGCTTTTTGGCGATGGCCTTTTCCCATCCATGGCTCCGCTCAAACCACCCTCCGAGTCAAGTCAATTAACTTGACCCACAGCCACATAGCTTCAGTCTTGAATTTAGTGGCCGTTTGTTATTTTCTGAAGAATCAGACAAGAGTTTTACAAATAGGGTCCTACTTTTTTCAGCATTTTGCTTTTGTGCTTAGGCTGTCAAGCTGTCTCTGTGGTACCTTCAATCACTCCACCTTATTCTCTCACTGAAGGAAGCACAGCTTTGACTCACTAGATCTGAAAGCAGCAAAACCCGATAGGACGATCTAGGTGCAATTTTCCTTCTCTTTATCGTCGTTGGCAACGCAGTTCTCTGTCTCTCTTTTCCCCCCTGTTTCTCTTTTTCTTTCTGGAAGCATGCTGTATGGTGGAATGCACTGGTTGTGATCTGGGTTTAGGAGGGATCCCATTTCGGTCTGTTTAACTTCTTTTCCTCTAGCTTTTGATAGGTTTTCGTAATGTGGGTCTAGTGTCTGTATTCTTTGGATTGAAATTACTGAGATGTCTTCTGGTCTGATGGAATATGTCGGTAAGTTTGATTAGATGTTGCTTGCACTGAGTAGAATGGGTCGACTGTTTGGTTGGCTAGAAAATGAAAGAGAGGGATACTCGATGAACATTAACTGTTCATCACTGAGTTGTTCGTATCTCTAATTTATGAACAATGTTGTCCATTAAGTTACGAGATTCACATGGGAAGACACCTTAATGGGTTTCACTCTCGCTGTTATTCTATCTTTTGGTTAACTATTTGTCTCTCGTTGGCCGACAGAGGTCATCAACTTCCGACCGTCGCCATTTGCTCCTTTTTTGGCCATTTTTTCTCTTCATTTAGCTGTAAAGGCTTAAAAGATTTGTGCTAAAACGTCGCTTAATCAATGCAGGAACGGTTTTTTTGCTGTGGACATAAATGGCAGTGACAACTGCAGAAAACACGCTGGTTGGAGAAACCACTTGCAGTTCTCTGCTGCAGAAACTGCAAGTAATTAGCGATTTGTGAAAAATTCGTTGTTTCTTCTTTGTTTCTCAATTCTTTGTGGTAGATGCTCGTTTTCTCTAATATAATTCGCGGTTGGCTTTAGGAAATTTGGGATGAGGTTGGCGAAAGTGACGAAGATCGAGATAGGATGTTGCTTCAGATAGAGCAAGAGTGCTTGGACGTGTACAAGAAGAAAGTCGAGCAGGCTGCAAAGTCGAGAGCTCAGCTTCTTCAGGCCCTGTTGGATTCACAGCACGAACTATCCCATCTTTTATCTGCTCTTGGACAAAAGAGTGCAGTTGGAATTGTGAGTATTTATTTGCATTTTGGTTTTCAAACTTTCAATCTCTTATGGGAGATGCATTGATTTCTTCAATTGGTTACTCTTGTCTGGTTACAGCCCGAGAAGAGCTTTGGAACTATTAAAGAAGAACTTGCAGCCATAGCCCCTGCTCTTGAACTGCTATGGAAACAGAAAGAGGAGAGAGTGAAGGAGTTTTCTGATGTACAATCACAAAGTCAGAAGATATATGGAGAGATTGCCGGGGACTCGAAGCTTAGCCAGACTCTAGCCGTCGATGAGGCCGATCTATCCCTGAAAAAGCTGGATGAATATCATGCAAAACTTCAAGAACTTCAGAGAGAAAAGGTAAAAAAAAAAACTTCAAAATTAAAGTCTGTAATCTCATTCTTAGCTAATACACTTGTATTTATTGTTTATGCAATTCGGCAGAGCGATCGTTTGCACAAGGTTCTTGAATTCGTCAGCACCATCCACGATCTCTGCGCTGTTCTAGGATTGGATTTTTTTAGTACTGTAACAGATGTTCATCCGAGCTTAAATGACTCGACTGGTTTTCAATGCAAAAGCATTAGCAATGATACTTTATCGAGGTTGGCAAAGACAGTCCTATCTTTAAAGGAAGACAAAGAGCAGAGATTGCATAAGGTGATTAGTTTAACTCTTCAAGGTGGGAATAGGTCCATTTTATCATCTTGCTTCACTGTTTTACTTGCACTTTCTGTCGATATTCGATAAAAAACACATTTTTTCCCTTTTTTGCGGTTTGGGTACTTCTCAATTACGTCAAGAAATTATCGTATGAGCAATCACATTGCGACATTGCATTACTTCTTGACAATGTTGACTAACTATATGTTAATTTTTAAATATTTCTTGAACTATGTAGCTGAACTGTCTTTATGTCGGAGTCTTTGAAGTTTAAATATTTCGAGAACTAATTTCGGTTTCTCAACTTGTATATATTACTATCACTACAGCTCCAAGAATTTTCAACTCAGCTCATTGAGCTATGGAATTTGATGGATACTCCTGAGGAGGAAAGAAAGTTGTTCAATCATGTTACATGTAACATATCAGTTTCGGTCGATGATGTCACTGTCCCGGGGGCTCTTGCCCTCGATCTTATCGAGCAGGTGCATAGAGTCTACTGTTTTCATCGTGCTAATAGATTATAAAAATCTTTCTTCTCGGTTGACTCCTTTTTTATTTTTATGAAAAAGGCTGAGGTAGAAGTTGAAAGGCTTGATCAACTTAAAGCCAGCAGAATGAAGGAAATTGCGTTGAAGAAGCAGGCCGAGCTCGAAGAGATATTTGCTCATAGTCACATAGAAATAGACACGGAGGCGGCCAGGGAGAAAATTATGGCACTTGTTGATTCGGGTGAAGTTGAGCCGGCTGAGTTACTCGGAGATATGGATTGTCAAATTGCAAATGCCAAAGAAGAAGTCTTGAGCAGGAAAGAAATATTGGACAAGGTTGAGAAATGGATGTCAGCCTGTGAAGAAGAGAGTTGGCTGGAGGACTACAACAGGGTATAGACTCTCTCTCTCTCTCTCTCTCTCTCTCTCTCTCTCTCTCTCTCTCTCTCTCTCTCTCTCTCTGTCTATCTCTCTTCCTGTGTGAGCTTATGGGTTGTAAATTTGATAAAATGAAAGCTTTCTTTTGTGCAACTTGAAGGTTACTGTGCAATCATGTCAAACATTGAACTATTGTGTACACATAAGAGACTTTAGTTTGGTAATTGCTTCTTGCTGACAGGATGAAAATCGGTATAATGCGAGCAGAGGCGCACATTTAAACCTCAAGAGGGCTGAAAAGGCTAGGATTTTGGTCAACAAAATTCCATGTATGTCTTGTAATTTGAGCAAAACCCAAGCATTTTAAGCATTTTGCTTTGATCTTTCTACTGCCAGTGGTAGTAAGATTGACTGTTTGCTTTATGATGTAGCACTAGTTGATGCATTGGTAGGAAAAACCCAAGCTTGGGAGGAAGAACGGGGTGTGTCATTTGCGTATGATGGCGTGCCTCTTCTTGCGATGCTAGACGAATATGCTATGCTCCGACACGAAAGAGAAGAAGAAAGACGAAAAATGAGGGTAACAGACATTTTCTTCTTGGTTTTTCCTGTTTTGTGTTCTATGGTCTCAATTTAAGTCATTGATTTCAAATCTAATGGTTTAAACTCAGTTGACCCGCGAAATTTAAGTACTTTTTTTTTCTGCATTGCTCGCGTTCTTTTCAAAATCGAACGGAGAAAATGTAAAGAAAGAATCACTGCTAATGTTTTGAACATTTGCAGGACCAGAAAAAGTTCCCCGAGCAACAAAACACGGAGCAAGAAGCAAGTTTCATGTCAAGGCCAAGCCTGACCAGACCATCTGGGACGAAGAAAGTAGTGGGTCCTCGCGTAAATGGGAATTCCAATGGAACTCCGGCCAGACGGTTGTCGCTTAATGCTCATCAAAATGGATCGAGGTCGATGTCAAAAGATGGAAAGCGGCCCATTGCTCCGGTGAACTACGTTGCCATATCGAAAGAGGATGCTGTTTCTCACGTATCAGGTAATGACTCCGGTCCATTTTCACCGTGAGATTAATGTAGGGAGCTGCCATTATAGAAGTAGTTTACAATCATCCTTGTAAGATTTAGTGATTGAGCTGCTGTAATTTAGCTTATTTTCATTGAATTTTTTAAGCTTTTCATCAGTCCGCGCATGTGTTTCTGCTTAGTCAAGAATGCTCAACATACCACATTGGTTCCAATTCTTTGGTTTTTATCAAGTCAATTGTAAAATCATAGCCCCTTTGGGCTGAATCGTCGAAAATAATTACTATTAGAAATCGCCGGCTTCGAGAATTTCCAGGAATCATATTCGGGTCGAGCGAAAAAACTAGTAATGTGGCAAAATTAATAGAAAGAGAATTACGAATTCTATAACGATATCTCAACGTTGTGAGTTGTGAAGGCGCATGGGGCATAATTTTGAATCACAACACTCTCTATACTTCAATTTTAACAGTGAATTTTTGCACTAATTTTACACAAATCTCAATATTTTAAGAAGAATGACCCTCTAATGTAAAAGATTTGAGGATCATAGATGTTATGGGCAAGTTGTCAATCAAAACAACACAAATTAACTCACTCCAAACACATCTAACATTCATTGTAATCTCAAAAGTTGCTTCTTTAAAATAGGTCCTGCACAGAAAAGAATAATAATTATCCCTCCAACACACTTAGAAGGTGTATTTTCTAGCTCATCTTCAAATTGAGTAGAAGGAAATAGAGCTCTAAAAAAAAAAACACAAAAAAGAACTGCTAAACCTATAGCTAAGGTGGTGAAGCCCAATTGAGAACATGATCCAAAATCTATGATCCAGGGAAACCAACACAACCACACAGAAAGATAGTATTGCTCTTCTCTTAAATGTTATATATAGTAAGGAGTAGCAAATAATATAGAGTATATCATCTTTCATCCTCCTAATACATTATTGTCCGCTTTGGTTCAAAGTTTTCACATTTTTATTTTTGGGGTTAATTCAAAACACGTTGTATTAGATTGGGACGAAAATCTTATTTATAAACCATGCATTTTCTATTATCACAAACAATGTGAGATTGTGCACCTTCACTGATATAGATCATACCCACACTTGGGCTATTATTGCCTTCACTGGGTGGGCTATAACAATCTCCCTCACTTGAGGGTTCGCCATCCTATTCAGCCACACTTTCGATTGAGATTTGGCTGTAATACCATTTATAACATCCTACTAGTACATGATTGTCTGTTTTGAGTCAAAACTTACGCAATTTTATTCTTGGGGTTAGCCCAAAATACGTTGTGCTAAGTAGGAAGAAGAACTTTACTTATAAACCATACATTTTCCAAGCAATGTGAGATTGTGTACTCCCACAAATATATAAGTCGGATCCACACCTAAATCATTCTTACCTACACGGGGCGGGCTGACACACCAAGCATTAACTATCATTGTCTCAAAGAAGGGTAGCAAGACATTAACACCACCGGACAGTAGACAAACAAACATGATTGCATAGGTTACACCAAAAAAGGAGATTGAGGCTTTTGACCAATTATGTTCATGTGATATTTCATAGTTAATCAATTATAAATAGCTATTCTTCGTACCAATTGGCTATCACCTTTTTTTGAGAAAGAAAAGAAATCTTGTTGCTCCATTGTTCTCCAAGTGCAACAAATGTAGGAGTTGGGGGAGAGATCTTAAAAAAAAAAGGCAACACACCCCAATTTTGCTCAGAGAATGAAGCCAAAATCCCACAAAACATAAGCTACTAGAGTAAACCAATTATTCACAGAGAAAAAGGCTACCATCAAAATTTGCTCAGCTTACACAGAGAAAAAAAGGAATCAAATTGAAGTCTGTTCCTCTGACTATACGAAGGCCCTGGCAACAGCGTTTAAGAAAAACCATCCATATTATCTACTGTACTACCATTTGTCTGAATCCAAATCATTCCCAATCAACTCCAGATCCATAAATAAAACAAATAGGAAAACGCAAGTCTCAAAACATACATGAAAAGATTGTCAGATTCACAGCTAGGCCACATACATAGGTCAAATTCAGAAACCATGAAATTCCTGACTAAAACGAAAATCAATCATCCACTACTACCATTAATTCAAAATATTATCATTGAGATCAAAACCAAACGGCTATCAGCGTTCTTCGCCAAATGAATATAACTATAATCCGTCTCGCAGCTAAGAAAATATTACTCAAATCCAGATATCATAAAAATCGTCGTCAAATACGAAGCTCAATCCTCTACTGTTGTAATCGATTCAAAAACATAAGTTTTAAGTTTAAAACCAAAAATTCATACTACAAAAGAACCAAATAAAGCCTAATCACCTCCAGCTTTCTGATAAACATAGGTCAAAGCACACTTTCCACAGTAATGGCGATCAAAGTGATTGGCCATAAAGGTTCCAGCACCACATTCAGGATTAGGGCACTCCTTCCTCAGCCTCTGAACCTTTCCAGAGTCATCTACCTTGTAGAACTGCAGCACCGCGAGCTTCACCTTCTTCTTCTTGTGCTTAATCTTCTTCGGCTTAGTATAGGTCTTTTTCTTCCGCTTCTTCGCTCCTCCACGCAGACGGAGCACCAGATGGAGTGTCGATTCCTTCTGGATGTTGTAGTCTGCGAGCGTCCGACCATCCTCGAGCTGTTTCCCGGCGAAAATAAGACGCTGCTGGTCCGGCGGTATGCCTTCCTTATCCTGAATCTTTGCCTTTACATTGTCAATAGTATCGGAGCTCTCAACCTCTAGGGTGATCGTTTTCCCCGTAAGGGTTTTCACAAAGATCTGCATCGCGTGTTCCTTGCAGTTCACCTCACCGTCGCAGTAGCCATAAATGTAATGGGGAAAAATTAGGGCTTGGGATCCGGATGACAAATTGGATCGGGTCAGGCTACCTAAAACCCGAGATAAAACCAAAGCCCTAGGTGGAAGCCCTTGCCACATAGATACAGGAGAAATCGATCGGTTCGATTTGATTTTAGATTAAATTGAAACCGAAACGATTTAATTTAGTTTTTTTAAAAAAAAATTGAAGCCGAATTAAATCCATCTAAAACCAGATAAAAAATTGAACCTCAATATTCGGTTTTTCTCTATTCAATTTCGGTTTTTCACTTCTAATCACAGAGAAAAAATGCTTTTGATTTTTTAAGAAAAATAAGAAGAAGACAGAATCTGTGCGAAATAGAAATAAAGAAAAAAATGAAGATTAATTCTCATAAGAATTACAAAACCAAATCAAAATTGATATTACAGTAATATTTTACAAATTTCATAGCAATATTGGTGTGTTCAAACATAGACCAATAACTCATCGCATTTGTTCAAAAACAGACCAAATTTCATTATAAGATTTCACACATTTTACACAAAAAAGCAAATTTCACAGCAAAATTTCACAAATCGTACATGCAACTAATCTGTGCGAACTACAAAACGTGAAATGAGAATAAAAATCAAAACAACAAAACATTGAATATATATTCGACGAACCTGTGTGAAGTTCGCACTGTGAACAACAACTATCCAAATTGATGGCGCTGACGGCAAGTTAGGGCTGCTTTAAAAAGGTAACGATGATGACGACGATAATGCTGCCGACGCCACTCAATAGTTGACACTCGACGGAGAAACAGAACGATGGCGAGGGTTGAAATACACAACTTTTTGTCTCTTCGAATAGCGCATACAGGAGGCAGTAGAGATCGAAGGAGCGAGGAGTTATCGAGTTTACTTTTACAAGAGGTAAGCTTATAGAGAAAAAATTAGAATTAAATTAGTGACTCAAATATGTTTTTAGGTTTAGTTTTATTTTCGGTTCAATTTGGTTTTTCTCAGTTTTTTATACTTACAATTGGGAACCGAACTGAAATGATTGGTTTAGTTCGGTTCGGTCCTATATTTTATTTTTTTTCATATCAAAACTAAATCTAACTAAACTGATTTCCACTCTTACTTAGAGAAGTATATAGCCTTTTTTTAGAATGTAATTCTATTTTTCATAACCCTAATCTTTTACTATACCATATCCTTCTAATAATCCAAACAAAATGCAACTTACATAAACAAATAAATTAGACATTACGTAATATTGTAGGATTATAAGTTAAAATGAACACATAATCGCGTATTATTTTTATTGACATGTTTTTGCGTAATAAATCAAATAATCACAAAAGAAAAACGACAAATCGAACAACAAATTTTTATGTAAAAAGTCCCAATGAGTAAAATATGTCAGAGAGATGAGATAAATTCACTGTGTTAAATTGAAGTGCATGATGAGTTTTGTGACTTGAGTATAAGTGTAAAGTGTAGTTTTAAACTTTGAAATCATTTCTAAATGACACCTCGAATTTTTTTGTGAAACAAAATAGAACTTAACATTTTTACTATCAACAAATATAGTATTGTCGTTCTTTAATTTGTTAAATCCATTACATAGAATGCATGTGATAAATTTTCTTTCTAATTCTAACTTACTTATTGACGTGAAAACCTTGTGTTTCATTCTCAGGTTGAATCTAGAAAAGTTATAACAAATGTGCTAAAAATTATTAGAAAGTACAACACAAGAACTTCACTTGAATTAGAAAGAAATAGAAAGAAAATTTGTTACGTGTTTCACGTAATGAATTTAACAGATTAAATAACGTCATTGATAAATTCCTCTTAAAAAAATTTTGGGGTGCACTCTGTACATATATCTATAATTTTTCTTGGAAAATTAACAAAACAATCATTGTACTATAGATTCAATGACAAGTCAATCACTGAACAATTTTTGCTAATAACTTAAAATATGAACTATAGAAAATGGACGAAGCAAACATCGTGGTTACGTTTTCTGCTCAAAAACATTGTCGTTCCGTTGCGAAATGTTGTATTTTTGCGACAGAACATTGTCTTTTCATTAAACAGTTTTTAAAGATTACTTTTAGTGCGGAATGACAACATTCCGCCTGCAAAAATATTACATTATGTGACTGAACAATAACGTTCTGCTGTGGAAAGATGACGTTCTGCTTGGGAAAATATTACGTTCCACCGCAGAAAGATTACTTTCAACAGAAGAAAGATTATTTTCCTCTGCGAAAAGGGAGACATTGGTGATGAACACTAGACGATGACAATGTACCAGGAATGAGAAAGAGAATATGGTGATGAAAATTGGACAGTGAAATCGAGAGGCGAGAATTGTTTTTGACAACAAGAAGACCATATTGGAGCTTCCCAGAATCATCGTTGCGGTAATATTGCTTCAATTATTGTGATTTGACCATAAAACTGAAGTATAATTAGAATTTACATAGAGTAATATTTTGGCATTATCTATGTGGTAATGTTTCTTTCAACAAATAACAGTAATGTTTGAGACGTCTATTTTTCATGGTTCAGTGTTTAAATTGTTAGCAAACATATTTAGAATCAACTAATTCTAAGTATAAATTGTCACGACCCAAAAGGAACCCGAGACAGAACAGGGAACGACCCAACCCGAAGGACCAAATCGCCAACCCTTTTTCTCTTAAATTTTATTGATTAACAACGGAAGACTTAAACTATTAGTTAATAGTCATGGCACAATAAACATGAGCTTAACATGTCCAACAAGTGATATCAAATAGTAAAGTAATATAATCTAAAATGAAATAATTGTGCAAAAATTAAGAATATGGATTACAGTCATCCAGATGAAATATTCCTAAAAAAAATCTCTCAAGAGAGAATATTACAATAAAAACAAAACTTCTCCAGATCTAAACTTGATTTGGTAACTGGAAATTCAACTGATAATAACTTAAAAGGTGTCATTGAGGTGAGTTGACTAAACTCAATAGGGATTATATTTTTAAAGAAATATTTAATTAAAAGGATGCTTAAGCATGCATTAATTTAAAATTCACGTTTTATTAAATTCATTTGAGAAAAAAAATGTACAAAGAGCATGTATATGAAATCACCAACTAATATGTGATAAATAATTAAAATAAGCTCTTGTTGTACAAATTAAAAATCACAGTGGAAATGGAGCCACTCACGGACTCCGAGCACACCATAGGCATATAACAGAATAAAGGCAATGCTCGACGATCGCAAAAGCCAAAGAAATACCCTGATCAGGTTTAGGGATTTGCAACCCAAGGACACGACACATACAGTTGTCCTATTACCTATTTGCACTTTAGGGATTTGAATCTAAAGACATTTGAAAAATCTCCTATTATCTAATTCAATAACAAATAAACACATTCCGTACGGTAGAATGTGTGAAAACAAAATAAATCTCAAATCGGATCGATCAAACTTAATTCACACAACCAAGTTGATCAACAAATATTTATAGGCATGTTTGAATGAAACGTGAACAGTGAAAATAAAATATAATATAAAAATCCGACGGTCATAAAAATGGACGCGTCATTTTAATATGAGACTCGTCTCAAAATAATTATTTTATAAAAAATATGCAAATGCAGTGCATAAATTAATCCATACCTCAAAGTGGATTACATCGAATAAGGCTCAAAATTTGAAACTCCAAATCCAACTCTTCTCATATTTTAATTAAGATGGAATACTTATTCATAAACTAAGACATAAATTTTCGGGTCATTTTCTTATACCTTAAATTCTCAAATATTTATTTAAATTTAATCTACTTTAATTGGGTAAAGGCTACCCAATAATTTAGGTCAAACAATTTCATGTTAAGCTCAAAGTAGGCTCAATATAAAACTAATTTGGTTTATAGTTTTAAGGCCCAAAATCCAATTGAGCTACAAGAGACCCATCATCCTCTTGGCCCACAGTCCATACACAAGCAGAATCGTGGCCGGGGCTTAAAACTTTTCAATGTCCTCTTCGCGGACAGTTTGTTTTGCAACGCCGATGTCGTGGAGTCGTCCAGTCAATCCAAAGCTGGAGACTCAGGCTGAGTTTGTTCGCTGGCGATTTAGCGTCGAGAAGGAACACGCAATAATTTTTGCATGAATTCATTCAACATTCAACCAACACAATATGAATTGAAACCCAAATTCAACAATCAAAATTTCTAGCAAAGAACACATTTCAGAAGATAAAGATATGGTTTTTATGCCTTAACCCTTGCGATTTACGCCCACTGAGAATTCCCTGTTGCGAATTGGTGGCTTCCGGAGTCTCTCCTTCCTCAAGCCGCACAATTCCTTCCAATAGAGACATTAATAATACAGTTTGAGAACTTCAGCTTAAAACCCAAAAAAATACAGAGTATAACAGTTCATCTCACCGCGACAATTCCTTCACAAATTCAACCCTGGTAGTCCAAAATCCGATCCTCCAACACTTATAGCTATTTCCTGCTGTAAATGGGAAGCAAGCTTCAGTATTCCAACAAGAGAATAGAAAAACACAACCAAGGAAAAACAATTACTTACCAAGGATGCCTATTGCCCGTCACAGAGTTTCAACTCTTCAATCGCAACAACAAAAAAATAACACTACATAAAAGTATTGCGATAGCGAGAGCTAGGCGAGAGCGAAAAGGATGAGATACAGAGAAGCCGAATACATGATGCCTATGAATTGAAGGAGAGGAGGGGATTCGGAAGGAAATCTTCCCTCCTTCCGCACCGCTCTCAAAATCTGCAGATTTGAGAGAAAACGTTTCCTAAATCGTTTCCCCCAAATCAATACCATAAATAATTTAATTTAATTTTTTTTGGTTAAAAATGGGCCAAATACGGGCAGATACTACATAAATAATATCGCATCTCCATTAAAAAATAATCTCGGCTGTAACTGTATCAACCGAAACCTAGTTATCTCCAAAACGATGACAGTATTGGATTCTTCACGTTGATGATTCTTCTGTTGCTTTGACAAAAACCAAGCGCTCCCATAACCATTTGGTATCTCTTGAAAACATCGTCTTCTCGTACTAAAACCAACGTTTAGATTCTGAATCTTGGACATTGAAGAAATGGGTTTCGAGCTCTTCGGCTATGGAGGATATCCAAGGGAAAAAAGATTGCCAAAGGAGGGAAAACGAAGCCTAAAAGCACTGATCTTTGAGTTCTTTAAACCTAATTGCTTGTGGTTAGAGAAAATGGATAGTAGTGACGGACTGATCCACTCGGAAGAGAGAGAGAAGGATCTGAAAGAAGAACAACATCTCAATCTAAGAAAGTGGCTCTTAAGGATTTCGGAAAAAGACAGTCCAGGCGGCTTTCCTACCGTCGTCGCCGGAGATGATGGAGGTTGCTCACGGGAAAGTAGGGATGACTTCCCTTTGGATGGTATTTTGAGAATTGAAGAGGACGAAAGAGGTAAAAGCTTCACGATTTCTCCTCTCCACAGAATTGAAACCGGGAAGAGGAAGAAGAAGGTGAGGTTTAGATTACCGATTCATTCTACATAATTTACTCTCCTGATTTACATGCAGAGAATTTCAAATGAAAACTTAGATATCCGTATATTATTTTAATTATTTATAATTTATTTTAATTATTACATAAATTATCGCGTGACACGTAAATGTTACGTTGCTGGTTACATAATAAAATTACCCGATGTTATGAGTCAATCTCTTATAATCTTTGTCAATCTTTCATCTGATCATCTACGTTAAATTCTATTAATCTTCCTAAACTTGTGTTCTATAAGCTTTATGCCCTTTAAACATCGGTTGAAAGCGAGCAACTCATAGCTTGTTTGAACCGTTTAATGGACGGGTCCGAGTTAGCTCGCAAGTCCAAAATATTAAGCATGGCTTGAATTGTTTTAATTGACCTTGTAGCGGGTCGGGACTAGACACATCATGTTCTTAGACAAGTTGAGCGAGCCGGGTTGGCCTCAAATTTGTGATTGTAAATAACGATGTTGAAGTTTGAGTGCCGTGGCGTTGAGACGATGAAATTTATAAGGTGTAAAACTTGCGCTTGATTCCCACGAAAATTTGAGTGGGCCCAGATTGTCCTGGGCCTCGACCCACTTGATTGGCCCAACTGAAGCCTTATTTCAGTGTTCGGGCCGGGAGGCTGAGGTCAACAGACCCACCGATGTGGTTTGACACTTGTACGTGTGACCATAAGCTGTGGCTTAAGAGTTTCATTGACTAGGTTTTAGCCTTCGGCACACAAAAATCTGTTTTTGAAAACACTTTAAATAACCATTAAACTATAGGATAAATAACAGATCAACTATTAAATAATTTTTACTAATAAATAAAATAATTAATTATAAAAAATAAACGATATAAGTATCGTCGTTAACCTATTAAAAGAAATGTTAAAAATGAGAAAACTTCTTAAAACATAAAATTTTCATTTAATTTGTTCGAAATCGATTTTGGTATCAAAATATAATATTTTCAATAAAACTGTTTGTTAAAAAACCAATGTATTCCAAACTAAATAAGTTTCTAATTCACTAAGTAAATTCACTGAAAAACAGATTTTAGAAATGTTAAGCTGTTCGAAATCAATTTTGGTATAAAAATATAAAGATTTTTAATTAACTATTTGTTAAAAAATCAATATACTCTAAGCTAAACATGTTTTCGATCTACTAAGAAAACTCACCGAAAAATTCATTGTTTGTTATGCTGAAGAACGACAAAGAATTCAACAAATAAAGCACAAAAAATATTTTATACTGAAGAAAGTCATCTTTCTTCACAGAAAAGTAATCATTTCTGAGTCATATTCCAAAGACTCACTTTCCGCAGCAGAAAGTAATATTTATTGAGTGTTATTTCAAGGATTCACTTTTCATAGTGGAAAGATAATGTTCTACAACAGAAAAACAATGTTCTGCAGTAGAAAGACAACATTCCGCTGCGAAAAGAAATGTTTTTTAACAAAAAACGTGAGAACAATGTTTATTCCGTTCATTTTCCATAGTCGAGTATTTTATTTTTCAGCGAAAATTGTTTAGTGGTTGACTTATCATTGATCCTATAGTTCAGTGATTGTTTTGTTAATTTCCAAATAATCAACAATGATCAATTTTTTAAAATATTTTTGAGCAGTACGACAAAACATGATAGTTTTTACAAATTCCATTTTGGATCATGAACCAAACCTCAAGTTTTTAAGATCAATTTGGATCAATTTGTGGTATCAAGCAACATAAAATCTACCAAAGAGTTCTAGACCTTGATCTCGGAAACAAACATCGCTGCATATAACAACATGGGCATCAGCACAAACCAACGTAGCATTCTCGAGAGCGAATCCACGGAGAAGCGGCAGAGGAAACCCTTTTCCGAGGCGTAAGTTGATGTCAGGCAAGAAAGTGTTTTCAATGAGTTTTGACACCACTGGCTGCAAATGTTTAAATTGGTGAGAAGTCAGTTTTCTGTTTTTGAAAATCAAAAACAATCACAAACCTCTTTTCAAGAACTACTTCAAGATAATTGCTAGATTTTAATGCGACCCAAATTCTATTGGGCAGGGTCAGTGAGCCTACATTGTAAATTTCATGTGGGGTTTTGTTTTCTCTATAAATACATGTAAGCTAAAGTAACAAAACTCGCGGTTGTATTTCGATCTTCATAGTAAATTTATTCCTCAGCCCGTGGTTTTTTCCTGAAATGGTTTTTCTATGTAAATTTGGTGTCTCCACATCATATTTTCTTTTTTCGGTTATCATTTGTGACAATGCATAGTAGTCATCTTATCGCGTAAACACGTTATTATTCGATAAAATCTCGATTAGATTTACCTGAATTAGATTCAACCGAAGATCACCTATTTTGCTCCACCTCAAAAACATCATAAAGCTTTGCAAGTCTACTTGTGCAGCCAAATTATTACCCAAGATTTCTGGAGCAACCGAAACCATAATCTCCTGCGCCAATGAGCAGCTTACACATGTCAAAATTTGCGATTTCAATATAGGAACAAAACTCAGCAATTTGAACATCGCACGAATATAAATTTCATTTCAACAGTCAATTCAATCCACGAACAGATCATGTTAAGAAATATATACATGATTAAATTATTTTCATCTTACGAGCTTAAGTTTTTTAGAATATTAGTAATTTTTCATGATATCAAAGCAAAAAATTCTAGATTCGAAGCTTAACACAATTCCAAGTTCCACGTGTAAGTAGCAACGAAAAAATTTCTGGTACATGTAGAATGTTATTAAACTTGCCTCGTCTAAGTTTAAGTTTTTGAGATTGTTGGTAATTTGTCTTTCACAACATTAGAAGAAACGTTTCAAACAAAAAAAATGCATTTAGACGATCGTACCAATGAGATGCACGCAACTGGTATAACTTCGACAACATCGAGCACGTTAATTATCACCTCCATAGAAATGGTAGCATTAATCTCATGATTCATCACTCTTATGAATGGCGGAGAAGAAACCGAAACGTTAAGATTGATTCCATTGTCGGGGTAGTCATCGTATATTTGAGGAAATATTTCCCTCCATCCCGAGGTATTCAAAAGAGACTGGTCCGGAATTTTGTCGACAATCCAGTGCATATGATCTGACTGTTTTGACATAAGTTTATCAGAGAAAATAAAACTATAAAATCCAAGGTGAACATAAAATAAAAACTTACACTGATGAAAACTTGTGAAGCTGAGTTGAAAACTTTTTCGTCGACTGAAATCTCGATCATGTTTGCGAGATCGTTGCAGGAAACAGAATGTTGTAGTTCTTCATGGTAACGGCTAGAAAATAACTCCCCTCGAGTTCTTGTGAATAACCCGTTAATATAAAATTCAACATAAGAATTATCTAATACCGGACTCGCCACGAAAGTAACATTTAAAGCAGCAGCATTGTCAATCGGGACTACTTTTGGGAGCGATTGTAGTAAAGAGTTGAGCTTTTTAATCCCGTCTCCGATTTTCTTGGAAATGGCATCTTCAACTGCTGATCCTATTTTCCATTGAAAAGCACCCACTACTCTGGCAAAAAAAGACAGATCTTAATTTGATATGGTCGATCTAAGAAAATTGCGGAGATCGAAATGAGCTAGAAGTGGAAGTGAATCGGCAATGGATCTGTAATGTCAAAATGCGGAGAGCAAAAATTGGCTTCTTCGATGAACAAAAACCATCCTGAGATTCATATGATCGTGGCGAGGGCAACTATCCTATGAACTTCTTTTATTACATGATAATTCTATCTCGGAAAAAAAAAACTACTCAAGTTACGTTCAAATATTATACTTCAAAAAAGTAATTATTTTGTTATAACTTGAACAAAAAAGCGAAAAAAGAACAAATTGAACACAGATTTAACGTGAAAAACCTCTTTTGGGAAACAACTACAGGCAGAGAAGTATATTCACAATGAACACCAAATTACAAACACAAGTTTTACGAATCAAAGTCTATATGTATTTATAGAAAAAAGAAAAACTCGGAAGGGGATTCGTAATAGAGTCATCGGCTCGATCCAAGGCTATTGAACTATGACATATTTTTTGTTATTTCGTATTATCAAGATGACTCCTACTTCACGCCTTTTCCACACAATTTGGTTTTGTACTCTCTTTTTTTACTTCTCTCCATTTTCCCATTCGGATCTTGCTATCTTCGCTAAACCAAATTTTGCTTCCCATTTCATACGATCTCGTCGTAAGGCTGTGTTTATAGAGTACCTAATCTAATTCGAACGCACTTAATCTCGATAAAAAACTTCACATTTCTTGCAAATGAAAGTTGTCAGGTAAAGATTTAATGGAACATTCTACTGGGTGAAGAAATAAGTCTCCTAACTAGCAGACTACATAAGAAAATAAATTTAGTTGTGAGAGAAACTGCATACCCTTGGTAAAGCCAAGAAGCTCCTCCTTCCAAATCTACTAAGATATCTTCCACATTGCATCTGCATTCTAACAGTGACAGCTTCAGAATTCCATCTTTCTCCTTCAATGCAACAATAAGGGCGATTTCCAGGCCTTCGACCTTCAAAGCATCGATTTCACTCAATCACAATTTGAAACCAAATTAGTCAAAAAACATTTTCCGATCGATCCCTCAGTCGTGGACTTAATTTGTTAAATAATCTTGGATGGTTTAGTTTTAGAAAATGATGAGAAAATACGAGAAGACAATCATCATCATTGCTTTATCCAAATGCCAAACTCTCAAAACTCTTTTTTTGTCGCATAAAGTCCCTGTGGTTTTTGTTCGCCTGTCATATAACTACTATATATTGCAATCAAATCCCGGTTCCTACTTTCAATCTATACCCAAGAGGTTATTGCCTCGTTATCTATGATTTCACGTTCGAAGAATCTTTTATTTTCCAAATAATTCATTATTACACCTTGTCCATAGATTTTTTACCTATTAACCTTGCTCAATTCATTAAATTAGGGAATGATGTCCACTTAGAAAATTTTAATCCTTCATACTCTACATGAGAGTCTAATAGACAAGACAAGCTAATCTAAAATCTATATCACTAAAAGAAAATGTGTGGCAGTCTACCCTGTGAAGGCAAGAATGATCCAAGTGTGAGTCCGGTTCATACAAGTAGGGGTGCACAATCCTACATTGTTTGGAATAGTAAAAAATATATAGTTCATAAGTAATGTTCTTCTCCATACTTAGTACAACAGGTTTTAGGCTAACTCCAAGAATAAAAACGTGTAGGTTTCAGCTCAAAGAGAACAATATTGTACTCAAAGAACTGGAGATGTTACAAATGATATCATAGCCAAAACTCAATCGAAAGTGTGGCCTACGAAGACACGGGACTCCCAAGGGAGGAGATTATGGCAGCTTGCTTTGAAGGCAACGATGACCCAAGTGTGAGTTTAACCTATACCAATAGGGGTGCATAATCCTATATTGTTTGAGAGAGTAGAAAATTGATAGTTTATAAGCAGGGTTCTCATTTTTACCTTATACAACGCGTTTTGGGCTAACCTCAAGAACAAAATTGGGCAAGTTTCGCTCCAAAGCGGACAATATTGTACTGAAAGGATTGAAGACGTTACAAAATGAATTACCAACTAAAGTAAATAACCATTCAAAATAAGCAGCCGTCAGAAATTAATTGTAACTCTGTCTAAAATAAGAGGAATGATAGCGACGAAAAAAAAAAAAGAAGTAAATCATGCGAAATCAGGAAAAAAGATTTCGCGAGTTACTTTAGACTTCACGTATTCAATAGAAATCACTCAAGGGACCCTTAATTCTTCTCTTAACTAGTTGTTTCCTTCTAAGAATAACACTTGAAAACGTCAATAATCCATCATTTTAAGCTCATAAGTAAGCCAAAATGCTATAATCTACAACAAATTTAAGTAATATCTTAACTAAAGCCCATTACTTCAACAAATTTAGATAAAAGAAAAAGAATACAGAGTTTTAAGAATTGCAGAATACCTGAACAATGGCATCTCCATTATCAGAAATTTCAATGAACCAAGAACTGTAAGAATACTCCCACTCCATGCTCATATTTGCAGTGGCACCAGAAACAACTAAATCGACGCCTGCCTCGCTGGTCTCGACATTCGAGGAAGTGACGTCGATACTGTCGATTAAAATGTTAGAAAGAACGATATGAACTTTCCCTACAAGGGGAATTTCTACAGACTTCTCAATATCAGATAGTTGAAGTGGAACAAAGGCGGAAACTGCTTTTCTTATCAATAATTCCTTAGCGTAATCGAGACCCTTATCAGATATGACTACGGAGATGAACCCTTCTTCACTGGATTGAAGATGGGAAGTTGCAGAGATGAATGAAAAAGTCAGAACAGTGGCAATAAAAATGAAGGTTCTGATCTTTAATGGAAAACCCATGATGCAAAAACAGTTTAAACCATGAAAACTAGGCAGCTCGAGCAGTCGCCAAGTGAATGACAGCTTTCTCTCAGGTTTTGGGATAACTCAGAAGGAAGACGTTGATCGGAGGAGGATATCCATTAATGGAGCTTTTGGGAGGTTGAATTGAAGCTTGGCTGTACAAATGCAATCCTTCTGGTTTATGGTTGCTCAAGCTGAAGTAAGCAACACGGGCAAAGATCAAGAATTAATGGAGAAGAGGTTCCTTCTCCAATTTTTGGAGTTTTCTTCATAATTGAAGTTACATATGATCGGTACAGCTAAGATCACTGTTGATAATGGAGATAATTTGAATTAAAATTTTCAAAAATTAAATAAAATATTTTTTCAAAAGATTAGAACTCATAATTTTTTTGGCAAAAACTATTAACAAATTGAAATTTTTCATCAATTTATTCGTTAAATTCAATACGTTACTAGCATGTTTTTTATTTACTAAGTGTTTCAATCCGATTTCTATGCGTTTCAGCTATTTCTAACTCAATTCTGAACTCGATTAATCTCCTTTTGGCAATTTCGAACTCGGATTAGAAATTGATAATTCCAAAAACTTATTTCACAACTTGCAATTATAGCAAATACTAAATACCACTTTTGACAACACCCAAACCTTGAATTATAGTAAGAAAAAGTCTTTATCTTGACGTAGCGAACAAGATCGAAACGTCTGTTTCGTTCGATCTTATGTACATCGCGTCTCAACAAACTCATCTATCAATCAAAAGTCATAACGAGTCGAGGAAATTCGGCAGATATCATCCAAACATCAAACAAACAACTTTTACCGTCTCGGAGGGCAGACAATACTGGTTTTCCAATCGGTTTAGCTTCCCCTAAAACGAACAATCCATTCCAATCCAGAGCAAGATTATTCCATGCACACGACCAGAACTGAAACAAGTAAACCTGAAGAAAGTAGCGACCAAAGGAGAAAAGCAAACCGACGACACCCGAATGGATCACAGGGCTTGATGACAATTTCAAATGGAACATCGTCGAAACCCATCAATGAAGGAGAGACACCACCCCATTTGATTCATTCAAATTCATATGCTATTTATCTTCCAACGTTCAACCGAGCGTTGTGTCTGTCAATTTCCTTATCAAATGGAATTTCAAGGCTAAATATTTTAATGATTATCAAAGAAAATAATCCGGTGCAGGCTTTTTGGCAGGAGTTCCTCTTGATTCCTGCATTGTTATTTACAAGAATTTAGTACCTTTCGCAAAATATCGTTGGAAGAATCAGTTTTGTTCTTCACAACAAGCTCGAGAATCGAAAATCACTCCAAAAACAAAGTAACTAACAAGGCTAATGATAACACATAACTATTCCCAAGGTTGGCAAGCTGGACATGCCCGTTGGACTATTTAAGGTTTTGAGCCTAAAGGGCGCGAGCTCGTAGTACATTTCTTGGGGCATAGCCCGAACCCGAATCCCAGCATGATATTCTTTTAAAATCTAAACTAGATATGCGTACAATTTTACGGCCGATCTAAGGTTTTGGCATCAGCATTGGAATTTCGGGTCCAGATCAAAAAATCAAAAACCAAAATCTACAGCCCTGAAGCCCAGGTTTCGGGCTTCTAGCCTGCCAACAGTTGATTCATTCAGCTAGCATATTTCAGGTCATCTAAATCAAATGCCTACTAAAGGGTTATGATATTATAAACCACAGAGCAAATAGCATTTTTCGTTATTTAATCTTATGTGCGCTAACCTGTGGGGCAGCATCAAAAACCCGGAACTGCTTATTAAGATTCTCATCCAATTCCAGTATTGCCGCTACATTCCCGCATCTACAACGCAATGAAGAGCATAATCACAATCATAAAAACTGTATTTTGGTCGGGGAGGAGGGATAGTAGTTGCTAGAGTTGTGAAGATTATTTACCTGTAGCAGTAATTTGGAGCGGACCAAACTGTGACTATCTGATTATTGAACATCCATTTATAGCCTTCCATTACCAACTGATGAGCACGACAAATATAATCGATATTGTTTGAGTGATTAAAAGTAGTAACAACACTGCCACCAAATAGGAAACCGGCCCCACGAGGACTCAAACCCCAACCGTCGACAATATCTTCGGGATCTGACCATAGTAAGTCACACATGGCCCCATCATGAGGTACTTCTTGCTTTCGATCAATAGTTCGAATCTGATGTTCATATAATGCAATTGATTAACTACCAAAATAATTTGGCAATAAAAACCAAAAAAAATGCATAAATTCAGACCTGATCCAAGGTTGATATGGCAGGAGAGAGACCACCATGGACACTAAAAATCCGGTTTTCGATTAGAGCGGAGAGGCTGTAAATGATAATAACAAAAAACAACGAGGAGATCCCAGTCATAAATGGAGGTTTAGTCCGATAAACATGCGCTTATTTTCCGAAAATCGAATGGGAAAAAGACGGGTCAATACATCTGGCTCTCCATACTAGAACTAGAACTAGAACTGCATAGAAACTTCAAACAAATGATATTCATGCAGAAAATTACTTATCGATGGCCGAACAATTGCTATAGCTTCAAAGCAATGCGAAGAATAAAATTCACTCCAAAATTATTACTAATTTCAACCTTTTATATAAACGGCTTTTATTTTATTTATGTATGGACATACCTTAAGTAATCAAATATATCAGTACAGTATCTCCAAACATTCACAGAACCATATTTCCGAAGACACTCGTCATAAAATCCATAAACCTGTCGAAGGAAATACCAAGTCAATCTTGTGAAGAGGAACTATTAATAATGCAGAAAGCAGAAGAGTTTTAACCTGTGTGATTTGTCGGCTTTCGTGATTCCCTCTAATGAGTGTTATCCGGTCTGGATATCTCACCTGATCATGACGGATAAATTATACACAAATTTGGATAGGAAAAGGGATAGAGACGAAAAAAAATCAAAGAAAAGAAAAAAACCAAGCCAGCCTAGCTTTAATTGAGCTTCATTTGTACATTCGAGACAAGTCAATCAAACTTCTTAAGCATCATCATCGAATTTAGTGTTAAAATCAACTCATTAAGAAACCAAAAATCTGAATTTACAGTTTGTTCAATCAGCGGACAGAACATAATATTTTTAATGATATTCATCCATCAGGCACTGTAAAAATATTTTGTTCCTTTTCAAGTGAACTCAGAATAACCACTCAAGAATCCAGAGAGAAGTAAAGGCAGCTAAAGCAAGAAGTATTTCAACACCTCTGTGCAATATGTCTGAACTCCAAACCGACAGTAAAAGCAATTCCGGAATATGAGATTATTACCTTCAGAGCAAGGAGGAGGAGAAATGTCTCGACTGAATAAAATCCTCTGTCAACAAAATCTCCGAGAAACAAGTAGTTAGTCTTTGGGCAATCACCTCCTACTTTGAAAAGCTCTTTCAAATCATAGAATTGCCCATGAATGTCACCACAAATCTAATCAAAAAGCATGGTAAGAAAAAAGATGAGTTTGTCTCACCAAGTAAGATTATTCTGAAAAAATGGAAAGGAAACACAATATTTACGTGAAGAAATTTTAGCACAAATTTTACAAATTTTATATGGTTTTGTCACCACTCCTATAATATTTGTTCAAACTCATCAAACCCATTTCCCGCTCCATCGTACGCGGACACATTTTTAAACTCTATTTCCTCAATTTCTCATCCACTTCTACACAAAAGACTCCAATTAGCCATAAAATTTTCCTTCTTACCTAAACATGACAAACAGTAACATTCCAGCAAGTAAAATTATTCCCGGAGCTAAGCTCGATTCCCTCCGCATGAATATTTAACAATCAGAGCATATTATTGAACAAACAAAAGTGGAACAAAAGCATAAAGCTTCTGGAAAAAGAGCTAAATTACAAACATTTAGTGCCGCATCTCGGTCAGAATCCCTAATATTACCTGAGTTCCAGAAGTGCCTTGTTTATCCCATAACAAATAATGTTTGTCGAAATAAAAGTTGAAAGCCAAGTGCATTCAGTAGTTAAACCCAAACGCTAGTTCAGTGTACTGTTTTATAATCAGATTGCATCAGCAATAAGCTCCTATTTGACAAGAACAAGAGCTAAAGACACCATCAGTTCATATTTTCGTAAAAAAAAAAACAGGAAAAAAAAACCCCACTGGCCAATAACAATCCCAACAAAGAAATCTATGAAAAAGTTCAAACCCCATATATCATTTCAGACAACAAAACCAGACAAAATCAGCCTCTGGAATGAGAATCCAAGGTTAATGAATTATAAGCCAAGTACAATGAATGATTAAACCCAAATGCTGATTTACTATTTTATAATCAAATTCCATCAGCAACAATCTCCCATTCGACAAGAACAACAGCTAAAAGCACCACCACTTCCTATTTTAGGAAAAACCCAAAATACCCACAGGTCAATAATAAATTCAACAAAGGAATATACGACACAATCGAACCTAGAATCCCAAATATCATTTCAGACAACAAAACCGGACAGCATCTTCCTTTGGACTGAAAATCCAAGATTAACAATCAAAAGCGGAAACTAAACAAGAGAGAAAGAGGGTCATACGGTGACAGGGGCGTCGACCCTTTGAACGTTGCTCTCTTCGACGAGGATTTCCATAGCTTTGAGGCAAAGAGCTTTGACTTCAGACTCTTTGAGAGGCTCGCACTTCTTCAGCTGCTCTATTTGCCTGTCAAGGTCTGACATATCTCTCTCTCTCTCTCTCTCTCTCTCTCTCCCTTGCTTCCTCCCTCCTCCCTCCCTCACTCCCTGAATCTCTCTCCCAGTGAATCTCTCTCGCTCCACTAGTTTACATCCGTGGGTCACTTTATTTTCGTGGACTCTCTTCGCTGTCGAGCGTTTTGCAGGGATGCCACTTCGGTTCGACCAATTTGCTTCTTTTCAACCAAGTTAATACAACATGTCGGATTTAATTCGAAATACATGTCGGATAACACATCTGATGACATGTCGTTAATCGTTGTTAATTAAGTCAGCTAATCAAGGTTTAACGTACAATGTTAGATTTTAAATAGGAAAATTAACAAATCAACTAGTGTAATTTGTAATCAATGACAAATTAACCATTAACGTATTTTTACTAACAATTTAACTACTAAACTATGGAAAATTGCTACAGCGAATATCGTCGTTAACTTTCTAAAAACTTGCAGTAGAAAAGAGCTAATACCCACGGAAAAAATTACAAGAACTCGTGATTTTAGAGACTTTCAGTAAAAAATAGTTAATATTCATGGAAAATGAATTTAATAAAATATTCTATAAGTTTTTTTTTTTAATTTTATAATTTAAAAGATTTTGTAAAAGAATGTTAATATTTTAGATTTCGAATGATTTAGAATTTTACTGTCCATGAGTGAATTATATCTTATTTGTATTATCTGTGTTTTCCTATAAAGAAGACAATAATTTTTTTTTTTTTTTTGCAAACTATCCTCTGCGGAAAGATGATTTTTATAAGTTTTATTTCAATGACTTACTTTCTGCAGAGAAAAACAACGTTCTGTAGAGGAAATATAACATTCTGCAGAGGAATAACAACATTATTTAACGGACAACTTAATCGTGGTGTTTACTTAATCTATTTTTTATAGTTCAGTGTTTAAATTGTTAACAAAAATTATTCAGTGGTTGACTTGTCATTGATCCAAAAATACAGTAGTTGATTTGTTAATTTCCTTTTTAAATGCATGCATTAAACCATACAACACTGGAAGAAGCTTTGATGATCTTCTCAGGGGACGTTTATCATTTATTTTTATCTTTTAATTCTTGATTATTGACGTTACACTCATTAATTAATGTAATGCAGTAAATTTCAAGAATCTATTTTTTTATAAATATTTTAAAATAAAATGCATTATAATTCATAGATTTATGGGTCAAGAAGTAACAACTGTCACCCTAAACAATATTTTTGAGCAAATCAGATTCTGTCATAATAAAATTCATTAAATATTTCACATTTTTTTTACATTGGATGACGATTTTAATTCACTCTAGTTATCTTTGCTAATTTGATTTTGTGAGAACACTTAATTTTGCATTTGATATTGAACACATATCTTAGTTGAACCGTCTTATAATCTTTGCAATCGAGTGTGATATCAAATATGTGTAGAAAATAGAGTGAGTCGATATAACTGCGATAAATTAAAAAGATCGTTACAAGCAAAAAACACAAGTTATTTGACGACTTTTATCATGGTAAATACTGTTTTACTAACGACCTAAAGTATAAATATAGTTATGCTAAAAATATTATACTATAATATGAGTTATACCCTATAATAATTATAGGGTATAAGTGTAATATCTTCCAGTGCTCTCAGTACAATATTATTTGTTGTGGCCCAAAGCTTGCACAGTTTTATTTTTGGAGTTAGCAAAAAACGCGTTGTACTAGGTAAAGAGAGAAATCTTACTTTTAAACCATGCATTTTCTACTCTCCCAAGAGATGTAAAATTGTACACCCCTATTAATATGAGTTAGACCCACACCAGAACCTTTCTTGACCTTCACAGTGCAGGCTGCCACAATAAGTTATCCTCCATTTAACCTTTTTTTTTTTTTTTTTAAATTGACCTGATATGTAATTTTTATTTTAATTAATTAACTAATTATGATTATATTATAAATAGTGATATTGATAGACCAATTACATCAATGAATATAAGAGACTTTAACGACAAGTCGGCGAGAGTAAGAATGCGCAATGTCCGGCACCTTCTTTCTACCATCTTTAAGCTCTTGGGAAGGCCAAATTATAGACGAGCGAGACTTTCAGGATTTGAGGAAGGGATTACCGCTGCCGGCGGTCGGTGGCTCTCCGAATCTTGACATCGCAGCCTCTTCCTTTTGCGACGTATTTCAGGGCCTTCAATCGAATTTCGCAATCTTCTTCCCGAAGACTTTCTAATACCGCTTCCTACACAGGTGATCACAATTTTTCTTCTGGTTTAGCTCGATGAGTGTTCTGATTAGGTTATATGACTCTGTTAATGTACCTGTTTGAGTTTCTTTGGAGTTTGGATCAAAACTTTTCAATTTTTCGTTTTTAAAATCATGCTTTTCCATTTTTAATTTTATTGGTACGGGAGGATATCATAGTAGGGTAGAATTGTTTGAAATTTTGCTGCCTTTATATCCTCTTTTTGATTTAAGATAATTTATCTACTCGTTTGATTAGGAAATATTAACTCTTAATATTTAAGGTCAATGGCATCCTCTTCGGATTCATGGGTAAAGGAATATAATGAAGCAGTGAAACTTGCTGATGATATCAATGGAATGATCTCTGAGCGGAGTTCGGTTTCTGTATCCGGACCAGAAGCTCAGCGTTATGCCTCTGCTATTCGCAGAAAGATCACAATATTGGCAACGAGGCTCGATAGCCTACTGGCCCTTTTGTCTAGAATTCCTGGAAAACAGGCCATGTAAGTCTCTTCTTTGGATTATTTTCGTTCATGATAGTAAGATACGCTCCTGCCATTAACTTCAGAATCACTGTCACAAATTATTGGATTTACAAACTGGAAATAGCATTTACAGGTGTTTTCTTTTAAATTCTCATGATATAGGTCATTGTTTTGGATTTTTCCCGTTAGTGCTGAGCTTCTTTTCTATCTTCTTGCTACATTACGAAAGAGTCTTACCCGTTTTTCTCTTTGGTACATAAATTGTGCTCAATCCACCTGAGAACTAGCTTTTTGGTTGAAACTGAGAAAAGAAGGATGAGTAAATTGTTCTTTTGACCGAGTATCTTCTTTTTACTTCTATGATTGGTCTGATATAGCATTTTTTGGTAGATTTTATAGATGCTACTGAGGAGTAAGTCTAGTGTTTTTGGGCTCTGTA
>CM039470.1:41236525-41425881 GCA_022433065.1 Begonia loranthoides
CAATAAATGATTACCAAATTATAAGGTAAGAATTAAAAAGTAAAATTAAAAGATATATAGGAGAATAAGGATGAAAATGACATTTCAAGAGATTAGCCCCATCTTTATGCTTTTTCCTTTTCCATTTTTTTTTTTTTTTTTTGTTTTCACACCCTACTTTTAACAATTTGGATCTGGCTTGGCTTTAACTCTATAATTTCATTGAACACTTTATTTTTGTCACGCGACAAATGCACAATTTCTGAGCTTTAAGCACCAAAAGGAAAAGGATCCCATTACACCCTTTCAAAAAAGCCAAACAAAAAGGATTTTCCCCTCCTTTCCACTTGCAACTTCGCATTATAGGATTAATATTTTAATTCTGACTATACCTTTAAAGTTATATTTTAACTTTACGCACGATGTTCTGAGTCATTTACACATATTTATGCATTTATCCGAGATGCAAATCCAAATCGGACGGGAATCCACTCGGACTACAGCGTAAACTTCAAAGGATTGAAGCGAAAAAAGCCACTCAATAATAAGAAAGCTATTTCGATCCAATTACATCATAATCTCTTGATTATCGGGTAAAAATATTTATTTGTAACAAATAACTTTCCTTGTTCTTTTTTACTATTTGACATGAATTATTTGGATTTGTTGTAAGGTCCGTCCCACCATAAAGTTCACAATCTTTGGCAATTGGATCACTCAGTCTGTCTACTCCTTCAGTAAGCAGTCATGCAATATGAACCAATGCTCTCTCTCTCTCCTAGTTCTATAAATTGGAAAACACAGAACTAGCATGAATATCAACCACCTCAAGCAAAAGAAATCTTCAGTCTTGAAAGATTCCGTCTCTGCTTTAAGAAAATGGCTTACTCTAAGACTTGTCTTCTTTTCCTTGTCTTTGCTGCTCTTCTTCTCCTCTCTTCCATCAGTTCAGCTCGGGAGCTTGCTGACCAAACCCGTAACTCTCTCTAACTTTTCTAGTTTTCCTTCAAAAAAGGAGCTTAATTAGACAATATCAATGCAATATAACTACAGAGAAAGAACACTTCACCTTCTCTTTCTTCATGTTATCTCTTTTGCAGTGCAAAGTGTTCAACCAGAGAGCGTGGAAGAAGGTCTCCATAGAGGCCATTTGTTCCACGGGCACCACCACCACCACCATGACAAACACAAGCGTAAACACCACAAGAAACCTGGCCACGGCCACGGCCACGGAGGAACTGGCGATGCGGGCGAAGAAAACATGGGATCTGAGATGGAAGATGGTGAAAATTAGACAAAAAATTTCAAATACGTCTATTTAAAATAAGCTGATGTGCACGAGTCTTATTAAAAGCGTGAAAATGGTTAGAGTAGTTTAGCTGCTATCTCAACCATATGTTATTATCAGTTTGTTTACTATCCCTTGCCTACGATGTTCACTCTCTACTTCCTAATCTTACCTACTTTCTACTTTTGGTTTTCCATGTACAAATGGTGTCTCTCTCGTTTATTCTTGTCTAAATTTGGGAGTAGGTAATCATGTTACCAACCTCGTGAAAAAACAAGCGTCACAATTCTAATAGAAATGCTAAGTCTACGTTCTAATTTTATAATATAATCTTACAATATGGTATTTCATTAAGTCCTCAATTGTCGCCTAACTTTGAGAGTAGGTAGTCATGTTTCCAACCTCGTAAAAAAGGAAGCGTCACAATTCTACAAGTAACGCTAGGTGTGTACTTTAATTTTAGGAAAATTAACACCACAGACCTTATAGTTTGGGATCATCAATACTACAAACCTTGAAGAATTTTTGTAAACAACTAAAACCTCAAACTATGAAAAATGAAATACACAAATCTTCCCATCCTGTTTTCCTTCCAAATGCCGCAACCACTCTAACGTCAAAATTTGTCCAAATCCATCCTAAAATTTTCCCCTCACTACTGATCTTGTCTGTCGGCATCAAACTCCAAAGTCTATGTTAAATTCTTAGTCATTCAAGAAAAATGAATTTTACTATTAAATTCTACATTTCGATTGAAAAGAAAATCAAGCATTCAAGAATTTCGAAGTTTACCACAGTGAAGGACGTTCGTAGGAGACCTACACCCTTCTCTGGGCTGTTGTCCCGCCAGAGAGAAAACAAGATTGATCCAAATTGCAAGAGGAATGTTTGTTTTAAGCGAGAGACGTTCGATTTGAAATGAGGGATGTCCGTTTTAAGCTGAAACGACGTTGTCTTTGTTCATTTTAAGTGCCCTCAACCTATGACGGACGTCTCTCGCTTAAAACTAACAAAGACGACGTCGTTCCCAATTTAAAACGAACGTCACTCAGCTAACAAGAGATGTCTCTAGCTTAAAACGGACAAAGACGACGTCATTTCAGCTTAAAACAGACGTCTCTCATTTCAAATCGAACGTCCCTCGCTTAACACAGACATCCCCAATTATTTACGTCCTTCGTCGCCAGTTGGATTAGCCCCTAGTCGTTGCGGGACATCCATTGTTACTGCCTTGAACATCTTCGTTTGATGGTTCTTAACGTTAATGAAACTGCAGCTTAACGTTGACAGATTTTGACGGAAAACGTGACGGCGTCGTTCTTTTTTTATAGTTCAGAGTTTTAGTTGGCCGTGAATTTTCTATAAGGTTTGCAACGTTGATAATCTCAAACTATAGGGTTTATGGCGATAATTTACTTTAATTTTATACAATAATTTTATGGTATTTCATCGTGTCCTCAATTCTTGTCTAACTTTGAGGGCTTGTAGTCATGTTTCCAACCCAGAAAAAAGAAATCATCACAATTTTACAAGTAATGGTAAGTGCATATTCTAATTTCATACTATAATCTTATATTATGGGATTTTATCATGTCCTCACTTCTCAATCGTATGGGAGAAAGTAGGAGGACAGTTTGGATTTTCTCAAAATTGGGACAAGCATTGATTGTGTGAGCTGATCTCTTTTTCAATTCTTCTCCCTCAATTCCCTCTTCTCCTCCCTCAATTTGTTTTTGGTGATCTTTTCAACTTCAATGAAAACTTCCATCATAGAAGCCGTTCTATTCTACGGAGTTAAACCATCACAATTGAAGAAACCCCAAAATAAAAGGTTTTGCTCAATAACCATAAAAGGAGAACAAGAAAGATTACAGTATGCCACGGAGAAGTTACTTCTTTGATCTTTCTATAACAGAACAGAAGGTAGCGATAATCTCTTATTTATAAATGAAAAATAATAAAAAAATTCAAGGAAAATCATCATCTCTTTCGCAAATTCAAAGCAGATATATGTAAAGCACTCATCTCTTCCCCTCCAATTTTTCTCGGAAACCAGAAATGAATTGGGCGATTCGAGAAACAGAATGCGAATTTAGAATTACAGCAAAATATAAAAAGTACTTCGATGAAAAAATAACACTACCTGGAAAAAAATAAAAAAGAAGAAGTCCCCTGTCGCCGGAAGACCCCAACCTCCGCCTGAAATTGGAAGCGGTGCCGGTCGCCTTTCTCCCCGCTCGAGTTCTGTTCAAATGGGCGGGAGCCAGGCGAAATGTCATCGTTCTATTAAAGGACAATTTGGTCATTTCATATTAATTGACCTGTTTCGTCCAATCCACGTGTCCTTTCCTTATTCGAGGGTTCATAACAAACAGTCATGATAACAAATCCTAACTCCTTGCCAGAGAGAGAAAGGAAGAAAGTGGAGAGGAGAGAGAGAGAGGAAGAAGAAGGATAGAGAGATACAGGGAGATATAGAGAGAGAGAGAGAGAAAGAGCGAGATTCCGCGAAAATGAATAATATATGATGGAATTCAGAGAGAGCGAAGGCAAAATGGTTACAGACCAAGAGATATCTCAAGCCATACAAACCCTCTTCCACGACTCTTCTTCTGCATCTGCTTCAAACTCGAACACTTTCTCTAGCCTAAAAGGAGTCGTTCAGGAGCTGGAATCGAAGCTTGGCGTCGATCTCTCTCACAAGGTCGACTTCATTCGGGCTCAGATCCAGTCCTTCTTTCGCGCTCACCCTCAACAACCGTCTCCTCAACCTCCTCAGAAGGAGCATTTTCCTTTTCAACAAAACCCTAATTTTCAATCTAGTCCTTTCCCTGTATCTTCTGCTTTTCAGAGTTTCTCCTCTCAACCGCCTACTGGTAAGGCAGAAGCTCCCGTCTCTGTGACGGTCGCAGAGACGCCCAAGGAAAGGTAACCCTTGTTGGGAGTTTGATGTTTTATTTCAATGGGCTAATATTTTAATGGTAAATGAGTGAATTGAAGAATATGGCTGGAGAGTTCGGAAGTTTTATACGTCACTGTGGAATTACGATGCTGCTGTCTCTGATTATCTTGTTTCCCTTTAGGTGTTTAGTTTGAATTTGGTAACTTTCAAGTAAAGACAATCATTTGTTGGTGTTAAATTGGATTTTGGTAGTTTTTTATTTGTAAACGAGTAGGTTGGAGCAAGTTGCTACAGAGTTGGGAAGGTTTATACTTTATCTTGGAATGATGCTGCTGTTGTCTCTGAATTGCTGGTTCTTATTTCTATGTAGTTTGTTCTTGGTTGCTTAATTTCAATTGGGCACTTTTTTTTACTGTAAACAAGTCAATTGAAGAAAATACAGGAGAATCAAGAAGTTTTGTATGTTACTGCAGTAATGTCTCAGAGTCACTAGTTCTTGTTTCTTTGCTACATTCTTTTTATGGAGAATATGGTTTGTTTGTGCTTTCGATTGAGAACATAAATTATTTGTGTTTGTGTTGTCTTATTTTCTGTGTGTGAGCATCGCAGTAAATTTCTTCTGTCCAATGTTTCCATTTTTATTGCAGTTCTCAACCCAAAACTAAGAGAAGAGGTGGACCAGGGGGTCTAAATAAGCTTTGTGGTGTTTCACCTGAACTTCAAGCAATTGTTGGCCATCCTGAACTGCCAAGGACAGAGGTTAGGACTGTTCAACTACTTTTCTTGCTGATGACGTTACCATTAAAATTCCCCGAGTTTCAAGTTTTTCCATCTTTTTTCAGATTGTGAAACAGCTGTGGGCATACATAAGGAAAAACAATCTTCAAGATCCGAATAACAAAAGGAAAATAATTTGCAATGACGAACTCCGTTTGGTATTTGAAACTGACTGCACTGACATGTTCAAAATGAACAAATTGCTTGCAAAACATATTATTACTCTTGAACCTACAAGTATGTATTTAACTTGGCTGGCGCCTTCGTTGTATATCTTCAAATTTGAAGAAAGTTATGAGACGTCCTCTTCAATATTTTCAGAACCTTCAAGCTCTAAGAAGCCGAAAGTAGAAGTACAATCTGGCATTAAAATCTCTGAATCAGGTCCTTCTGTGATTATATCTGAAGCACTTGCAAACTTTTTTGGTGTTGATGGAAGGGAAATGCTCCAAGCAGAGGTTCTGAGACGCATTTGGGAATATATCAGGGTTAATCATCTTGAGGTACAGAACTAATATGTTGACTCTTGTCTCTGCTTAACCCAATAGCCAATATTCATCAGCTGCCCATGGCATGGTATCCTTTAAACGAGTAACTGATGAGCATCTTGAGAAAAATTATCAATTGGTTCTAACATACCCTTTACAAATTCGTGTTGGCTACCAATTTCACAGAACTTTTTCCTTTTTTCCCCCCTTCTCCTTCATAGGATCCTTTGAATCCAATGGCTGTGTTGTGTGATTCCAAGCTTCAAGAACTCTTTAAATGTCAAAGCATCTCTGCTCTGGGTATTCCAGAGGTTTTAGGGCGGCACCATATATTCAGAAGATCATGATATCTCGTCTTATTGGTGGGTTAGTAGATTCTAAATTGGTTTTGGCTTCGTTATTTAACAGTTGTCTCGAAAATATAATCATAAATTACGATGAGAGTTTAGTGATGTCTAGAGATTGAATGGAAAGTAAATTCTTCAGGCAATCTGAAAAAAATTCATGGTCGGTTTTCCTTAATGGTGTAATACAAAAATCTTGTTTATACTTGCAGGTAAATGGTGTTGGGCACTATTCTGTTTTTGAGCTACTGCTTGGACCAGCTTGTGTTTAGTATTCTGCTTGGTTAATCTAAATGTTTTTAGCTCATGTTCCTTATCTTGAGCACTGTGAAGGTGTGGTTGGGGCTTATGGTGGGATTTATTTTACAGTTGACGCCATGATCCTCGGATTATTTTGACTTGACTTTGTATCGTAGGTTAGAGCTAACAGCCTGTGTAAAGAGATGTAATTTGACTCTAATCTGTCTGTGAAGATGTTATTTGAGTAGTGAACCCAGCTTATAAGCAGTGGGTCTTAAGCTATTGCAATTTGTTTGTTTTAAATTGACTCAAAGATATTATGGACTAATTGCTACCAATACTTGTAGAATGCCTTGCCCGTGTGAATTTTGAGTTGTATGCTGGATGTCGTATGACAGGTCTCGACCTGGCCTTGGACTAGACATGCGCGCATTATTTGATCCAAGGCCATTCCAAAAGTTGGCTCCTAGGCCAGCGTTCAGGTCAGAGATTGCACAATTTAGCTAAATGTGGTCGGAGTTGTAACTTAAGGTATTGAATGGTGGCTTGAGATGTTGGGGCGGCAGCTCCAGTTCATAAATTCCAGAAGAAAGAACTACCGGGAGTCATTTGCTGGCAAGACTGATAGTCCAAGGTTGGTGGGTTAGATCTTGGAACATCACCTTCTATCAAGGTCAAACCCAGTTTTGAGTTTCGCCCACCAGCCTGCCTGGTTGGCCGGCTGGTCCACTGCAGGCCAACTGGTAATGCAAAGAGGCTTGAGGGTGCTTCACTTTTGGATTTTGACTTCATCGTCCCTCCCTCTCTGTCTCTCTCTCACCCAGTGGAAAGGTTGCTTGCAGAACATAGCCGACACTGGCAGAGGCCAATGGAAATTGTCTTGTCTTTCTCTTGATTAAGTCCAGACCCAAGCCTCGTTGACAAGTACGGGTGTGGGGCGGATTCGGTTTCACCCCTTAATCCGAAATGAATTTATCGGTTCTGTTTTAAAATTTTTAAAACCAAAACCAAACCGATTGGGTTTCGTAATAGATTTGATTTGTTCGGTTTTTATCAGTTTGGTTTTTGTTTGGGATATTTGTCAATTAAAGCCTGATTTTGAGTCAATTTTAGTCGGTTTGAAGGGGTCCCACCCCTCACTAGTGTCATTTTCCTTTTCTAAAGCCGCGCGTGTAAAAAAGAGTGAAAGAATCTGTAGTCGCACGACGTGGACGTGACAACCAATTTCCTATTTTACTATTACTAGTCATGTTTAATTGGAAATCGACAAATCAATTACTATACTATTCCTCAATGCCAAAGTGAATCACCTAACAATTGGCTAACCACCAAGACACGGAACTATAAGATATAAATAGAATAAATACCGTAATTATATTTTTTATTAAAAAAATATTGTCGTTCTAAAATAGAATGTTGTCGTTCCGCTGCAGAATGTTGTCTTTTCCTTAAACAAAACTTAAATATTATTTTCTGCTGCGAAAAAAACAACATTCTGCTTGCGAATAGATGACTTTTCTCCTCGAAAAGTAAGACATTGATGATGAATATTGGACGACGACGACGAACTAGGAAGAGAAAAGAGAAAATAACGATGAAAACTGAACAGGTGAAATCGAGAGGAGAGGCGAACCATCAAAACATATTCAAAAAATTGAAAATGTGGGAATTATTTTCGACAATAAAAATACTATGACAGAGATTCTCGGCATCGTGTTCGTTGTTAGATTGCTTCAATTATTAAAATTTTAGAATAAAATTAAAGTAGAATTAGAATTGTACAGTAATATTTTGATATTACCTTCGTAATAATATTTTATTTTAATAAAAAATGATGATATTTATCTTGTGTAATTTTTTATAGTTTAATATTTTATTTGTAAGTTAGTAAGGTAAAATTGGTCTCATGACTGAAGAAGAGTCGTCTTATTAATTGACGCAAATAATTGAGTGTGACAATTACTCAATACCAAACTTTCGTATTTATTGCAGAATTAAATCATTAAGCTTTATGTCACGTCATCCCCATTCAACAGATGGGCAGGTAAGAGATAGGACAAAAACAGGGTGGTTAAGCTACTTTAAAGCCCAGAACCCACATTATTTATTCCATTCAGCCAACTCGTGACCTTTCCGTGGGAGATGTTCACATGTTTCAAATCCCTTAAATCGATCGTACAAATCCAAGAAAATTAATATTATACACCGCCACCCACATCAACTGCTATAAATCTAACCCCCCCGATCAACTCCTTCATTCACTCGGGTTTTTGCAGAAGAAATTCGCGGAAAAAATGGCTGGAAAAGGAGCTTTCGCCAACTGGGTTTTGCTGATTTTGCTGTTTGCCATCGCAGGAGCCGCCGTGGCTGCGCCTATCTGCAACGTCGAGCAGTCTGATCTAGCAAAATGCCTCCCTGCTGTCAGCGGCAAATCGCCTTCGCCGCCGACACCGGCGTGCTGCAGTGTTGTGGGTAGAGTGAACATCCCGTGTCTTTGCGGCTACAGGAGTTATCTTCCGAAGCTCGGAATTAATCCCTCTTTGGTCTTTGCTCTGCCGGGAAAATGCGGCATGAAAACTAAACCTTCATGCTCGGCTTAGTTTTGAAGCCTTGATTCAATGGTGGACGTGGATCTTCCAAGTGCCCCCCAGTTTCCTCCTACAGTGTATGAATTAGCTAAGAACTGTGCTTTTGTGGCATTTTCCTTCACTTTCCCGAGAAAATGCTTCTATGTCAAGCCTTTAAAAATAAATGGCTGGTTTAGCTTATTGCAAACAAACCCAGGCATCCAAATGAACTAACTGACTTGACTCCAACAAAAAGGCAAATTATTTAAATGTCACGACACCATTACCTAATTATTCCACTATAAGCATACCTTCAGTCTCACTGGCACGCGAAAATTTTTGAGATTATATAATTTATTTTAATCTTTGAGATTATATAATTTATTTTGATAGAAAATTTATAAGTCTTTCGTTTTAATTTTAATGAATTATTATTTAAATTTAAATGAATCGTGTTGGGAATATGATATATCATTTGAGTGCGATTTTATTGTGTTCATCCCACCTATTGAAGGTTAAGGTAATCATTATTATCAAAGCTCCTGATTTTGTACTTGTGTGAAAATGTATAATTTCTTAGTACGTTAGATTAAATCTAAAATAACATATTTGAACATATAGGATTATTAATATATTACAATAACGATCTGTTTTATTTCATATAAATTATTTTTCATGATATATACGTTACGCACGTTTGCTGTGCTAGGAACCTAAAAACCAACCGTGAGTCTGATGAAAATCACTAAAAATAAAATTTTATATTCAACGTTGAAATTAAGAAAAATGAGTGAGCATGCGAAGAATAAAATATTTTATAAAAAAAACAGAATACAAAACATACAGTAGAACAAGTGTTAAAACATTCTAATATAGTATGGTACATACACAATATGGTTCTAATATATAACATTAAAATCTCAATGAAAATGGAACTGCTTGTAGACTCTTGACACACAATATCAATGACATAAGCAATAACAAAGGCAATGCTCGACGATCGCAAAATCATGAACCACCCCTGATCAAGTTTTGAGGTTTGCGTCTCGAAACATAGCATCATTTAATAGTCGAACGTGCGTAACAAAATAGGACTCACATATAGGTCAATCAAACTTGATTTGCATGACCAAGACGATCAGTAAAATAATGTGCATGCTCAAAGAAAATATATGATTGATATAAAAACTAACGAGTTATAAAAACATGACACAACATTTTACATAAAAACACATCTCCAAAATAATTTTTTAATAAAATAATGTAATGTTAGACATAAAAATAAATCTTTATGTCAGGCGTCCTAACATTAGAGCACAAATAAATCTTTATCTAAGTCATAATACTCTCATAAGTATAAATTTTAAGTTACACACACAAAGCAGTTCAATCAAGCGAGTGATCCAAGTATGTTAGGTAAAAAGCTTCTTTTAAGGCTAAGTACATAAAGTGAAAGAGTAATTGGCTATAAAGGGAAGATTAGTGGGGGGTCTTCCCTATTAAAATAAATAAATATTTAATAATAAGATAAATTAATGAAACAATCAATGAATTATATGACAAGTCAATAATTAAATAATTTTTGTTAATAAATAAAATATTAAACTATGATAAATGAATTACGCAAACATTGTCAATAACCTGTTGAAAGAAATGTTAAAATCGAGAAGATTTTTTAAGATATAAGATTTTTAATTAACTTGTTCGAAATCGATTTTTGTATCAAAATAAAAGATTTTTAGTTAATTTTTTGTTGAAAAATCAATGTACTCCAAGCTAAATATGTTTTCGATTCACAAAAGAAACTCGCTAGAAAACATATTTTAGAAACGTTAAGCTGTTCGAAATTGATTTTGGTATAAAAATAGAAGATTTTCAGTAAACTGTTTGTTAAAAAATCAATGTACTCCAAGCTAGATATGTTTCCAATCCACTGAGAAAACTCGGCGGAAAATTCGTTGTTTGCTACGCTGAAGAACAACAAGGAATTCAGCAAATAGAGCGCAAAAAATATTTTCAAGAATAGCTTCTACTGCGAAAAATAATCTTGTCGTTGTGGAAAAATTACTTACCTGAATCTTATTTTAATGACTCACTTTCCACAATAGAAAGTAATTTTTTTTTTTATGCAGAAAGTAATATTTCTTGAATCCTATTACAAGAACTCACTTTCTGCAATAGAAAAAAAAAAATGTTTTAGAACGAAAAATCCGGCACTGAACTTTCCAAAGTCTTTCCATCGGAAATCCGGCGATGTCCTCCAAAACTCACCGGATCTTCCGTTGTTTCCGGCGAGAAAACATAACCGGACTCATAATGCATATTAACAGCTTACCAAAACATCATTTTTACCCATATAATTCATTATTCAGATCCGAATACCTCTACCGGTCGAACTTTGCAGAGATGGTAACGTCAATATTGTCGACCAAAATCTGAGTCTCGTCGCTCTGTAATCAAGTTTCTCCCTTTCAAAAACTCAACTTTTTTTTTATTTTATTTTACACTGCTTCCAGGCCTTAAACTAGGAATTTAGCTTTCTTCTTTCTCCATTTGACTGAAACTGAAATTGTCACGCCCCATGTGGCACCCGGAGACTATCTAAATTGGACCGAATTATTCGACTATTCTCTTAAATTTATAATTAGTAGCGGAAGACTTAAAATATTTACTTTAAAAGTTATATGAATAAAATAAAGGTCCAAAAATGATATTGTATTAGTGCCAAAATAAAAAAGGTCTAAACTATGCATAAATCAAATTAAAATAATTCTAAGTTATAAACCATACAAAAAAAATTAATAATAAGTCTCTCAATAAATGAAAAATATAACTTGTTCAAGGTATTTTCTAAAATCTATTCTTGCGGTGTCAACTAATAGTCACTTTGATTATTTCTTGAAATGGGGAGTCAAAATTTAGGGTGAGTCAGCTGAACTCAATAAGAATTAAATTTTATATTCGACATATATATTATATAAAAAACAAAAATGTGCACGCCAAATATTTATTTTAAAGCAAACTCGATATATGAAAGAAGTAAAGACGAACAATAGAGTAAATATTAAATAACAACGATACTCAGACGATCACAATAGTCAAAAAGACCCTGATCAAGTTTAGGGTTTTGTGTCAAGGGATACAACACATATTCGTGTTTCATTACTTTAGTTAACAACAACAATGCATAAAAGTAAATATAATTATAATTGAATTGAATAGTAAATTAAACATATTTAGTTGAAAAGTTGTACATTTTACTAATTCCAACGTCATTTAATACAAGAATATGTCAAAAATACCATTTTAGAAATCAATGTAATCTGAACATAAAATAACTCATACTTTGAAATTAAGCATACAAAAAAACGAAGTCCAATAGAAAAAGCCCAATGAAGTATTGAAGCCTATTCACATTATTTTTATCAATCAAAATTCAACCTCAAAAATAAAAAATTTGGATTTCTAGGCTAAACAATAACGATCCAAAATTGAGAGTGTAAAACCCATGAATCTTATAATAATAAATTTCTCTTGTTAATTTTTCATGTAATAATCGAGCAATGTGTTGAAAAATTGACATGATTTGTTGCGTAGAAGTCACGTGTGAATTTTCGCTCAAATAGTAAAAATTGGTAAAATTAGATATTTATTGAGCAATAAATTAATTGAGGGAATTGATTTAATTAATTATTTTGACCAAAGAATCATTGTACTGAAACAGAAATTAGATTGAAATTAATATATAAAACATATTTATATATATTTAATTTATTAAATTAAATTAAATAAATAGATAAAAGATTGAGAAAGGAGGAAGGGAAACCTTCCTTCATTTGTCGGGAGCCGAGAGAAACGAGAGAGTGAGGGTGAGAGTCCAATTGAAGATTGAGAGATTTCAATGATAGATTTGTGTTTGTAACGTTTAGACCAACAACTTTGGTGAATGGCGTTGGTGAGTAATTCTATATTTTCCCCTCTGTTTTTCAAGTTAAAATATGAGAATTTTGTTGGTTTTGGATTTGAGCTCCTCGAATCCAAAGGAAATTTCTGATCTATATTGGTAATATTGAAGTTTTTGTAGGGTTATTTGTCTTTGGAAGTTGAGAATCAGGAGAAAACAAGGTGTTTCATGCTTGAACGTCATCCCCGTCGACCTTTGCGCAATGTCTGGTCGACCGGTTGTGTTGGTAACGCACTGGTTGATTTCGATCGTCTAGAACGTTGCGTGCGGTCGATCGCTATTGTTCATGCGGTCAACCACGGTAGTTTTGGTCACCCGCCGTCCTGTTTCTGGTCAACCGCGAATTGGGTAGATTGTCTAAGAATGGTCTCAGGTCGACCGTAGGAGGTCATTGGTCGACCGCACATCCTATTTTGTCACATTTTTTAGTTATTTATGCATCAGATGGGTTCCTAGACTTAGTGTAGAACCCTTCCACTATTCCTTTGTCATTGTTGATGGAAATTCTTGTCATTTGACATGATTTTATGCTCGATTGAGTTTTTTGAATTTCGATCCGACCTCCGATAAGTTCGTATTCAGTTGATCATCGTGAGATCTCGGTTGACCTCCTTTTTGCCTCATCAACCGTTTGTGGTTCTAATTGACCACTGTGGTGTCTTGTCGACACCAAGTGATTCTGATCGACCATTGTTGGTGTCACGACCCGAAGACGGGCCTAACAGAACCGCCGGGTCAGGCGACCCGATCCTCATAGAGAACTCGATCACCCAGCCCAAGGCGTGAGTTTTCGCGGAAGACTTATAATATTTAATTCGGCCCAAGGTAATATGGGCCTAGGTCCGAGTAGGGATCACGAGAAGATAACAGTGCATAAATTAAAATGAAATCCAAGTACTGTGCAACAAATACAAAACCAACTGTGTTTAAGGTTTACAGACCAAATGTAAACATTCTCACCAAATAATGATAAACACCACAAATGTAAATAACAGAACACTTCAGCTCCTAATCCTCAGCTGCTCTTGCCTTTACCTGAAGTTTTGGGGGGGAGGAGTCGTTTGGGGTGAGTGACTAACTCAGTAAAGTATGGCTATACTAAATGCACCTCATGCAAAACTGGTTTTGTACATTTTTTGAGAACAAGGTTATGTTTCATTCTACCGTACATGTATTTTTAGAAATCACTTTAAAACTCTTTATCATTTTACCAAACCGACCCAAGGGCCGTCGATGAGGCTTTTATTAAAAATCTTACTGTATACATAGACAGCTATACCTCGTAAAATAAGCCATCATCGTTTTCCAATTTGAAAACGTCGTCAGTGAAAATGGGTGGTCACTCATGGACTCACCCGCCACACAACATAGAAGAGGTGGTCACCCGTCGATGACAACACCTTATGAGGCAGGAATAATGACGACGATCCGAAGATTCCGTACGTCACCTGAGTTGCCGGCGCACCTGGCTGCACGACACAACTCGTATAATCGTATAATCGTATAATCAAATAAAACGGATACAGTTGCTCGCTATATGTGGACTTAGGATAAACAAGTCTCAGCGATTGACAACCGTCTGATCCGTGGGACAAATCCTGGCCAGGTTTAGGGGCTTGCGACCCAAGGAGGCGTCATCACCCTCCCATACGAGGTTTACGACTTTCAGGAGTTTCAACCTGAGGACACGTCACCAATGCCCTACCTATAATTTTCGCACGTCAAACAATCAACCTTCACGCAGCAGAAGGTATCAAAGGGGATGGCGGATCCATCCCTCAACATGGGCACAATAAATCTCAAACCATGTACGGAATTTAAACTTGAGAAAACATACTACTAATAAAAACGGACGTGCTGTCGAACAGTCCCCGTCTTTTTTTCAAGTGTGGTATTCCACAAAATAATTATTTTGGAAAACAGGATAGGTTGCAATGTAACGCAAGAGGTATAGAAATCCCTACCTTTTCGGCGGTCTGCCTTATCAACCGGAGCAACCAGTTACGCAAAAATCATATCTCTCGCTGAAATCATCCAAGCCTGGCAAATGTATAAAACATGGGGATTCTCATAAATAAATCCAAAAAAAAAAATAAACGAGAGGTCTTATACCGAGGATAAAACCCAACAGACGTGTAAACGACTCATCTAATAATCCCAATAAAATCCCCAACTTTATCCTTTGGTAAATAAATGGATCACCATCCAAACAACACTTAATCCTCAACATATTGTGCAACATTTGAACAGTTAACAATGTTACAGAATATCTCTCAACTTAAATAGGATCACCCCTATCACATGAATAACTATAATAGAACTCAACCCAATGCATTGTTGCAACAACAACAACAACATCAATATTTATCTCCAACTACAATTGATATCCAGTATTCAATATAGCAAACAAACAAAGTTAGAATCTTCAAGTTCACAAACGACGAGCCTAACCAACAACAACACCTCTTAAATCCATTATTGAAACTTTAAGCTTAAATAATCACACCCAACAATAAAACAGAGAGCACATATCCTTAGAGCAAGTCCTTTAAGTTTGTCCATGATCATAAAAATTAATTTTAGCAAGCCAAGCACAAATCTCTAATCTCAAGAAGTAGCAACGAACTGAGTTGGATATAAATCAACATAATGCCAAGTTCCAAAAACTATAGTACAATTAAATTCAGATAGTGGCATTTCTCTTTGACATTATCTCATCAAAATAACTAGTGTGCAGAAATCACTCAATCCAACAACGAAACAGATCCAAATTGATTTCCATTACCAAAGTAAGAACTCAACTATACATCCACACTCAACAGACCAAAATAACACTGCACTACTTATCCAAAAACAGAAATCAGACAGTAGCAATCTACACATCCACGGCCCCCACCAAAATTTCCAACAACCAAAACAGAAACAAATTTTAAAACCCATTATTAAGTCAAAGGCTTAATGAAAATTGCTCACCCAATGGAACAGAACAGAATCGTGTTCTGTTTACTTGCCGGAATCGGATCCGGAGTTGCTGTCGTCGGAGTTGTCTCTCCGGAATCCTTTGATTCGTTCACTGTAAACCCACAACATAAATCAACCAGCGACATCACCAATCTAAACTTAACAACGGAGTAAAACTCGGATCGAAAAATCTCACCCACCGAACAGAGTCAGAATTGTCGCCGGAATCGAAAAACAGGTTCGGCCTCGGAGCTCCCGTCACCGATCCGAACTCGTCGCTGTCGGAGTCGGAAAAATGGGTTCGATTTTCAGAACTCCCGTCACGGATCCGAGATCGCCGCTCGCCGGAATCGGAGGAACACGCTCGGGTTGAGCTGTTCCGTCGCCGGCGTCGCTCGGATCGGAAGCCCGCGGCCACCGGCGCCGTTCTTCGCCTGCTCGGAAGTCGACCGTCCACGACCGACATTGTCCCAGCGCCATTCGTCATTTGCAGCCCTCGCGCGGTCGCCGTTCGCCATTTTCCAGTCGCGGTTTCGTCCTTCCGCGAGCGACCGTCGCTGCCATCGCCGCCATCGCTGTCGGGAGTCGCTGCCGTCCGTCGATCTCGCCGGTTCGTTGGTCGCCGGCGTCCGGCGTCCCTCTTCGCCGTTCGCCCTCTCTCCCTCCTTCGATTTCTCTCTTCCTCTTCTCGGTCGGTGGAGTGATTTTGGGGGAAGAGGGAAACTAGGTTTTCCTCTTCTCCCAATTCTAAATTTTTTTTTTTTTTTTTAACAACTTAAACCCTGAACTTTACTGGTTCAAGGGCTTTGGGCGGGATTTTTCCCCCTCTTCTCAATCCCTTTTCCTATTTCAATTATTCTAACTCATTTATTTCCTTTATCCAATAATTCCCTAATTTCTTTTCCCAATTCAAATAAATGTATATAAATCAATTATACACATTATATATCACATAGGCTATTCAAATTCTCAATTTAATCCAAACATCATCTAACGATGTTATAGATCCAATTTAACTGTCCAATTTCGTTCCTTAATTGGATTCTTTATTCAAAAAAATTTCAACTTCACCGATTTTGACCAATTGATCAAAATTGCATACGTGGCCGCTACACGACAATTCGGTCAACTTCAACGCCATGACCGATTTTCAACGCGAAAAATTTACACGTGGAATTTCTTATTTAAAAATTTCACGGCTTTTACAGTTGGGTTCGAATGACTCTAGCTATGTCTTCTTGACTGTTGAGTTGTTTCGGTCGAGTGTGCCGTGTTTCGTTGACTGTCACTGTTTCTTGTCAACCGGTGGGTCTTTTTTTGGTTGTTTGTTGAGGTGTCTGTAGATCGTGGTTATGTTTTAGTTGACTGTACTGTTTTTTCTTGGAGTTGTGGTTTCACCAGCCATACCTGGTCTTTAGTCTGGTTTTGTGTTTGGTTTAGAACTCTGGATGTATTCCTAGTTTGAGACTAGTGGTTGTGCTTAGAGTCCGTCTTGGATTCCTAGTCATAATTTGGGACTTATCTGTTATCCGTCGTGTAATTGTTGAGATTTTGACATCGACCTTCTTATAGGTTCTGGAGATGTCATTGGTTTCAACCCTCACTTCAAATAGCGTGTGAAACTAGCTAGTCAGTAGGGTTGTCGTGGTCGTCATCGAGGTAGAGATTTTTATACTTTGTGCATTGCATTGCATCATGTTTTCAAAACAATATTTTGTGGGATACCACACTTAAAAACCCGACGGGACTGTTCGATAGCACATCTATTTTTACGTATACGTATATTTCCTCACGTTTACTTTATCATACATGGTATACTGTTTGATATTCTGTGAATCTGTTGGAATGATGAATCTTCATGATGCTTTACGCGTTATTGACACTAAAGCATCATGAGGTTATCCCGCGCAATCTTCTGCTACGTGAAGATTGATTGTTTGTACACACGTAAAGGGTGATAGGCATTGGTGACATGTCCTTGGGGTTTGAGCCAAGAAATTCGAAAGGGTGATAGGGCGATGATGATGCATTCCTTAGGTTTCAATCTCCAGAACCTAGGTATTTTAGTCACACGGACTGAAGGTTGTTAGTAGCTGAGTATTGCTCGCTTAGTACATTTCCATTTAACGGGTGACGTGATGACTCGTAGCTCCTTTCATCAGCAACCCTTCTCAACTTGGATCCCATAGGTAGCTAGTTGATGAGCAATCTGTCGCGAACAACCTTATCTGTTACTTTGATTATACACGTTGTGTTGGCGTTGAGCGTAGCTCGTCGTCAACTCGAGAGACGTGTTGGATCTCCGAATCGCCGTCATTTTGATTCCTCTGTCTTATGAGGTGTTGCTTTTGACAGATGACCACCTTTATGTAATATGTGTCGGATAAGTCATTGTATGACCATTTCTTTTCACTGATGACGTTTTTGCACGGAAAATGATTTTGACATAGTTTGTGATATAGTTGTCTATGTATACAACATATATTGATGGAGCCACATTGATGCCCTTGGGGTTGTTTAATAAAATGATAAAGATATTTTATGATTTAAAAATCTATGTAGGATAAATGAGAAGCATGATATTGGTTTTCTAAAAGATGAGAAAAAATGTTTTTGCATACATTGCAATTAATATAGATTCCCCTACTGAGTTTGTCACTTATCATTTTGACTATATTTTTCCTAGGTTGGGTGAATAGGTATATGTACGGAGTCTTTGTGGGATGTCTGCTTGCATTTCCCTTTTTTGCGCTTCAACTTCCCCTTGGATGGGTGAAGGCCCGTCGGCGATCCTTTTGTTTCTAGTACATTTGAGATTTGCTGTTTGGGTGTTGATTAGATTTGATTCATACACAGTATGTTAATTAGTTATTTTATACTATATGGACTATTGCTGATCACTCTGTGGATTTTAACCCATGTGATTTGTGTTTTGAGCTTAATTTCATGTTAAGATTTCCGCTTCATTCTAGTATTAGGTTGGGCGATTGGGTTCTCACCGAGGATCAAGTCGCCTTACCAAATGATTTTGTTAGGTCTGCCTCCAGGTCATGACAAAGAGGGTCAGAAGTCCAACACGGTTCAATAGGCCCCTAAAACGACCCCAGAACGATCAGATCAAAACTTAAAATAAAAAATTAAATTCGGCCTAAAATAAGGATCGAGTCTCTGCCCAAAACGAGATGGGCAGCAACCCAGCCTAGGTTGCAGCCCAATGTATCCTGGGCTGCCGCTCGGGATAATCCATGGGTTAAAATCCCTTCTAAACACTGAAATCTTCAGAACAACAAAAAACATGGGAATTCTATACTCACAATCCATTACCGAAACCAACAATCCATCAATTCACATAAAACTCTAGCAAAACCAGAAATTTCAATTCTTAGCTGGAGATGTGCACTTGTTTGTCAGACTAGACTAGTCTTGTCGACATCAACCTTCCAACATCGATGTCCAATTCTTAGTCCTCTGATAAATTGATTTCATCCGTCAAACAACGATTTACAGTGAAAAAAAGTTTAATACTCACCTCGGATAATCAATAAACAAAATGGTCGGATCTTCGCAAAGAAACTCTTCCTTATTCCACCTGATCCGATTAAGGAAGAATGAGGAGATTCGCTGGCGAGGGGAGTCCATTATCCCCTTCCCCACATCACAGAAATAAAGATTCCCTTATGACGATGACGATTCTTCCCATTTGTGGGTTCCCTTTTATCGGTCCACGCTCAGTCTTGTTAGCCCCACCGAGCTTCTAGCTCGAGCCATTGACGCAGCCAGTACAACCATAATTACAAAACCAGCGCGACCGGCTCCAAGCTCTTCTCCTCCGTATTATAGCAGCGTCAGTGGTACTCGATTCTCTGTAAATATCTTCTCCTTTTGGAATCGTTCATCTGAGAACAATTACTCCGAAAAATGGCGTGGATTCTGACCAGGTTTTGAGTAAAACGAGAAACTAAACCTCCGCTAAGGTGGGGCAATGTAGGTTTGGTTTCATCCACGCTCGGATGAGCCCGGCGGCAAAACCATTTCGTCGCTGGCCGTTACTCCATCATTTTGAAAGTGACAGCACCTAGGAGGGAGACCGACTGGCCTCGGTGATTTCCCATACTGCCCAGCACCGAAAAAATCCATAATTATAAGCTGGTGAATGCTGGAACTTGCATCCATTTTCGTAGGGAGAGTGTCCATTTAAGCACGGTCGGTGTCCGTTCTTCCACGCTAGAACACCCACTTAGTCGAGCCGGTCCGAGCCGGCTAGTCAAGACAACTGAGCGTACAATATGTGCATAATATAAAACCAGGAAAAGGATAGGGAGGCTGAATACGAGAAGACCTCAAAGACTCTGCTTTCTCCCTTGTGGCTTAGATAGTCTCTTTTTACATTTTCCAAATTCTTGTTTGCAAACTCCCGGCGAGATCTCCGACTCGCTGGAAGCTCAGTCCCGATGACTAACCGAAATGATATTCCGGCAATGTGTACCTCAGATGGTTTTGTTGTCGTACTGATTCTGCTTGTGCATTCATCAGTCGCTTTGCTTTCTGCCCAGCGGTCTAATGGTTCCAGTAGCTGGAAAACTCTCAGCGGTGAGTTTGATTTTCTGTTGCAGATGCATGCTTTGCTTGTTGATTGTTGTTTAATTTTTCTGTTTTGATCTGTGCTATTTAGTGAAGACGAATGTTAGCTTCAATCTTTATTATTTTTAGTGGAACAAAATGAGAAATGAGGAGCGACCTTATATGGGCCGAGAACTCTTCTATGATCATCTTTGAAACGTTCATTTGCTGTTATTTCTTAGTTTGGTTTGGGATTATACTCAGTTTATTGGATCATTTATATAATTTCTGGATATTTCATTCATCTGCATCGATGTTTTTGATGGTCCATAGCACTTAATATCTCAATTTTAATGGATTAAAGGGAAAAGACAACATAAAAATTTAGGAGTTTCTGCTTTAATATCATGTTAAATTTGTTATTAATCTAAAAACTTTAATTCTTAGGCTGAAATTGATTTCTTTACATCATTTCTTGATACTCTCCTCCATAATCATATCAAAATGTTGTTTAAATTTTGGGGTCTCCCAAAATTGCATATTCTTGAGTCATCAGTGTAGCCAGCTCAACTAAATTGATAATTATCCTTTGAAACTTTCTTCTTTTTTGCAGGAAATGCTCCTTTGGTTATTGCACGCGGTGGATTCTCGGGCCTATTTCCTGATTCTAGCTCATATGCCTACAATGTGGCTGTGTTGGTCAGTGTACCAGATGTGGTCTTATGGTGTGATGTGCAATTAACGAAGGATGGAGCTGGAATTTGTCTTCCAGATTTGAAACTAGAAAACTCAACTAATATTGACAAGGTTTACAACCAACTGAAAAATACTTACTTGGTGAATGGGGTTAATACTACAGCATGGTTTTCTATCGATTTCACGCTCGATGAACTTGGAAATGTTACGAGTGAGTTTAACTCAAGTTGCTCCATCTCTGCATTTGTTGTGAAGGAGTTGTCTAAGCTTTTTTTTTTAGGTTATCTTTTTCTTGCATTAGAGGTGATTGATGCAATAAAATCTGATAAGTGGTTTTTGTATTAAACAGTTGGTCAAGGGATTTACTCTCGAACGAATCTATTTGATGGCAGTCAATTTCCTATACTCACTGTTCAAAACGTTGCTACTACCATCAACCCACATGAGTTATGGTTGAATATTCAGGTACGTGATATTTTGAATTTTATTTGTTTATTAATATACCAATCACTATGATCGTCGAATTTATTCAAATCCAAAATCTGTAACTCTGTCTCGGAATGCACTGGCATCCACAATTTTAAAACGGTAGACGACATTAGTGTTTATGAAGTTCTGAACTAAAACTACTTTTGCAGAATGATGCCTTCTATTCACAACACAATCTGAGTATGAGCAGTTATGTATTTGTTGTATCTAAAGCTGTCATTGTGAGTTATATTTCATCACCTGAGGTGGCTTTTCTGAGGGGTATCTCGAAAAGATTTAAATCGACCAAGACAAAGCTTGTATTTCGATTTTTAAAACAAGAAGAGTTAGAGCCGACTACTAATCAGACTTATCGTTCTCTCTTGAGCAATCTTACTTTTATCAAGACATTTGCATCCGGAATTCTCGTTCCTAAATTTTACATATGGCCTGTCGAGGCTCCTGGATATCTACTTTCTCATACGTCACTTGTTGCCAACGCCCATAAACAAGGATTAGAAGTCTTTGCTTCAGAATTCTCCAATGACATTCCACTTAGCTACAACTACAGTTTTGATCCAATTATGGAGTACTTGTCTTACATTGATAATGGTGATTTTTCGGTTGATGGTGTGCTATCTGATTTTCCTATCAGTTCATCTCTGACCATAGGTAGGCTATCATGTTTCATCTGAAATATTGTTATTTGGCATCTATGTTTAGTCCTTTTCTTGTTGACGATGTTGTGTCTTCTAAAACTAGTTCCCGCATAGAGTGTGATAAGATTCTCACTATATTCTGACTTTTTTTCTTCCTGTGCTACAGATTGTTTCGCTCATCTAGGAAAAACTGATAAGAAACAAGGTACGTCAGAAGGCGTAGAATTACTACTTTTTCAAATTTCTGCGTCCATTATGATTGAAGATCATCAAGATCAATAGTTTCCAAAAACTTTGAACTGGAAATTAACCTGTTTGGTTGGTGTATTTCAGTAAGACCGTTGGTGATTTCGAAGTTTGGAGCTAGTGGAGACTACCCTGGTTGTACTGACTTGGCATATACCAAAGCTATTTCAGATGGTGTGGAAATACTGGACTGTCCAGTTCAAATAGCAAAGGATGGGACACCATTTTGCACAAGCTCTATCAACCTTATCGATAGTACAACAATTGCTCAGACCAATTACAGCAGTCTTGAGAAAGCAATTCCAGAAATTAAGACTGGTAGTGGAATCTATGCATTTGATCTTACATGGCCTCAGATTAGGAGCCTGACTCGTAAGTGATGGTGGTTCTTTTATCTCATTTGTCATTTTCTATGTGCAAAAAGATAGTGGCCTATGCTGTATAACCCAACAAGACACACAAAAATGAGATATGATCATTTTTCTTCCGATATGATGTACCTTTGTCAATTTATTTTTGGGAAATTAACAAAACAAACCTTAAACTATTGAATCAACGACAAGCCAAACCTTTAAAGTAAGTTCCCGAACAACTAAAACCTCGAAGTATGAGAAATGAACGACGTAAAACTCGTTGTCAAGTTTTTCGTTAAAAATTAAATTTTTTTATGTAGCGGATAGGTCGTCTTTTTGTATCGCACTCGTATATGAAGTAGGTGTAGTCATGAACTTATTGTCCACAACGGAAAACAAGTATTCGCTACGAAAAATAATCTTTTCGCAGCGAAAAGATTATTTTCTGCAGCGGAAACGCGTCTTCCACTGCGGAAAGTAAATCTACTCCAATGACTTATTTTCCTCAATGAAAAGAGTATTTTTCACAGTAAAAAAAATACTTTCCGTAGTGGAAAATGTATTTTCTGTAACAGATACTTACCTTCAGCTACGGAATCTTAGTTTCCTTAGCATGACCTTAATCTGAAGCATAACCTCATATCAGTCAATGTATCAAACGATTTTTAATATTAGCTTTGTATTTGTCATTCGCCGACTCAGTCCTGAAGACCAATAAGTAGAAACAATCTGATATAGATTGAAAATTGACCAATTGAGATACTGGTCGTGTATGAGATTGAGGTTGAGGTTGAAGTTGTGCTTCAAATAAATATTATTTCCGCAGCAGATACTTGGTAGATTATTTTTTTAAAAAAAATTTTAATTGAAAACGTGATTGCGAGGTTTGCATAATTCATTTCCCATAGATCGAAGTTTTAATTGTTCGTGAAATTACTTTAATGTTTGGCTTGTCACTCATCCTATAGTTCATGATTTGTCTTGTTAATTTCCCTTTATTTTTGCTATTTGAAAAAATTATTTTTATTTAATTCTTAGTCAGTTGATAACTTATAAGAATATTTTCGAATATAGTAAAAATTTTGTTAATTATTACTTTTATAATATGTCATTTTATCACGAAGTCATTTATTTACCTTTTTATTTCTCATGCAGCCGTCATATTAAATTTAAAGTACACTTTATCTCGGAATCCCGCATACAGAAACAGTGGGAAATTTCTTACGCTGACCTCCTTCTTGGCCGTGGCGAAGAACACGAGCTCCCTCTCGGGTATCTTGATCAGCATAGAGGTATACTTCTTTATTCCAACATCTTTTGTGCAAGCTCTTAGTTGCATGGATGTATAATCTGCGTCATTTCATACAATGTTTTCCTCGGATGATTGGCTATTTGAAAGGTGCCATTTTTACTGTTTAATCGTGTTATTTTCAGAATGCGGCCTACCTTTTGAAGCACAAGGATTTGAGTGTGGTTGATGCAGTCCTGGATGCCTTGAGTGAAGCAGGCTATGAGAATCAGACATCTCAAACAGTTATGATTAAATCCACTAACAGTGCTGTTTTGAAGAACATTACGGGAAAAAGCAAGTATCACCTTGTATATGAGGTTGATGAGACAATTAGTGATGCTCTTGATTCTACTATCATGGACATCAAGAGTTTTTCCGATGCCGTCGTTTTAGGAAAGTCCTCCGTTTTTCCGGCAAACAAATTTTTCCTCACCGGTGCCACAGATGTCGTCAAGAGATTGCAAGAGGTTAATCTATCCGTTTATGTGGAAACTTTTAGCAACGAATTTGTGTCTCAAGCGTGGGATTTTTTCTCTGATTCGACTGTGGAGATCAACTCCTATTTTATGGGTGCTGGTATCGATGGTGTCATCACGGACTTCCCCAAGACTGCTGCTCGATACAAAAGTAAGACTTGTCAAATGATTCATTTCTAAGCCGGGTTTGACTGAATTTTTAATGGGCAAAATGTAATTTAAACTATCGTTTTGAGTCATTTATAAATTAAATCTTAATTTTTTTATTAGTAGAACTTGCATCATTTGCATGTCAGCAATTGTACATTGTTATTAATTTATCTGTTAAATTTAACTCGTATAGATTATGTTTTCCATTTGATGAAGTGTTTTAACTCAATTTCTAAATATTTCGGCGATGTCAAACTTTATAGCATAATTGATAAAGTTTGAAATTACCGGAAGAGTTAGAAATTGAGTTAAAACACATCATTAAATGAAAAATATGGTATACATGTGCTGAATTTAACTTATAAATTGATGGTAATATCTAAATTGCTAATGACTTAAAAATGGAGGTTCTACTTAAAAAAAAAAAAAGTTTAAACTCTAATATTTAAATGAAGCCAACGATCAAGTTTATACATCACTTCCTTCGTTTTTATGTAGTTAGTAGTTTTTGATGTTCTTTTTGCTTATATGGAATCATCAAACCTTCTGCAGGAAATAGATGTTTAAATTTGGGTGACAAGACTCCAGTTTACATGACCCCTGTTAAGCCTGGAAGTCTATTTCAACTCATAACTTCTGAGTACATGCCTCCAGCCTTAGCTCCAAGTCCAGTCCTGAGAGTGTCAGACGTCACAGAGCCGCCATTGTCCGAGGCCGAAGCTCCTTCCCCGACTCCCCTGACTCCCCCGACTGGGGCGGCATCCACCGTACCCCCTCCGCCAAATAGCCAGCCTAAGCTTGCATCCTTCTTCTCCAGCTCCGGCCTTGGGATTCTACTGGCTGAACTTGTTCTACTTTGAAACGTACAAGGATGGCATTTTCAAAGCAAAGTTTGGATTGGAACAAGGCTTGCAACTTCTAGCTGCTTGCATGGTTGTTACTTTGGTAAGAAGCTTAAATTCTTCGTTCTATCCTTTCCTAACCTATGCCTACCCCCTCCCCAGTGGATGAGAAAAACAGGGAGAGATTATTGTGGTGATTTTTCTTCACACTATCTGCTTCTGCTTTGTTGTTGCATGGTATAGTTGTATTTTTCTGGTATTTATGTTATTTTAGTGACGGGTAATCGTGGTATATATTATCTGTGTTGCATGAATACAACGGATGAAAAATTTTGGGATAATTATTAAAAAGAATCCTTCAACTATAAAATTATTGACCAACTAACTCTTAAACTACTTTCGCTAATAAGTCTAACTCTTAAACTATCATCCACTAACAAATTAACCCTTCTCGAGTGTTCAGGTTCATGTTTGGGCGTTTGATGTCAAAACTAGATGTCGGAAGCAAAAATTGGTTTCAAAATTGGGCATCTGGGTTCATGTTCGGGCGACTCTCAGCGTCCGTCGACCATTTTAGGCTGCAGATTCCCAAGAATGATTGTTTTGTTGTAACATGATAGTTTTTAATGACGAGAATGAGCAAGTGTCTACATGCAAAAATCGCTCCTCTCTCCTTGCCATCTACAATTTAGACTCTCACTAGGTTGACGCCACCACGCCTTTGCCTTTCATGCAGTTGCTCTTTTCTTCCTCTCCGAGCATTTGCGCTTTTCCTTCTGCCCAAGTAGACGAGGACAATAACACATGGGAGGAAAAGATTAAGGATGGAAATGCAACAGTTCTAGAGAGAGTTGAATTGCCATCATAAGTTTTTATTAGATTTAATTTCTAATTATATATTATATTTTTATTAATTAAATTAAAGGAAAATGAAAAATCAACCATCATAGTTTACCTTTAGTGACAAACCAACAATTATCATTTTTTCGCTAACAAATTAACAACTGAACTATGAAAAAATGATGTCGCAAACATCGTTGTCACGTTTGTCGTTAATGACTACGAACCGCTGCAGATTGACGACAAACTGCGGCGGCTTGACGAAGAATCGTAGCAGCTTGACGAGGAACTGCAGTGGCTTGATGATGAATAGCAAACTCTGAGAAATCGTCGCCGAGAACATTACCGTTAACTCTCTAAAAATCGTAGTGGAAAAGAAAAAATACCCATGAAAAAAAGAGAAAGAAATCGTGATTTTAGAAACGACTTTAAGTGGAAATGACTTAATGTCCATGGATAATTGATTTAGAAAATTTTGGATTTTGTAAAAGAATGGATTTAGAAGATTTCGGGTTTTATAATTTAGAAGCTTTTGTAAAATAATGTTAATATTTTAGTTTCAGATGATTTAAAATTGTTTTACAGTCCATGAGAGAATGTTTGTGTTGTCTGGGTTTTTCTACGAAGAAGAGAATGAATAATATTTTTATTTGCAAAAGATCCACCGTAGTTTAACAAATTAACCCCTAAACTATGAAAATAAGTCACAGTTTAACAATTTAACCCCTAAACTATTACGATGATCTACTGTGGAACGATGACAAACCGCAGCAGTTCAACGACTATCAGCAACAGTTCAACGACTATCTGCTGCGGTTTAACAATTTAACCCTTGAATTATGATAACGATCTGTTGTGGATCGATGACAAACCACAGCAGTTTAACAAATTAACACTTGAAGTTGTGATGATCTGTCACTGTAAGACAACACAAAAAATGTAATAACAGTGTTTATTCTGTCAATTTTTTATAGTTTAATAGTTAATTTGTTAAAAAAAAAAAAAAAAAAAAAGATAATAGTTAGTATGATTTGCCATTTTTCCTTGTACTAACGAGGGTTAGTCAAGAAGTAATAATAGGGTGGAAGTAAAAATAGTATAGGTTTTAAGACCCCATCCAATGGGTATGGGACCATTCTTCCCATTTGTGGGTTCCCTTTTTGCGGTCCACGCGAAGCCTTGTTAGCCTATTTAATCGAGTGGGACCACTTTTGCTACCCGCACCGAGCTTGTAGCTCGAGCCAGTACAACCATAATTCAAAACCAGCGCGACCAGCTCCAAGCTCTTCTCCTCCGTATTTTAGCAGCGTCAGTGGTACTCCATTCTCTGTAATTATCTTCTCCTTTTGGAATCGTTCATCTGAGAACAATTACTCCGAAAAATGGGGTGGATTCTGACTAGGTTTTGAGTAAAACGAGAAACTAAACCTCCGTTAAGGTGGGGCAATGTAGGTTGATTTCAGCCACGCTCGGATGAGCACCGGCGGCGGAACCATTTCGTCGCTGGCCGTTACACGATCATTTTGAAAGTGACAGCACCTAGGAGGAAGACCAATGGGCCTCGGTGATTTCCCATACTGCCCAGCGCCAAAAAAAATCCATTATTATCCGCTGCTGAATGCTCGAATTTGCATCCATTTTCGGAGGGAGAGAAGTCAATGTAATCACGGTCGGTGTCCGTTCTTCCACGCTAGAACACCTACTTAATCGAGCCGGTCCTAGCCGGCTAGTCAAGACAACTGAGCGTACTATATGTAGATAAATATAAAACCAAGAAAAGGAGAGGGAGGCTGCATAGAAGAAGGCCTCAAAGACTCTGCTTTCTCCCTTGTGGCTTAGATAATCTCTTTTTACATTTTCCAAATTCTTGGTTGCAAACTCCCGGCGAGATCTCCGACTCGCTGGAAGCTCAGTCCGGATGACTAATCGAAATGATTTTCCGGCAATGTGTACCTCACAGAGTTTTGTTGTCGTACTGATTCTGCTTCTGCATTCATCAGTCGCTTTGGTTTCTGCCCAGCGGTCTAATGGTTCCAGTAGCTGGAAAACTCTCAGCGGTGAGTTTGATTTTCTGTTGCAGATGCATGCTTTGCTTGTTGATTGTTGTTTAATTTCTCTGTTTTGATCTGTTGCTATTTAGTGAAGACGAATGGTAGCTTCAATCTTTATTATTTTTAGTGGAACAAAATGAGAAATGAGGAGCGACCTTATCTGGGCCGAGAACTCTTCTATGATCATCTTTGAAACGTTCATTTGCTGTTTTTTCTTAGTTTGGTTTGGGATTATACTAAGTTTATTTGATCATTTATATCATTTCTGGACATTTCATTCATCTGCATCGATGTTTTTGATGGTCCATAGCACTTAATATCTCAATTTTAATGGATTAAAGGGAAAAGACAACATATAAAATTAGGAGTTTCTGCTTTAATATCATGTTAAATTTGCTATTAATATAAAAACTTAAGTTCTTAGGCTGAAATGTAGTTCTTTATATCATTTCTTGATACTGTCCTCCATGGTCAAAATGTTGTTTAAATTTTGGGGTCTCCCAAAATTGCATATTCTTGAGTCATCAGTGTAGCCAGCTTAACTAAATTGATAATTATCCGTTGAAACTTTTTTTTTTTTGCAGGAAATGCTCCTTTGGTTATTGCACGCGGTGGATTCTCGGGCCTATTTCCTGATTCTAGTTCATATGCCTACATTTTGGCTGCGATGGTCAGTGTACCAGATGTCGTCTTATGGTGTGATGTGCAATTAACGAAGGATGGAGTTGGAATTTGTCTTCCAGATTTGAAACTAGAAAACTCAACTAATATTCGCCAATCGAAAAAGACTTACATGGTGAATGGGGTTACTATTACAGCATGGTTTTCTATTGATTTCACGCTTGATGAACTTGGATCTTTTACCCGTGAGTTTAACTCCATTTTCCTGGCAATTCTTCTTAAGCTGAATCATGATAACACTAGAAGTTGATGATCATGTAACTTGTCATTATGCATTATTAGAACCCATGGGCAGAAGGCTCCATCTCTGCATTTGTTGTGAAGGAGTTGTCTAAGCTTTTTTTGAGGTTATCTTTTTCTTGCATTAGAGGTGATTCATGCAATAAAATCTGATAAGTGATTTTTGTATTAAATAGTTGGTCAAGGGATTTACTCTCGAACGAACCTATTTGATGGCAATTCATTTCGTATACTCACTGTTCAAGACGTTGCTACTACTATCAACCCGCATGAGTTATGGTTGAATATTCAGGTACATGATATTTTGAATTTGATTTGTTTATTAATATACTAATTACTATGATCGTCGAATTTATTCCAATCCAAAATCTGTTACTTTGTCTCGGAATGCACTGGCATCTGCAATTTTAAAACGGTGGATACAATTAATATTTAAGAAGTTCTGAACTAAAACTACATTTGCAGCATGATGCCTTCTTTTCACAGCACAATCTGAGTATGAAAAGTTATGTATTTGCTATATCTAGAACTGTCGTCGTGAGTTATATATCATCACCTGACGTGGCTTTTCTGAGGAGTATCTCGAAAAGATTTAAATCGACCAAGACAAAGCTTGTATTTCAATTTTTAACACAAGAAGAGTTAGAGCCAACAACTAATCAGCCTTATCGTTCTCTCTTGAGCAATCTTACTTTTATCAAGACATTTGCATTCGGAATTCTTGTTCCCAAATTTTACATATGGCCTGTCGAGGCTTCTGGATATCTACTTTCTCATACGTCACTTGTTGCCAACGCCCATAAACAAGGATTAGAAGTCTTTGCCTCAGAATTCTCCAATGACGTTCCGCCACTCAGCTACAACTACAGTTTCGATCCAGTTATGGAGTACTTGTCTTACATTGATAATGGTGATTTTTCGGTTGATGGTGTGCTATCTGATTTTCCTATCAGTTCATCTCTGACCATAGGTAGGCTATCATATGAAATATTGTTGTTTGGCAGCTATGTTTAGTCACTTTCTTGTTGACTCATTACAATTTTATGATGTTGTGTCTTCTAAAACTAGTTCCCGCTTAGAGTGTGATAGGATTCTCACTGTATTCTGACTTTTTTTCTTCTTGAGCTACAGATTGTTTTGCTCATCTGGGAAATACAGATAAGAAACAAGGTACGTTAGAAGGCGTATAGCTACTTCTTTTTCAAATTTCTACGTTCATTATGATTGAAGATCATCAAGATCAATAGTTTCCAAAAACATTGAACTGGAAATTAACCTGTTTGCTTGGTGTATTTTAGCAAGACCGTTGGTTATTTCGAAGTTTGGAGCTAGTGGAGACTATCCTGGCTGTACTGACTTGGCATATACCAAAGCTATTTCAGATGGTGTGGAAATACTGGACTGTCCAGTTCAAATAACAAAGGATGGGACACCATTTTGCGCAAGCTCTATCAACCTTATCGAGAGTACAACAATTGCTCAGACCAATTACAACAATCTTTCAAAAACAATTCCAGAAATTAAGACTGGTAGTGGAATCTATGCTTTTGATCTTACATGGCCTCAAATTAGCAGCCTGACTCGTAAGTGATGGTGGTTCTTTTATCTCATTTGTCCTTTTTTATTGGTAACTAATATATATTTACTTGTTTTTGCAAAAAGACAGTGGCCTATGCTGTATAACCCAACAAGACACACACAAAAATGAGATATGATCATTTTTCTTTCGATATGATGTATCTTTGTCAATTTATTTTTGGAAAATTAACAAAACAAACATTGAACTATTGAGTCAGCAAAAAGTCAAATCTGAAAATAATTTCGCGAACTAAAACCTCGAACAATGGGAAATGAAAGACATAAACTTTGCTCACGTTTTCCGTTAAAAATTAAATTTTTTTCACGACGAATAGGTTGTTTATCCGTAACAGACCTGTACATAAAGTAGATGTAGTCAAAGACTTATTTTCTTAACCAGAAACCAAGTATCCTCTGTGAAAAATACCTTCTCCACGGCGGAAAAGATATTTTTTGTAATAGAAACGTGTATTCCATTGGAGAAAGCAAGTCTATTCTAATGACTTACTCTGCGCAGTGAAAATTTTTCGTAGAGGAAAAGGAATTTTATGCAATGAAAATAGTATTTTTTGCAGCACAAAGAGTATTTTCCATAGCGGAAATGATATTTTCTGCAGCAGATACTTAACTTCCATTGCGGAATTTTAGTTTTCTCAGCACGATCCCAACCTGAAGTATAACCTCATATCAGTCAATATATTGAAATATATTTTTCCATATACAATAATCGAACAATTTTTAATACCAGCTTTGTACTTATCATTCGCCAATTCAATCTTAAAGACTGGTGATTAGAAACAATTTGATATAGGTTGGAAATGAGTCACTTGAGAAACTAGTCGTGCTTGAAGTTAGGGTTAAGGTTTAGGTTGGGGTTGTGCTTCAAATTGGGGTCAGGCTTCGCCCTCGTGTTGTGCTGAAGAAACTAAGATTCCGCGGTGGAAGAGAAGTATTCGTTGTGAAAAATACTCTTTCCGCTGCGTAAACCGACCTTCCACAACAGAAGACAAATTTGCACTGCGCAAAATATACTTGGTAGATTATTTTAAAAATATTAAATTTTTAAAGAAAAATGCGACTGCGAGATTTGCGTCACTCATTTTCCATAGCTTGAGATTTTAATTGTTCATAAAATTATTTTAAGATTTGGCTTGTCACATTTCTTATAGTTTAGGGTTTGTTTGGTTAATTTCCCTTTATTTTTGCTATTTGACAAGATTATTTTTATTTAATTCTTAGTCAGTTGATAACTTATAAGAATATTTTTGAATGTAGTAAAAATTTTGTTAATCCTTACTTTTATAATATGTCATTTTATCACGATGCCATTTATTTACCTTTTGCAGCTGTCATATTAAATCCATTTTCAAGATACACTTTATATCGGAATCCCGCATACAAAAACAGTGGGAAATTTCTTACGCTTGCCTCCTTCTTGTCCGTGGCAAAGAACACGAGCTCCCTCTCGGGTATCTTGATCAGCATAGAGGTATACTTCTTTATTACAACATCTTTTGTGCAAACTCTTAGTTGCATGGATGGATAATCTGCGTCACTTCATACAATGTTTTCCTCTGATGATTGGCTATTTTGAAAGGTGCCATTTTTTCTGTTTAATCGTGTTATTTTCAGAATGCGGCCTACCTTTTGAAGCACAAGGATTTGAGTGTGGTTGATGCAGTCCTGGATGCCTTGAGTGAAGCAGGCTATGAGAATCAGACATCTCAAACAGTTATGATTAAATCCACTAACAGTGCTGTTTTGAAGAACATTACGGGAAAAAGCAAGTATCACCTTGTATATGAGGTTGATGAGACAATTAGTGATGCTCTTGATTCTACTATCATGGACATCAAGAGTTTTTCCGATGCCGTCGTTTTAGGAAAGTCCTCCGTTTTTCCGGCAAACAAATTTTTCCTCACCGGTGCCACAGATGTCGTCAAGAGATTGCAAGAGGTTAATCTATCCGTTTATGTGGAAAGTTTTAGCAACGAATTTGTGTCTCAAGCGTGGGATTTTTTCTCTGATTCGACTGTGGAGATCAACTCCTATTTTATGGGTGCTGGTATCGATGGTGTCATCACGGACTTCCCCAAGACTGCTGCTCGATACAAAAGTAAGATTTGTTGAATAATTCATTTCTAAGCCAGATTTGACTAAATTTTTAATCGGTAAAATGTAATTTAAACTATCGTTTTTGAGTAATTTACAGATTAAATTTTAAAATTTTTTTTGACTTTTAGCAATTGCATAATGTCATCAATTTACTTGTTAAATTCAACTCGAATATATCATGTTTTCCATTTGATGAATTGTTTTAACCTGATTTTTAAATCTTTCTGCGATGTCAAACTCTATAGCGCAATTGACAAAGTTTGAAATCACTAGAGAGGTTAGAAATTGAGTTAAAATACATCATCAAATGAAAAACATAGTATACATGTGTTGAATCTAACAGTCATATCTAAATTGCTAACAATTAAAAGACGGAGGTTCTACTTGTCTAAAAAGAAAATATTTTAGATTCTAATATTTAAATGATCCCATTTGTTTAAAGTTTATATATCACTTCCCTCATTTTTATCCAGATAGTAGTTTTTGATTTTCTGTTGGCTTGTATGGAATTATCAAACGTTCTGCAGGAAATCGATGTTTAAATTTGGGTAACAGAACTCCAGTTTACATGAGCCCTGTTATGCCTGGAAGTCTATTAGGACTCATTAGCCCTGCGTACATTCCTCCAGCCTTAGCTCCAAGCCCAGTCCTGAGAGTGTCAGACGTCACAGAGCCACCATTGTCCGAGGCCGCCGAAGCTCCTTCACCGACTCCCCTGACTGGGTCGGTTTCCACCACAGTACCCCCGCCGCCAAATAGCCAGCCTAAGCTTGCATCCTTCTTCTCCAGCTCCGGCCTTGGGATTCTACTGGCTGAACTTGTTCTACTTTGAAACGTACAAGGATGGCATTTTCAAAGCAAAGTTTGGATTGGAACAAGGCTTGCAACTTCTAGCTGCTTGCATGGTTGTTACTTTGGTAAGAAGCTTAAATTATGATGTAGTTGTGTTTTTCCCGTAATGTTATTTTGGTACCCAACCAGTACAGTGTCGTGTCAGCGTCGTATATTTTATTTGGGTTGCATGACTACTTTAAATTTCTTCTACACCACTCCAAAATACAACAAAAATCCTTAAACTATGAAGCTATTGTTAAACTATCATTCGTTAACAAATTAATCCTTCTCCGACGTTTGCATTCATGTTTAGGTGTCTATGGTCAAAATTAGTCTATAAACTAGATGTTTAAGGCCAAAATTGGTTTTGAAGCTAGGCATCTGTGTTCGACTCCGGGCGTCTGCTGACTTTTTTTGGCTACAGACGCTTGAGAAAGATGATGGTTTAAGGATAGATTTATTAACAAATATAGTTTAATAACTAGTTTGTCATTTATGAGGAAGTATTTAAATGCAAAAATTGCTCGATCTCTCCTTGCCATCTACAATTTACACTCTCGTTTGGTTGACGCCGACGCCTTTCATGCAGTTGCTCTTCCTCTCCGAGCGTTTGTGCTTTTCCTTCCAGCCGAATAGACGAGAACAATATCACATGGGAGGAAAAGACTTAGGATGGAAATGCAACCGTTCTAGAGAGAGATGAACTACCACCAAGAGTCTTATGGGTTATCGCAAGCTGGTCTGACCTTAAGTCTTTCTCAAACCTATTCTTCAACTGGCGGACTCGAGAGACTCATGCCTCAGGTCACCCTATCTATGGTGGATCAGGTTTGGCCCGAGACTTAGTCCAATCCAAGACCCGTCAACTACTGATGAGGCTAAACCCGGCGATTGAATCTCTAATTCATTCGGACTACTATGTTTTTAGGTCACAAAATGATATTGAGAAGAGATTATCTTTAAGCCTATCTAAGGCTTGGGATGACTCTCCAAATATCATTTTACCCTCTCAAAAAGATATTAATATTAAAATAAAAAATGGTCAGGATTGTATATAATATAGTATTGTCGCACAAAAAGAAAGAATATTTAATAGTACATAAATATTTTTTAATTTTAGGTATTATTATAAAAAAATAATTATTTTTAATTTTTAATTTTATATTATATTTTTATTAATTATAAGAAAAATGACAAAGTAACCAACATCCTTTACTCTTTGTGACAAATTAACCATCATCATTTTTTTGCTAATAAATTAACTGTTAGTCTTTTTGTTAGGTTAAATTTTATTTTGATGATGACTAAAATATTAATTAATCTAATAAAATCAATAAGTTGTGTTTTGTTTTTTTTAGATATTATTCTTAATGTTTTATCATAGAGAATTTGACACCTCAAGCCCTATAGTTCGCGATCAATGACAAGTCAAACTTTGAAGAATATTTTTTAACAACTAAAATCCTGAACTATAGGCAAATCTCGCCGGTGACCTCGCAGTCACAATTCCCGTCCAGTACCGTCGAGTTTAACGCCTCGATTTCGTCTCTATCAAGGACACGAAGTTCGTCGAGTTTGTCAGGTTATCTCTCTGCAATATCTAGGGCAAGGGACGCCCTTCGCGATTATAAGGGTGATTTCGTCGTCCGTCATGAGGAAAACGCTGTCGTTTAGCGTTCAGTATGAAATCCAAGAGGGACGAACATCCGTCTTATGAAGAGGGACGGACGTCCGTCAGCTGCTCAATACAAAAGTAAGACTTGTCGAATGATTCATTTCTAAGCCATATTTGACTGAATTTTTAATCAATAAAATGTAATTTAAACTATCGGTTTTGAGTAATTTACAGATTAAATTAATTTTTTTTTTACTAGTAGAACTTCCATCTTTTGACTATCAGTAATTTTGTATATTGTTATCAATTTATCTGATAAATTCAACTCGTATATATTATGTTTTCTATTTGATGAAGTTTTTTAACTCAATTTCTAATTTTTTTGGTGATATCAAACTCTATAGCGCAATTGAAAAAGTTCGAAATCACCGGAGGACTTACAAATTAAGTTAAAACACATCATTAAATGAAAAATATGGTATATATGTACTGAATTTGACGTATAAATTGACGGTAATATCTAAATTACTAACAACTGAAAGATGGAGGTTCTACTTTAAAAAATATATTAATTTAAACTCTAATATTTAAATTAACTCATAGATAAAGTTTATACATCACTTCCTTCTATGTAGTTAGTAATTTTTTATTTTCTGTGGAAATAGATGTTTAAATTTGGGTAACAAGCCTCCAGTTTACATGACCCCTGTTAAGCCTGGAAGTCTATTTCAACTCATAACCCCTGAGTACATGCCTCCAGCCTTAGCTCCAAGTCCAGTCCTGAGAGTGTCAGCCTCCTTCCCCGACTCCCCTGACTCCCCCGACTGAGTCGGCATCCACCACCGTACCCCCGCTGCCAAATAGCCAGCCTAAGCTTGCATCCTTCTTCTCCGGCTCCGGCCTTGGGATTCTACTGGCTGAACTTGTTCTACTTTGAAACGTACAAGGATGCCATTTTCAAAGCGAAGTTTGGATTGGAAGAAGGCTTGCAACTTCTAGCTGCTTGCATGGTTGTTACTTTGGTAAGAAGCTTAAATTCATCGTTCTATCCTTTCCTAACCTATGCCTATCCCCTCCCCAGTGGACGAGAAAAACAGGGAGAGATCATCGTGGAGATTTTTCTTCACACTATCTGCTCCTGTTTTGTTCTTGCATGATATAGTTGTAATTTTCCAGTATTTATGTTATTTTAGTGAAGCATCATCGTAGTATATATTATCTGTGTTGCATTAATACAACGGGTGAAAAAATTTAGGATAATTACTAAAAAAATCCTTAAACCATGAATTTATTGACCAACTAACTCTTGAACTACTTTTATTAATAAGTCAACTCTTAAACTATCATCTGATAACAAATTAACCATTCTCGGACATTCAGGTTCATGTTTTGGTACTCAACCTTGTACAGTGTCGTGTCATCATCGTATATTTTATTTGGGTTGCATGAATATTTTAAATTTCTTCTGCACCAGTCCAAAATATAACAAAAATCCTTAAACTATGAACTTATTACAAGTTTGAAAAGCGTGAAAAGTACAACTTTCGGATGACCGAAGTGAAATTTCTTAGCAATGTTATTTCTCAAAATGCCATTTCCATTGATCTAGCTAAGATTAAAGCCGTGTTAGATTGAAAGTCACCCAAAAATGCCACTAGATGTGTAACTTCTTGGGTTTGGTTGGTTATTATATTCGATTTGTGCAAAATTCTTCTTTTGTTGTTATGTCGTTAATGTTGATGACCAGTAACGATGTGAACTTTATTTGGAATGAAAATGGTCATGCCACTTTTGATGAATTCAAGTAAAGTTTGACTACTGCTTGGTTTTAGCAGTACCTGATGAGTGTTTGCCATATGCAGTTTATATTGATACACCAGGAGTTGGCTTCGTTTGCATTATGATGTAGCAAGACAAAGTTATAGTTTATACATCACGTCAGTTAAAGATGCATGAGCGGAATTATCCCCAATCACGACTTGGAACTTGCGGCTATTATTTTTACCTTATTTTGTGGAGTTATTTGTATATGTTGTGATTTATCTATTACCCAGATTATCTCACGATTATCGCATAACAGAAAACGTAAAAGAACACAAAGATTTACGTGGTTCGGACAAACTCGTCCTACATCCACGGAGGTAATAGCCGATCAGATTAATTAACATCCAGCAGTGCAAAGCACTGAAATAATACAGCAAGAAGCATGAGAAGTACAAAGTTAAACCTTGAAGAAAATCTCCAGAAAGAACCCCCTCTGTTGAAACCCAAAACCCAGAAGAAAAACTTAACCTTTTCAGTCTCAGATTTTCATCTCCGATCTTCTCTGAAATCCTCTTCTTCCGTTTGTCTCTGCCCTAGAGATTACCCTCTCGCTATATAATTTTCCCAAATCGCCTCTCTCCTCTTCAGCTTCTCCCTGGCAGGTTAATCTTACCTCTGTTTTCTTATTTGCCCCCTTTAATATCCACCTTTTAATATTCAAATAAAGGAGGACAGCTCATCACAAGACTTAGTCCAACTACTACTAGAGTAACATCTATCCTCTTTGTTTTATTCTTCATTCGTACCTCCCAGCTGCCATCCACTTTTCCATATTAAAAATTGTTTCAACTTTTACAGTATAGTCCTAAATTTAAGATATTTACTTATCACAAAGGTTTATAGTACCTTTTCTCATATCGAGATTCGAATCTCCGACAACACTGTTAGATTAAGTATATGGAAGACTACGACTTTCCTTTAGAATTTCATCTTGAAAAAGATAATGTTGTAGCTGATGCCTTGAGCTATTATCCTCAATGATCTCTTTCTTTTCTTGTTTTGGATGATTGGAAGAGATGTTTTATTATTAGAGATTTTGAGCTACAGTACCAGGACGATAGTCATTTGGTTGAAGTTTAATTTAGTTGTGACCCCTATACTTTTGCAACGTATGAAAGACTTGCAAAGTTTGACAATGTGTTAAAAGAAAGATTCGAGATGATTCAAGCTAGTGAACAGTTTGACGTTGGGAGATCAATTCTGATGGACTCCTATTATTTAAGAGTCGAATTGTTGTCTCTAGTGATTTGGATTGGAGGCAGGCGGTTTTGACTGAGAGCTATGAGACCAGATTTGCTATTCATCCCGATAGTACGAAAATGCATCATGATCTGAAGCATCAGTATTTATGAAGCTTTTTATTATGGTGTTTTGGTCGAGGTTAACAATAAACTATTACGAGGAAGATTATTTTATATTCGAAAAGATATGGAAGTTACATAGAGATTTTCGATAAGTAAGAGAAGACTGACGAGAATGAGGAAGTGTTTACGTGCAAAAATCGCTCATCTCTCATTGCGATCTACAATTCATACTCTCACTCGGTTGACCCCCACGCCTTTCATGCAATTTCTCTTTTCTTCTCCGCCGAGTGATTGTGCTTTTCCTTCCGGCCGAATAGACGAGGACAATAACACATGGGAGGAAAAGATTAAGGATGAAAATGCAACAGTTCTAGAAAGAGATGAACTGCCAGCATGAGTCTTTTTGACATCATGGGTTATCACAACCTTGGTCTGACCCCATCTCAATTCAAGCCTAAATTGACTTGGACTCTTTACCAAACATGTTTTTCAACTGGCGGACTCGAGAGACTCAGACCTCACATCACCTCACATCACATCACCCTATGGGACGATTCGTCCCATTATCGGTCCACGCGAAGTCTTGCTAGCCTGTTTTAAGCGAGTGGGAGTCACTTTTGCTACCCGCACGGAGCTTCTAGCTCGAGCCATTGACGCAGCCAGTACAACCATAATTACAAAACCAGCGCGACCGGCTCCAAGCTCTTCTCCTCCGTATTTTAGCAGCGTCAGTGGTACTCAATTCTCTGTAAATATCCTCTCCTTTTGGAATCGTTAATCTGAGAACAATTACTTCAAAAAATGGGGACCAGGTTTTGAGTAAAACGAGAAACTAAACCTCCGCTAAGGTGGGGCAATGTAGGTTAGTGTCATCCACGCTCCGATGAGCACCGGCGGCAGAACCATTTCGTCGCTGGCCGCAACACCATCATTGTGAAAGGGACATCACCTAGGAGGAAGACCGACGGGCCTCGGTGATTTCCCATACTGCCCAGCGCCGAAAAAAATCCATAATTATCCGCTGGTGAATGCTGGAACCTGCATCCATTTTCGGAGGGAGAAACGTCCATTTAAGCACGGTCGGTGTTCGTTCTTCCACGCTAGAACACCTACTTAGTCGAGCCGGTCCGAGCCGGCTAGTCAAGACAACTGAGCGTTCTTTATGTACGTAAATATAAATGCAGGAAAAGGATAGGGAGCGTGCATGGGAGAAGACCTCAAAGACTCTGCTTTCTCCCTTGTGGCTTAGATAAACTCTTTTTACATTTCCCAAATTCTTGGTTGCAAACTCCCGGCGAGATCTCCGACTCGCTGGAAGCTCAGTCCCTATGACCAAACGAAATGATTTTCCGGCGATGTGCACCTCACGGGGTTTTGTTGTCGTACTGTTTCTGCTTCTGCTTCTGCTTCTGCATTCATCAGTCGCTTTGGTTTTTGCCCAGCGGTCTAACGGTTCCAGTAGCTGGAAACTCTCAGCGGTGAGTTTGATTTTCTGTTGCAGATGCATGCTTTGCTTGTTGATTGTTGTTTAATTTTTCTGTTTTGATCAGTTGCTATTTAGTGAAGACGAATGGTAGCTTCCATCTTTATTATTTTTGGTGGAACAAAATGAGAAATGAGGAGCTACCTTAGCTGGGCAGAGAACACTTCTATGATCATCTTTGAAACGTTCATTTGCTGTTATTTCTTAGTTTGGTTTGGGATTACACTAAGTTTATTTGATCATTTATATCATTTCTGGATATTTCATTCATCTGCATCGATGTTTTTGATGGTCCATAGCACTTAATATCTCAATTTTAATGGATGAAAGGGAAAAGACAACTTATAAATTTAGCAGTTTCTGCTTTAATATCATGTTAAATTTGCTATTAATCTTAGGCTGAAATTGATTTCTTTATATCATTTCTTGATACTCTCCTCCGTAATCACATCAAAATGTTTAAATTTCGGGGTCTCCCAAAATTGCATATTATTGAGTCATCAGCGACAGCGTAGCCAGCTTAACTAAATCCATACTTATTGAAACTTTCTTCTTTTGTGCAGGAAATGCTCCTTTGGTTATTGCACGTGGTGGATTCTCGGGCCTATTTCCTGCTTCTAGCTCAAATGCCTACAAAGGGGCTGTGATGTTCAGTGTACCAGATGTGGTGTTATGGTGTGATGTGCAATTAACGAGGGATGGAGCTGGGATTTGTCTTCCAGATTTGAAACTAGAAAACTCAACTGATATTGTCTACGTTTATAACGAATCGAAAAATAGTTACTTGGTGAATGGGGTTAATACTACAGCATGGTTTTCTATCGATTTCACGCTCGATGAACTTGGATATGTTAGCAGTGAGTTTAACTCAAGTTGCTCCATCTCTGCATTTGTTGTGAAGGAGTTGTCTAAGTCAAAAGAGTGTTGATAATCTTTTTTTTTTTGATTGTATTCATATGAGAGTTCCCTTTTTATATATTAAAGGGATAACTCTAGAAGATATTACAGTTGAGAAAATACAGGAACTAATCAACATATTGTTGGCCATATTATCAGGAATGTAATCCCAGAATAATAGAGATACATATATATTCTAACATCCCCCCTCAATCACAAGGTCGAAGAACGCAGAGATTGTCACGACAAGTATAGAATTTGGAGATAGATAATGGTTTGGTAAGTCCATCCGCAAACTGAGTGGAGGAAGGAGTAAACTCGACACATAGTTCTTGACGATTCACCTTGTCCCGAACAAAATGGAAGTCAATTTCAATGTGTTTAGATTTGGAATGAAGAACCGGATTAGAGGCCATATACGTTGCACTAACATTATCACAGTAAATGACTGGGCATTTAGAACCAAGAAGATCCAGCTCGCGCAATAAGGATTGAAGCCAAATAACCTCAGAAGCACCATTCGCAACACTTCTGTATTCAGCCTCTGTACTGGAGCGTGAGACAGCTTTTTGTTTGGCGGAAGACCACGAAATCAAATTGGCACCAACGAAAATACAATAGGAACCTGTACTATGACGATCATCTGGACAAGCAGCCCAGTCGGCATCAGTAAAACACCGTATATCCAGAGAAGACGATGGTTGAAATGATAATGAGTAGGAGGAAGTGCCTTTAAGGTAGCGAAGAATGCGCTTTAGAGCCTGCCAATGAAGATCAGTCGGGCAGTGCATAAATTGACAAATGCGGTTGACAGCAAAAGAAATATCCGGACGAGTGAGGGTACAATATTGAAGTCCCCCAACCAAACTCCTAAAAACAGAACCATCGGTCAGAGGAATACCAGAAGTCTTTGAAAGTAAACAACCAGTTGCAATGGGAGTCGGCATAGGTTTACAAGTTGCCATGTTAGCACGTTGAAGGAGATCCAAAATGTACTGAGACTGATTGAGAAGAAATCCAGAGGAAGAACGAGAGATGCGAACTCCAAGAAAGTAGTGCAGAGGACCAAGATCTTTAACAGCAAATTGTGAGTGAAGAAATCTAAGAAGTTTGTCAACCAAAGCGGGAGAGTTACCTGTCACCATGATATCGTCAACATATACCAGCATAACAATGATAGAGGACTCTGATTTATAGATAAATAATGAGCTATCAGCCTTTGAAACAATGAAGCCCCACTTAATTAAAGCAGATTGAAGCTTTAAATACCAAGCTCGGGGAGCTTGTTTCAAACCATAAAGAGACTTGCGAAGGAGACACACCAGGGACGGATCAGCAGGATCAGAGAATCCTGGGGGTTGAGTCATATAAACAGTTTCAGAGAGATCACCATGAAGAAATGCATTGGAGACATCAAGTTGGCGAATGTCCCAATTAAATGACAGAGAAAGAGACAATACTAATCTGATGGTTTGAGGCTTAACTACTGGACTGAAGGTATCATCGTAATCAATACCAGCTGTCTGATCATAGCCCTTGGCGACTAATCGAGCCTTATAACGATCCAGGGAACCATCAGCATTAGACTTCCGTTTAAATACCCACTTACATCCAATCACACGTTGACCAGGAGGAAGAGGAACTAGAGACCAAGTGTCATTCTTCTTGAGAGCAGCAATCTCGGCAAGCATAGCATCCATCCAATGCTGGTGTTTGGAGGCCTCAAGAAAAGTCCGTGGTTCAAAAAATTCATCTGCAATAGAGGTAGAGTAGATCTTTGGTCGAAAAATACCAGATTTAGACCGTGTCTGCATCGAATGAGTATTAGTAATATCTTCTGTACGTCCAATGATGGGAGGAGAAGTACTCAACAAGGGTGAGGAGGAAGAAGGTGAAGGAGGTAAAGACGGAGACATGGTAGTAGGTGGGGGCACAGGAGGTATAGGTGAGCAAAGGTTTGGAAGAATAAAGGAAGGAGAAGGAACAGGACACAAAGATGGAGGAGAAGAAGAAAATGGAAAGACAGACTCATAAAAAATGACATGACGGGAAATATAGAGACGATGAGTGGAGATATTGTAGCATAAGTAACCTTTGTGAGCAGAACTATACCCAAGAAAGGCACACTGTGCAGACCGAGGTTGAAGTTTATTTGAGGTATAGGGACGTAGACATGGATAGCATAGGCAACCAAAAATGCGAAGGAAGGAATAATCAGGAGGACGATGAAATAGAAGTTCATGAGGTGAAGTGTTATCCAGAGTTGGAGAGGGAAGTAAGTTAATAAGAAGAGTAGCAGTGGAAAAGGCATACGGCCAAAATTTGAGTGGAGTTTGAGAGTGATAGAGAAGAGATAAGCCCATCTCAACAACATGACGGTTCTTACGTTCAACACGACCATTTTGAGCAGGGGTGTACGGGCAAGAGAAACGATGGAGAATGCCTTTTGAAAGGAGAAAGGATTTGAAGGTCAAGAATTCACCACCCCCATCAGTTTGGATAGATTTAATTGAGATATTAAATTGGTTAAGGATCATGGTGTAAAACTGAATGAAAGTGGGAAGAGTTTGATCCTTAGTTTTTAGTGGAAAAAGCCAAGTAAAACGACTGAAGTCATCAATAAATAAAAGGAAATAACGATCACCCGTAGAAGATGGCTCTGGGGATGGCCCCCAAAGATCACTATGGATAAGTTGAAAAGGAGAAGAGGCACGAGAAGTAGAAATGGAAAAAGGAAGATTGTGAGATTTGCTTAAATTGCAAGCAGTACAAGCAAATCCAGAATTGGACGAAAAAGAAACATTACAACTAGACAAAACAGATTTAACAGTAGATAAGGATGGATGACCCAGCCGAGAATGCCACAGTTGTAAAGGAGAAATGGGTGAGTTGGAAGGCAGAACAGCAGGGGAAGAAGCTGATGAAGTAGAATGGAGTGCAGTAGCAAAAGAGGCCGATGCTGGAGACAGTGAGTAGAGACCATTGTGAACACTACCTCGGAGAAGGGTCACCTGGGAGAGACGATCCTTGACAAGAAAAAAGGAAGGGTGAAATTCAACGAATACGTTATTATCACAACATAGTCGATGAACACTGACCAATTTCGAAGTCAGAGAAGGAGAATAAATTACATTATGAAGAGAAAGAGATTTAGCAGGAGAGTATATAGTTGCAGATCCAATACTAGATATGGGAAAAGATGTACCATTAGCAGCAAGTGCAGTATCTGGACCGCTGAAGGAAGTCATGGACTGAAGGTCACTTTGGTTAGGAGTGAAATGGTGAGTGGCACCTGAATCTAGCATCCACGTGTTCGGTGAGGATGTATTGTTTAAAGAGGAGTGGGTATATGGAGAAGAGATAAGATCTGGGTGATGAGTTGTATATGGAGAAGTGACAGGATCTGGATGGTGAGTTGTATATGGAGAAGCAGCATGATCTGGGTGATGGGTTGTTACCATGAAGGAACGAGGAGGTGGTTTGAAGTTGGCGTTGAGGCGATGATAACAGACAGCAGCAGAGTGGCCGAACTTATGGCAGATCTGACATTTTGGTTTGTTCGATTTTCCAGGGCGTCCATACACAGGTGGAGAAACAGATTTGCCTAATATACCGGAGTACTGTGAAGCGGACCCAGCATACGAAGGTGGTGTTTGAGATCGCGGATGGGGAGAGGGGTAGCTTTGCTTTGGAGAACGCCCAAGATTGATGGAAGCAATGTTGGCTTGAAGAGAGCTCATAGGCAGAGGTGAGTTCTGTTTGTTGAGGCGAAGATCATAGCTAAGAAGGAGGCTCTGGAATTCTTCAATGCTGGGAATATCTGGGCGACTAGAGATAGAGGTCACAAAAGGGTTATACTCAGATCCAAGGCCACTGCAGAGGTAGATAAGTTGATCCTTCGGTGAAACAGGTTCACCAATAGCCTCCAAGGTATGACAAACTGAATTTAACTTTTGAATATAATCTGAGGTTGATAACCCATCCTTGGAAAGATTGTGAAGTTGACTACGAAGTTCAGTGATTCGTGCCAAGGAAGTTGAAGAATATAAGCGGGCAAGGGAATGCCAGATTGCTGATGCTGATGTGTAGCAAACAAGTTGAGGCAGAAGTGAGTCAGAGATCGATGCATATAGCCAACTCATGAGGAGACGATCATATCGCTGCCAAACAGTAAAGGCAGGATTCGGTTGAGAGGTTGGCTCAGAAAGTAGGGTAGGAGGAGGTGAGGAATTTTCTTCAAGAAATCGTTCTAGTCCATTTGCCATCACAATATTGAGAAATTGAGTTTTCCAGACTAAATAATTGGATGAATCTAATTTGACAGATAAGGTTTGGTTGATGGCTGGAAAAGGAGGAAGAGAGAGAGATTCTGAAGGGGCAGCTGGAGTTGGAGAATTAGAAGGGGAAGATGGATTGAGGGTGCCGCTGGAAGAGGCCATGAGAGAGGCTCTGATACCAAGTCAAAAGAGTGTTGATAATCTTTTTTTTTTTGATTGTATTCATATGAGAGTTCCCTTTTTATATATTAAAGGGATAACTCTAGAAGATATTACAGTTGAGAAAATACAGGAACTAATCAACATATTGTTGGCCATATTATCAGGAATGTAATCCCAGAATAATAGAGATACATATATATTCTAACAGTCTAAACTTTTTTTGAGGTTATCGTTTTCTTGCATTCGAGGTGATTCATGCAATAAAATCTGATAATTGGTTTTTATATGAAACAGTTGTTCAAGGGATTTACTCTCGAACAAACCTATTAGATGGCAGTCAATTTCCTATACTCACTGTTCAAAACGTTGCTACTACCATCAACCCACATGAGTTATGGTTGAATATTCAGGTACGTGATATTTTGAATTTTATTTGTTTATTAATATACCAATCACTATGATCGTCGAATTTATTCAAATCCAAAATCTGTAACTCTGTCTCGGAATGCACTGGCATCCGCAATTTTAAAATGGTGGATACAGTTAATGATGCGTTTAACCTCACCACACACCACTCCAGCAATCACAAAAACGTAAAGACAAATAACAAAACCAACACAAAGGATTTACGTGGTTCGGACTTAAATGTCCTACATCCACGGGATAACAGACACTGGTTTATTAATACTCAAAGTTTCAGAAGATATTACAAAACACAACCAATACAACGCACGCAACAGACCACAATCCTCTTTCGCTAACCTGGAACCATCGAACCTGTGATCCAGACGAAGGAGAACAAAATTCCACTGTAGCACTCTGTTTGCCCCTGAATTCCCGCGCCAAGAACAGAGCTCTAACACAGGAAGCTTTTCTTGAACCCTCTTGTTAATCTGCCCTAGCAAGCTTATCACCCCTGCCTTTATTAACAACGTTCACTAACGGCTATTTGAAAAAAAACAACCTTTTGCCACGTCATCACCTTAATATTGATTCACTACATAACAATCTCCACCTTGAATCCATATTAGTAAACTACAGCACCCACACTCCATTAACTCCTTCAGACTACACTTGAATGTTTAACAAGTTAAGGCAGTGCCTGAACTTGCTTACTGGAAGAACTTTGGTTAACATATCCGAAGGATTGTCTTCAGTGTTTATTTTCAACACTTTAATCTGGTCACTTGCTATCACTTCTCTTATAAAGTGATATTTTACCTGAATATGTTTTGTCCGATCATGAAACGTTGGATTCTTCATCAAGTGTAATGCACTTTGGTTGTCACAGTACACATTTACACTTGAACTATCAATACCAAAATCCTTTGTTAAACCTTTCAGCCACAACGCCTCTTTAACTCCTTCACAAGCAGATAGATATTCTGCTTCTGTTGTTGAAAGAGCAATCACCTTTTGAAGTGTTGCTTTCCAGCTGACCACACCTCCATAAACTGTGAAGATGTACCCTGAGATAGATTTCTTAGTGTCATGACAGCCAGCGAAGTCTGCGTCCACATATCCAGCAATGATATCTTCACCAGATTTCCATTTTCCCAGCGTGAGGGCTACATTTAGTGACCCTGATATATATCTCATTAACCATTTTAAGGCATACCAGTGTTGTACTCCAGGATTAGCCATAAATCGGCTAACCACACTTACTGCATAAGCCAAATCAGGTCTTGTGTATATCATGGCGTACATCACACTGCCTAAAATATTGGCATATGGAATTCGATCCATTGTTTTCCATTCTTGATCACTCGTCGGACTTTGTTTCTGACTGAGTTTAAATTGTGCTCCTAATGGTGTCAGCACGAGTTTTACATTTGAAATATCAAATCTGTCAAGAACTTTCTGTAGGTAACTCTTCTGAGACAAACATATGGTTTTGTCTATTCTGTTTCTTTGAATTTCAATACCCAGGATCTTTCTTGCGGTGCCCATATCTTTCATGTCAAATTCTTTCCCTAACTCTTCTTTCAGTCTTGACATTTCAGACTCACTTCTACCGGCAATAAGGATGTCATCAATATATAACAACATATACACAGATGAATGGGGACTAATTCCTCTTCTGTAAACACATTGATCAAACAGGCTTCTCTTAAAACCAATACTTGTAATAAACTCATTGACCCTTTTGTTCCATTGGCGTGGGGACTGTTTTAGTCCATATAAGGACTTGTGAAGTAAGCATACCTTGTCTTTGTCCTTCACTTGGAAGCCTTCTGGTTGAGTGATATAAATCTCTTCATCAAGATTACCATGCAGAAAAGCTGTTCTAACATCCATCTGGTGTAATTCTAGATTATGAACAGCTACCATCGAGAGGAATACTCTAATTGAAGTCTGTTTGACAACCAGTGAGAAAATTTCGTTAAAATCCACTCCTTTTTTTTGAGTAAATCCCTTTGCCACTAACCGGGCTTTATACCTTGGTCTTTCATTGCCTTCAGACCCTTCCTTAAACTTATAGATCCACTTACATCCAATAATCTTGCGAAGTGGAGGTTTGTTCACTAAGGTCCAGGTTTTATTTCTTTTCAGTGCCTCAATTTCTTCTTCCATGGCCAGCATCCACTCATTCCGTTTTGTTGATGACATTGCTTCTTTGTAACTTGTTGGTTCTGCATGAGTTAAGTCTGCAGATACCAATAGTGCATAAGCAATTACATCCGCATACCCCAGTCTCTGTACAGGTCTTATTGTTCTTCTTGTCCTGTCTCTTGTCAATTGATAATCAATTTGGTGATCTTCCTCTGATTCAGGGGTTTCATCATCATGTTGAGATTCACCATCAGAATGAATTTGTTGGTCCTGATTATTCAGAGTTTCTTCATTATACTCCACCTCAATTTGAGTGGGTTGAAGTTTGTTCTGTTGAGTGTCATTGAGTTCATCAGTGTGTAGTTTAAATGGAAACTCAACTTCATTAAACTTCACATCACGACTAATGATCACTCTATTCTTTCCACCTTCAAGGGTCCACAGTCTATAACCTTTTGTCCCCTCTTGATACCCAAGAAAAACATATTTCAAGGCACGGGGTTGAAGCTTATCCTGCTTCACATGGGCATATGCTACACAACCAAAAGGCTTTAGACCATCGTATTTAGCAGGGTAGTTATGCCATACTTCAAAAGGAGTTTTGAAATTTAGGGCGGATGAAGGGCATAGATTTATCAAGTATGCAGAAGTGGTGACAGCTTCTGCCCAGAACATCCGAGGTAAGCCAGAGGTGAGCAACATGCACCTTACTCTCTCCAAAATTGTTCTATTCATGCGTTCGGCCAACCCATTTTGTTGTGGGGTATGGCTTACTGTTCTATGCCGAATTATTCCCTCTTGTCTACAGAATTCATTGAACTCATTGGAGCAAAACTCCATTCCGTTGTCTGTCCTCAATTTTTTAACCCGTGCACCTGTTTGATTTTCAATTGCTGTCTTCCATGCTTTAAAGGTTTCGAATACCATGTCCTTTGTCTTTAGACAGTGAACCCACACTCTCCTGGAATAATCATCAATAATTGATAGAAAGTAGTGTGATCCCCCTTTTGAAGCAACTTTCTCTGGTCCCCATAGATCAGAATGAATATAGTCCAGAACACCAGATGATTTATGGGTTGATTTGTTGAAACTGACCCGGGTGCTCTTGCCTAGGATGCATGTTTCACAGAATTGTATCCTAGATAGTTCTGTCTCATTGAGTAAGCCTTGTTTTTGAAGTTCAGTTAATCCTCTTTGACTCACATGTCCTAGCCTCAAGTGCCAAAGGTCCCCATTCCTGGTGAGATCACTACCAGCCGGGGATGCATGACCTGTTATTGTTTTCCTTGCAGCACATACAGGCCATTCTGCAGTTCTCCACGCATTACAGTGAGTATCCCTTTCTGAACTCTCATTGTTTCATTTTCTATTTTTACAATGCATCCTATTTTATCCAGCATCCCTAGTGATAATAAGTTCCTTTTTAATTGTGGGATGTACCTGACGTTATGGATGGTCCTTACACACCCATCATGCATCAACATTTGTACTGAGCCTTCCCCCTCAATTTGGCAGGCTTGATTGTTTCCTAGTAACACCTTGCCTCCAGTTTTGGTGCAAAAGTTTTGCAACCATTCCTTGCGTGGGTCATATGGAAGGAACAACCTGAGTCCAATATCCAGGCCTCTTTTGAATCCGTAGCTGAGACCACCAAGACATCAGATGACTCATAGGCATCAGAAGCTACTGAGACTTCTCCCTTCTCAGTCTTCTTTTCATGTTTCTTTCTCTTCCATTCATAGCAGTTTCGTTTTAGGTGTCCCTCTTTATTGCAAAAAAAACACTTCTTGTTTCCCTTTGATTTTGATCGGGACCTGCCCTTCAAGGATTTTCCCTCCTGTCTTGTTTGTGATCTTCCCCTCACATTAAGACCTTCACCTTCTGTGTTTTCTCTAATGTCAGATCTTTTCTGTAACTCCTTAGAGTTAAGAGCTGCCTTCACCTCTGACATAGTAAGTGTATTCTTGCCGTAGAGCATGGTGTCAACAAAATGCTCATATGCCTTCGGAAGGGAACTGAGAAGAATGATTGCTTGATCTTCTTCTTCAACCTTGACTCCAATGCTATTGAGATCAAGGATGATTCTGTTGAAGTCATCGAAATGTTTGCGCATATCCTTCATGTCATCCATTGATAGAGTGTAGAGCTTCTTTTTAAGATAAAGCCGATTGGCTAGTGACCTCTTCATATATAAAGCTTCGAGTTTTCTCCAGACTGAGAGTGCCAGACTTTCCTCTGCAACTTCACGTAAGACTTCATCTCCAAGACTCAATAGAATTGCACTATGAGCCTTGGTCTCGACGTCTTCAGCCTTTAGTTTATCCAGTTCTTTAAGGGTTTTCATAGCATCTTCGTCGATCGCCTGTGCCAGCCTCTGATGGACTAACAGGGCTCTCATCTTTACCCTCCACAAACTAAAGTCATTACTCCCAGTAAACTTATCAACTTCGAATTTGGCCATAGCTTCCAGATTCAGCAGTGATTACCCAAACAGCTTATTCAAGAACTTAGTTCTTGGACCGGAGGTGAGTGGTTCCACGCTCACCGCACCAATTGATGCGTTTAACCTCACCACACACCACTCCGGCAATCACAAAAACGTAAAGACAAATAACAAAACCAACACAAAGGATTTACGTGGTTCGGACTTAAATGTCCTACATCCACGGGAGAACAGGCACTGGTTTATTAATACTCAAAGTTTCAGAAGATATTACAAAACACAACCAATACAACGCACGCAACAGACCGCAATCCTCTTTCGCTAACTTGGAACCATCGAACCTGTGATCCAGACGAAGGAAAACAAAATTCCACTGTAGCACTCTGTTTGCCCCTGAATTCCTGCACCAAGAACAGAGCTCTAACACAGGAAGCTTTTCTTGAACCCTCTTGTTAATCTGCCCTAGCAAGTTTATCACCCCTGCCTTTATTAACAACGTTCACTAACGGCTATTTGAAAAAAAAACAACCTTTTGCCACGTCATCACCTTAATATTGATTCACTGCATAACAGTTAATATTTATGAAGTTCTGAACTAAACTACTTTTGCAGCATGATGCCTTCTTTTCACAGCACAATCTGAGTATGAAAAGTTATGTATTTGCTGTATCTAGAACTGTCGTTGTGAGTTATATATCATCACCTAAGGTGGCTTTTCTGAGGAGTATCTCGGAAAAATTTAAATCCACCAAGACAAAGCTTGTATTTCGATTTTTAAAACAAGAAGAGTTAGAGCCGACAACTAATCAGACTTATCGTTCTCTCTTGAGCAATCTTACTTTTATCAAGACATTTGCATCCGGAATTCTCGTTCCCAAATTTTACAGCCTATGAAGGCTTCTGGATATCTACTTTCTCATACGTCACTTGTTGCCAACGCCCATAAACAAGGATTAGAAGTCTTTGCCTCAGAATTCTCCAATGACGTTCCGCCACTCAGCTACAACTACAGTTTCGATCCAGTTATGGAGTACTTGTCTTACATTGATAATGGTGATTTTTCGGTTGATGGTGTGCTATCTGATTTTCCCATCAGTTCATCTCTGACCATAGGTAGGCTATCATATGAAATATTGTTGTTTGGCAGCTATGTTTAGTCACTTTCTTGTTGACTCATTACAATTTTATGATGTTGTGTCTTCTAAAACTAGTTCCCGCTTAGAGTGTGATAGGATTCTCGCTACATTCTGACATTTTTTCTTCCTGTGCTACAGATTGTTTTGCTCACCTGGGAAATACTGATAAGAAACAAGGTACGTCAGAAGGCGTAGAATTACTACTTTTTCAAATATCTGCGTCCATTATGATTGAAGATCATCAAGATCAATAGTTTCCAAAAACATTGAACTGGAAATTAACCTGTTTGCTTGGTGTATTTTAGCAAGACCGTTGGTTATTTCGAAGTTTGGAGCTAGTGGAGACTACCCTGGCTGTACTGACTTGGCATATACCAAAGCTATTTCAGATGGTGTGGAAATACTGGACTGTCCAGTTCAAATAGCAAAGGATGGGACACCATTTTGCGCAAGCTCTATCAACCTTATCGAGAGTACAACAATTGCTCAGACCAATTACAGCATTCTTTCAAAAACAATTCCAGAAATTAAGACTGGTAGTGGAATCTATGCATTTGATCTTACATGGCCTCAGATTAGCAGCCTGACTCGTAAGTGATGGTGGTTCTTTTATCTCATTTGTCCTTTTCTGTGGATAACTAATAAATATTTACTTGTTTTTGCAAAAAGACAGTGGCCTATGCTCTGTACAACCCAACCAGAAACACACAAAAATGAGATAGGAGCATTTTTCTTTCGATAAGATGTATCTTTGTCAATTTATTTTTGGAAAATTAACAAAACAAACCTTGAACTATTGGATCAGCGAAAAGTCTAACCTTAAAATAATTTCACGAACAACTAAAACCTCAAACAATAGAAAATGAAGGATGCAAACTTCGCTGTCACGTTTTCCTTTAAAAATTAATTTTTTTTTTGCAGCGGATAGATCGTGTACATGAAGTAGTTATAGTAGAAAACTTATTTTCCGAAACGGAAACCAAGTATCCACTGTGAATACCCTTTCTGTGGCGGAAAAGATATTTTTCGTAGCGGGAAAGTGTCTATTTTAATGACTTGCTTTGCACAGCGGAAATTTTCTGCATCGGAAAGGGTATTTTCTATATTTGAATGGGTATTTTCTGTAGCAGAAATAGTATTTTCTGTAATAGAAAGAGTATCTTCTGTAGCGGATACTTAACTTCCACTGCGGAATCGTAGTTTTCTCAGCACGATCTCAAACTGATACACAACCCCATATCAATCAATGTATTAAAATATATTTTTTTAAATACAATAATTGAAAAACTAGTTGTGATTGAGGTTGAAGTTGTGTTTCAGATTGAGGTCATGCTTCACCCTCTAATTGTGATGAGGGGAAACAATCTGATATGGATTGGAAATTGATTAATTGAGATACTGGTCGTGTTTGAGATTGAGGTTGAAGATATGTTTCAAATAAATATAATTTCCGTAACAGATACTTGATAAATTATTTTTAAAAATTTAAAATTTTAATTCAAAACATGACTCCGAGGTTTGCGTTGTTCATTTTTCATTGTTCGAAGTTTGAGTTGTTCGCAAAATTACTTTAAAGTTTGGTTTGTCACTGATCTTATAGTTCAGGGTTTATTTGGTTAATTTTCCATTATTTTTTTTTAATTATTAGTCAGTTGATAACTTATAAGAATATTTTCAAATATAGTAAAAATTTTGTCAATTATTACTTTTATAATATGTCATTTTATCACGAAGTCATTTATTTACCTTTTTATTTCTCCTGCAGCCGCCATATTAAATCCATTTGCAAAGTTCACTTTATATCGGAATCCCACACACAAAAACAGTGGGAAATTTCTTACGCTGACCTCCTTCTTGGCCGTGGTGAAGAACACGAGCTCCCTCTCGGGTATCTTGATCTTCCACCATCTTTTGTGCAAGCTCTTAGTTGCATGGATGGATAATCTGTGTCACTTCATACAATGTTTTCCTCTGATGATTGGCTATTTGAAAGGTGCCATTTTTTTTGTTTAATCGTGTTATTTTCAGAATGCGGCCTACCTTTTGAAGCACAAGGATTTGAGCGTGGTTGATGCAGTCCTGGATGCCTTGAGTGAAGCAGGCTATGAGAATCAGACATCTCAACCAGTTATGATTAAGTCCACTAACAGTGCTGTTTTGAAGAACATTAGGGGGAAAAGCAAGTATCGCCTTGTATATGAGGTTGATGAGACAATTAGTGATGCTCTTAATTCTACTATCATGGACATCAAGAGTTTTTCCGATGCCGTCGTTGTAGTAAAGTCCTCCATTTTTCCGACAAACTCATATTTCCTCACCAGTGCCACAGATGTCGTCGAGAGATTGCAAGCGGTTAATCTATCCGTTTATGTGGAAACTTTTAGAAATGAATTTGTGTCTCAAGCATGGGATTTCTTCTCTGATTCGACGGTGGAGATCAACTCCTATTCTATGGGGGTTGGTATCGATGGTGTCATCACGGACTTCCCCAAGACAGCTGCTCGATCCAAAGGTAAGACTTGTCAAATGATTCATTTCTAAGCCGGGTTTGCTGAATTTTTAATTGGCAAAATGTAATTAAACTATCGTCATTTATAAATTAAATCTTAATTTTTTTATTAGTAGAACTTGCATCATTTGCATGTCAGCAATTGTACATTGTTATTAATTTATCTGTTAAATTTAACTCGTATAGATTATGTTTTTCATTTGATGAAGTGTTTTAACTCAATTTCTAAATATTTCGGCGATGTCAAACTTTATAGCATAATTGATAAAGTTTGAAATTACCGGAAGAGTTAGAAATTGAATTAAAACACATCATTAAATGAAAAATATGGTATACATGTGCTGAATTTAACTTATAAATTGATGGTAATATCTAAATTGCTAATGACTTAAAAATGGAGGTTCTACTTAAAAAAAAAAAAGTTTAAACTCTAATATTTAAATGAAGCCAACGATCAAGTTTATACATCACTTCCTTCGTTTTTAAGTCATTAGCAATAATTGATAAAGTTTGATAAAGTTTATAGCATAATTGATAAAGTTTGAAATTACCGTAATAGTTAGAAATTGAATTAAAACACATCATTAAATGAAAAATATGGTATACATGTGCTAAATTTAACTCATAAATTGACGGTAATATCTAAATTGCTAACTACTAAAAAAATGAAGGTTCTACTTAAAAAAAAAAAAAAAAAAAGGTTCAAACTCTAATATTTAAATGAAGCCAACGATCAAGTTTATACATCACTTCGTTTTTATGTAGTTAGTAATTTTTGATGTTCTTTTTGCTTATATGGAATCATCAAACCTTCTGCAGGAAATAGATGTTTAAATTTGGGTGACAAGACTCCAGTTTAAATGACCCCTGTTAAGCCTGGAAGTCTATTTCAACTCATAACTTCTGAGTACATGCCTCCAGCCTTAGCTCCAAGTCCAGTCCTGAGAGTGTCAGACGTCACAGAGCCGCCATTGTCCGAGGCCGAAGCTCCTTCCCCGACTCCCCCGACTGGGGCGGCATCCCCCGTACCCCCTCCGCCAAATAGCCAGCCTAAGCTTGCATCCTTCTTCTCCAGCTCCGGTCTTGGGATTCTACTGGCTGCACTTGTTCTACTTTGAAACGTACAAGAATGCCATTTTCAAAGCAATGTTTTGATTGGAATAAGGCTTGCAACTTCTAGCTGCTTGCATGGTTGTTACTTTGGTAAGAAGCTTAAATTATGATGTTGTTGTGTTTTTTCCTTAATGTTAATTTGGTGCCCAACCTTGTAAAGTAACGCGTCATCGTCGTATATTTTATTTGGGTTGCATGAATATTTTAAAGTTCACTCCAAAATACAACATAAATCCTTAAACTATGAACTTATTGTCGAACCGACTCTTAAACTATTTTTACTAACAAGACAACCCTTAAACTATCATTCGTTAACAAATTAATTCTTCTCGGACGTTCTCATTCATGTTTAGGTGTCTGTGGTCAAAATTAGTCTCCAAACTAAATGTCTGAGGCCAAAATTTGTTTCGAAATTAGGCATTTGCGTTCGACTCTGGGCATATGCAGACCATTTTGGACTACAGACGCCTGAGAATGATAGGCTTATTGATAGATGATAGTTTAAGGATAAATTTATTAACAAATATCTGTTCGTCATTTACCTCGTAATTTAAGAGTTTTTTGGAGACGACCCTAGGTTTACTCATATTTACATATTTGAAATAGTTGAAAAATACAAGATAATTTACGTGGAGAAATAAATGTCCCATGTCCAACAACTCAAAATTGAAAATTATTAATAAGAACAAACACGCTTGCTTCGGTGCAGGTATTCTGAAAGCGACTTCCCAGTCAAAAACTTTTTATTTGACTTGCCTTCATACCTATTGCCTACGTCGTCATTACCCATTGCTGATGTCATTCTCATTCATATAAAATTAAATTATTTTTTATGATTTTCTCTGATTTATTCTATAAATATTTAATTATTAATTACTGTGATTACATACATTAATAAATTCTGTCAGCTCATCAGAAGAGACGTGCGTGGAAGAGCAAAATAACATTTGTTTTTTCTTTTCCTTCTATTTTTCAACCTTTTAATTTTTCTTTTTCCAAATAATAAATAAATAAATTATATTCATATTAAAGGGTAAATCAATGATTTTTTTTTGAGAAATTATCAAATAAATACTGAATTATTATATCAGTGATAAGTTAAATTTTAGAGTAATTTTATGAACAAAATTTCTGTTATGGAAATAATATTTTTCGTAGTGCAAAAGTGTCTTCCGCATTTTTCGTTAAAATTTTCAAAATAGTCTACCAAATATCTACTGCGAAAAGAAAATGTTCAGCGGCAAAAACGTGTCTTTCTCTGTGAAATCCTAGTTTCCGCAATGGAAAGGATATTTTTCGCAGCAAATGTTTGTCTTCTGCTGTGAAATCTCAGTTTCTTCATCGCAACCTAAGGGTGAAGTACGATCTCAACTTGGAGTTCAACCTTAACTTCAACCTTGATCAGTATTTCAATTAGTCTGTTAAAGCAAGTTCTTGACTACAACTACTTCATGTATGAATCTGTTGAGAAAAGACGACCTATCAGCTTCGAAAAAAAATTTAAATTTTTAACGAAAAATGTGACAATTAGATTTGCCTTCTTCATTTATCATAATTCAAGTTTTTAATTATTTGTAAAATTAATTTAAAATTTAATTTATCACTTATTCAATAATTAAAAATTTATTTGTTTAATTATTATTATTATTATTATTTGCTAATATTTGCTGGAGAATTCTACGTAAAGAACTAATTATGCATTGATTAATCAGTTGTGGGTCCCGCGTTTTCAAAAATGTCTTGGTGGGTCCCATTTGCTGAGGAATCAGAATTATCGTGGAAGCTGGGCAATTTATTTCCCCAGCAGCTAGCACGTAACACCTTAATCAACCGTTCGATCAGGTGACCGGGAACAGGAAACCGACGGCCTGGATTCAAGGATCCATGAGCAACCTCATCACTACGCTATCATGGCGTCATTCCCATCGTCCTACAAGCTCAAGCAATGTCCTTTTTCTATTTTTATGGCCGCCATTGTTTATACCCCTTTGACCTCGTTAAATCATTCTTTCTTCGATAACAGCCACTTATTGTAGATTTTTTTAATGTTCATTGTCCTGGCAGAATTATAGCAGAGTTCCCTACCTTGTTCGTCATCTCTCTCTCTCTATAAATAGCTACAATTGTCTGGCTCTGTACGTCTCACATCTGCAAATCTGAACAAGTAACTGAAACTTAAGGAAAGTATCAGAAAGAGATTGGGGATCAAAAATGGAGCCCAGGCTTGTGGTGAGAAAATTTCAGGCGAGGCCTCAACTCGAAGGGGTGGGCGCCATTGTTAGAAGGAGCATAGGAAGGTAATCATTCAATTATATCATCTTGTTTTCTGGGGAGGTAGACTGCCTAGTCATGGCTTTTGGCGTGAAATGCACCAATTACGAGCACGTGTTGATTCAACTGCTGCCGTCCCTATTTCTTGTTTCGTTTTTGTCTGGACATAATTGAATATGATTAAAATGGAGGAGCTTGAACAGTTTCTGATTATGGGTTTTTCTGGGTTTTCAGGTTTGAGCTTAAATCCTTCGACCCTTTCCTTGTCTTGGATGAATTTTCAGGTGGGTTCTTCTTCTTCATCTTCTTCTTCTTCTTCTTCTTCTTGGATTAATTGTTTTTGATGGTTTCAGTTACTGCTCCTGCTGGATTCCTTGATCATCCACACAGAGGTTTGATTATCATCGCTTAGTCATAATGTTTTTTTAAGTTTAAATACGAACTAAGATTAATATTCTAATAAATAAACTTTTGAACAGGCTTTGAGACCGTCACCTACATGTTGCAGGTATAGACTCATCACCACTTTCAATTCTACAGCTCACCTTAATTGAAACAAAACCGAACCCATCTGACTTTGGACTAAATCAATTCTTTTGATTTTATTCGGTTCAGTATGGTTTCGGTTCGAATTTCATTTTAGATTTTTTCTGTTTGAGTCAGCTTTGACCAGATTTTGGTTCATTATTTGTTGGTTGACTCTGGGTTTTTGTAATTTTTAAAAATTAATATTAAAAAAATATAAATATTATAATATGGGTTTTACTCTGTTCAGTTTCAATATTGGTTTATCACAAGTTGAACCGAACCGAACCGAGCCAGACCAAAATCATTAACGTGGTTCAGTTTATTCAGTTCATCCCCAACGAATTCCACCCTTATTTATAGTTAGATGATTTCTTAAGCTTTTCCAAAAACATATTTTCAACGCGTGCAATTGATGAACCAGGGAACTATGGAGCATGAAGACTTCGAAGGACACAAGGGAAGAATAAGTGCAGGAGGCCTTCAATGGATGACAGCAGGAAGAGGGATTGTTCATTCCGAAACTCCCATCTCCACTGGCACCCAGACGGGTTTGCAGCTCTGGATCAATCTCTCTTCTAAACACAAAATGTATTCGATTCTCTCTCTAAAACTTTGTAGATTACGCATAAACTCATGAGTTTTCTCCTTGAAATGGCGCAGGATTCAACCAAGTTACCAAGAAATTCCGAGCAGAGAAATAGCAGAAGCGTCAAAAGATGGGATCAAAGTAAGAGTAATTGCAGGATCCGCCATGGGAGTGAAATCTCCAGTTTATACGAAAACTCCCACCATTTATCTCGACTTCACTCTCAAACCAGGAGCCCATCTTCTTCAGCCCATACCCACTTCTTACAACGCCTTCGTCTACGTATTAGAAGGCGAAGGAGAGTTCGGAGGGTCCATTCCAATGGCAGCGACGGCTCACCATCTTCTTCTTCTCGGCTCCGGCGACTATTTGAAGGCCTGGAATAGGTCGTCGAAGAAGGAGCTGAGGTTTATTTTGGTGGGGGGAGAGCCGTTGAATGAGCCGGTGGTGCAGTTTGGGCCGTTCGTGATGAACAGTGAAGAGGAGATCGATGAAGCCATTAATGACTTCGAGAGTTGCAGAAATGGGTTTGAGAATGCTAAGAACTGGACATCTGCAGCTTCCTTTGGGTTTTGATTTTCTCTGTCGATCCGCCATTGTTGTGCGCCCACTAACCTTCAAATTTATGTTAGGTGGTCCATCATAATCATAGAATATACTTCAAAATTATGATTGAGGTATGATTCAATGAAATAATACACACCTATGATGTAATATTAAGATCCATCATTTCTCAAATATTATTTCTCCACATTATTTTGGTACATAATAACATAATAACGTGAATAAATTATGGACACTCAATCTGTTTGAGGTCGGAATTATTATAAATTTCTTAATAACGAAATCATAACATTCTTAAACAATCTAAACATAATTTTCATAACAAAAATCAAAGTTTTCAGATTAAACGTAGAAATTTTATCGAAATATCTCCAGCCATTGATGTTGAAATCAGAAACAATTGTTTTCCTTCCTCTGAGAGTTTCTTCCTAGTCAATCGATTTTGATACGATTGTGTGTTTTTATGAATGAAATCGAAGGATAGAGGAACATTTTCTGTATGTTTTTCTCTCGGTGAAAAACTCTTTGTAAAACTCACATTTTTCTTAATATCTCTCTATTCAAATAAATTCTCCATCAAGAATATATATTTGAATTGAGTGTCAAACTGGACACTTATCTCATTCTAATGCGGATAATTTTTCTAAATAAAAAATCGATTACAAAACTAATTTATCTGTTTACGATCTTACATCAGTGCACTGTATAATTGAAATAAGTAATTTGTAAATACAATTTATCTATATTAATACGACGTATTTTAAGAAAAAATCGTTTAATCTTCAAACTCTAATCCGACAATATTGACTAGTGGGATAATAAATAATTTATTTGCTAAATCTATATGCTTAGTTTAAATGGCTAAAGGCAAGAAACATGATTAGATAAGATTACACGTTTATTAAAAGAAATACTCTAAATATATTAAAAATGATTAAATTCTATTAATAGAAACTTTAAGAACCATTATCTGATTCAACTCATCGGTTTGACTTTAGAACACGTGTATATTGACTGGATGTTCACATATTTATTATCTACGCGTCGGATTTGAGTAAAATCACTGTCTGTCTCTCTCTCTGTCTCTCTCCCTCCGGCTCCAGTGGGCAAACGCAGAGACGGGGAGGGAAGGCGACTGAAACAGTAAATGGGAGGAATTTGAGAGAGAGAGAGAGAGAGAGAGAGAGAGAGGGAGTTAACCATGAGCAAGAGGCATGTAATTTTGGTGAAGATCATGCTCTTAGTTTTTGCGTTCAATACGTTCTCCTCTTGCGTCTATTTGGCCTTTCACTCCAAATCTTCTTTTCCAAATTCAGACGGCCCCGCAATGGGAAACCGCCTTCCGTTGACGGAAACCAGCCAGGAATATCAGCAGGACTTGAAGACATGGCCTATCTTACCGTCTTACCTCTCGTGGTTTCAGTTTACTGCTCCTCTTCGCTCTTGCGAGGCTTATTTCGGCAATGGGTTCACTCTCCGCCTTGATCTTCTCCGACCTAAGGCTGCGAAGTACGGGGGAAGTTCCGGAGGATGGTTCAGGTGCTGGTACAGCGAAACTCTTCGTAGCTCAATTTGTGAGGGAGGGAGACTGAGGATGTGGCCTGGGAGAATTTTGATGTCGAATGGCGGCGAGAGTTTGGAGACTGTGATTGGGAGATCGGAGGAGGAAGAGATCCCGGATTTCAGGGACGGTGCATTTGAGGTCGATGGTGGAGATGGAATTAATGGAGAAAGGGTTTTAGTCCAGCAAAAGTTCTTGGATCAGTTTGTGCCACAAGGGCAAGTCGCGAGGCACACTATGCGTGGATTGTTTGGTTCAATTCGTGTTTTGGGAGGGAAGAACTTCAGTTGCCATCAGGTTTGATGCTTTCCTTTCTGTTTAATTGTTCAAAGTTTAGAGAGCTTTCTTTCTTTGTGATTCCAATCTTCTTTTTTGATGCTTTTCGGCTGCATCAATTGATGAGTGCCTCCGATTCATTGCATTTGCGTTTCATTATCTGCATCTCAACTAAGTTTAGTAATAATTTTCTCAATTTATGGTTAAATGGGATTTGAATATAGGAAGGTGCCTCATAAGAGAAACTAAAGACGGATTGTTTCCAAAGTTTTACATTTTACCGATGTGAATTTTGATCGAAATGAACGTTTATGGTGTTGGTTGTATTCTTACCCCTGCAGTCTTACTCAGTTGATTGCTCGAGTTGATATTATCAAGTTTCCTTTCGATGGTTGGGTTACTAATTTGATATGAACGCTTCAATTGCAGTGGATTGACGAGCCAACGCTGTTTGTGACACGCTTTGAGTATGCCAATCTGTTTCACACTGTTACTGACTGGTACAGTGCGTATGTGGCATCAAGAGTTACTCGCCTGCCTAATCGACCTCATTTGGTGTTTGTAGATGGCCACTGTGGGGTAATTTCTGGAAATTTTCATCCTTTTTTATTTGTAAGACTGCCATTTAGTTTCTTCATTAAGCTGAGTATTTTGCCCATATCTATATATCGGTGAAGGAGATGGTATGTGAACAACAGAAAGAAAATGAAGATATAGAAGACATATGAGGTAGAATAGTGTCTTAGAGTGGGAATGAACAGTCATGTGAAGATCTTGCTTAAACTTGGTTGCATAACTATCTTCTTATGGAGATCTATTACAAGATGATATGTTAATGAAGACATTGCATCTGCTAGTGCTGACTCTCAATTTTCCTGGTTTTCTTATTTTCCTTAGTTATTACCTACGAAATTCTACGAGTTGTTTTGTTCAGACGTTGGGGAAGATGATCATTGTTTCCATTTTTGTTCGTTAATGTTTTCAGACTCCTCTGGAAGAAACTTGGAAAGCAATGTTCTCGAGCCTAAAATATGCAAAAAACTTTACTGATCCAGTTTGTTTTCGTCATGCCATCTTCTCACCTCTGGGTTACGAGACGGCTTTATTCAAAGGTTTGACTGAGGAAATAGATTGCCACAGAGGTTTGGCAGAAGATCTGGGGGAAAACCCTAATGAAGGAAGAACTGCTCGAATTTCTGAGTTTGGAGAGATGATCAGAGTGTCTTTTGGATTTGCAGTAGATGAACATGTTGAAAAGCCAGTCACTGGTCAAAATGTCCTTTTCGTCCGACGGGAAGATTACTTAGCCCATCCTCGTCATGGTGGTAAAGTTGAATCCAGGTTGTCCAATGAACAAGAAATATTTGATTCCTTACAACACTGGAGAGCTAACTACAGCGGATGCAAAATAAACCTTGTCAATGGATTATTTGCACATATGCCAATGAAGGAGCAAGTTCGAGCCATTCAAGATGCTTCCGTTATTATTGGGGCCCACGGTGCTGGGCTCACTCATATCGTATCAGCATTGCCAAAAACAGTGATTTTGGAGATTATTAGCAGTTATTATAGAAGACCTCATTTTGCATTGATTGCCAAATGGAAAGGGTTGGATTATCATTCAATATATCTTCAAGGATCGCATGCCAAGCCTGAAGTTGTCATTGATAGGCTTGGAAGCATAATGAGAAACCTTGGATGCTGAAAATTTAGACATCTTCGGAATGTGCTCGAATTGGAAACATGTGTTCATTCTGACTGAAACGCTGAGATAGGGAAGGGATAAATGCTTGACTGTAGAGGACCAAGAAGGTATTGGCAACTGGTGATTTATCAGTTGATACTCAAAGTTGGGAATTGCTCCACACTTCTGGAGGGGAAAGCAGGTTTGAATTCAATCTGACATCTACATTTACTGATTTTTCCTGTACATTTGATCTATACCAATTACTCATTGGAGATTCTTGCCTTGAATGAGATGAGGCGAGCTTTATGCTTTCTTTGTAAATGCAACTTCAACAATGAAATATTTGGCTTGAGTTTGGGTTGAAGAGAATCTCCTCAATTTTCCTCGCCGGAATAATTTAGAACAAATTGATTGAGACAACTCTTGTTATTATATTGACAAAGTTTAAGAAGAAACACATCAAATAAGCCATTGAATCCAAATTGCAAGATTTATTTGCCGTTGCGAACTGCTGAATGAGATTGAACATCCGGGGATGAAATTCTTGTCCAGACAGCTTAAGCTATGTTAAAATCCATTAAAATATCCATTTGCTTGGAAGTTGGAAATCAGTCTCTCTCTCTCTCTCTCTCTCACTTTGTCCTTTCTCTAAAATGCAATTTGGAAACTAGAATCTCTATTTATTCGTGAAGTTGGCAACTTTGACGGCATATAACATCGTTATTCTTTCAGGCATATTTGTTTCAAGTTGCCAAGCATCAAGTTTTAACACATTTTGTGTATTAAATCATGAACTCCAACTTGAATACGGAGCTGGCAATGATAGGTTCATTGGGTCCTAAATCCTCACCATATTGAGGTAAAGCTCTGATCTTTCTATAAAAGAAGGAGAGAAGCACCACTTTGATCTTGAAAATCCTCAAGTCTAAGCTATACCCAGATAAATATTTGGGTCGCAAGCATGAAGAGGAATATATCGAACAGAGAACAAGCCAAAATCAAGTAAACCCAGTTTCCATTTACTCTTAAACCTTTAGTCTCTATTTGATTTGGCATCATATGATTGGTGAATAACTCTAGATGCTATTGGCTGCTTTGATTTCTCACTTCTGCATATGGTTGTAATTGTTGTTCTGTCTCTAAATTTTGTTGGCTGAATAGAACAATTTCACTTATGGAAGCATGCTGTCTTAGACCTTACTGTAATCATGAATTTTGAGCACATTGTGTTGTTCATGGGTTGAAGCATATTACTGAATGAAAAAGACTCATCATTGACTTAACACTGATTCATATGGAGAATTTGTTCTTCTGATAGAACTGCTGTAGGGAAGACTGGTTCTTTGAGTGCAATTATTGAAGTTTTCTGACTGAACTACAATTCCCACTCTTCAAAATTGCTAGACTTTCTTGACACTGTGGAAGGTCTGCGAGAAGAACGAGGAAAGTGCATTTGAACGTGCAGATTGGGGACATATCTGTTGAAGCAAGAAAGCGAGGGGCGCATACCCAATAAGGTATGTTTTGACACTAAACTCTGAACTTCATCATTGGACACAAACTGAAGATTTTAGTCATTTTTCTGCAAAGTTAGAGAGAAACAACAAAAGTATAGCTCAAACTGAACTCTCGCAGGAATTGTATAAAAGCACAAAGTATTGTCCAGTTGCCTAAAAAGACAGGAAAGACTGCCATTTTTCTATTTCAAGTGGGATGTTCTAAAAGAAGCAAATAGCTATTTATTTAATGTTTGCACTACATTATATAGCAGAGTGGGGTTAGGTGAGTTGCTCAAAAGATCGCAATCAATGGCAAAAGGACTCATTTCTAGCTTTAATATTGAATTGTGATCATGAAAGTTCATTTGCAGCGCAACAAATTCAAACACCCACCTTTAGTTTTTTGTTTTTTGTTGTTGTTTATGGATAAATTACAATTTGGACTAATGTTCACCTTTCAGCCGAAATTTACCGTCAATTTCGTCTGTTAAATCTAATACGTCTATATCACGATTTCCCATTCAATAAGGTGTTTAAAGTCGATTTTTAAACTCTGGCAATTTCTATCCCAATTTTAATTTCTTGACAGAGTTTAAAACTTGTGAAGAGGTGATCGATGAAGTTCGAAATCAGCATAGAAATTGCTGAATGATTTCAAAATTGAGTTTAAACACGTAATTAAATGAAAATATGGTATAAATGAGGTCTAAATTGTTAATACTTGAAAAGTATAAGTTCTACTTGTAAAAGAAATAATTGAAAATCTAAAGAAATTGTTAAGGTCTAAATGGTAATTTTCTATTTTTAAAGTTGATTTGGACTCCTAAAAGGACTCAAATCCTTTCAACCATTTTGCTTGATCTACATCAAGAAATTTCAAATGCCTATTTTTCAAAAAGATGAAGAAGATGATGATAGAAATCATTAATTTAATCATATTTATTGGCATTATTCTTTGAGATATGAAATTTTTTTCAAACACTTATAGGTAAGCTTTGTCAGTGGGTCGGGCCCAACCTGGTTCTAAATTTTTTCTCCGGGCCTCGTCGCAAACCTTGGCTGGCTGCCAATCCCGAGTTACAGGTGGGTGTTGACCGACATTCTATCATAATTAAACACTCAAGATTTCGTCAAACATTATTAACCGACAACTCACCATAATAAGCTTTGCAAAATTAAGCTTTTTCCGACTGCATCAGAACAACATTAGTGTACGAATCATTCGTAACGATAATCGAGTTTTCTACGTTCTATTAAATAATTGCCTAGACATTGAAAACTTAGGGTTTTTGATGGGGGGTATAAAGGTAATTTGGTCTAAAGTGTAATGTGATTTGATAATAATATTTTTCAAATACAAGATTTAAATGGCCTTTGACAAAAAAGGTGTTGATTCCATCACGAGTGTTGAATTATATAGTTCAAATGGACCCCCTCCTTGATTATTCATTGATTTTTACACATGTTTGGATTTTAGTTGGTAAGAAACTAGAATCCCACCGTCCAATTGGATCGATGCGATTGTTTTGGAGGTGAAAAACGTCTCGATCAGACCAGCCGAAACTAACGTTAATTTGAAACTACTAACATTTTTGTTTGATCTGATTTGGTCTGGTTTGGTCCAGTTCAATCGTTTTCTACTATCTTTTTTCTTGACCCCCGATGCTCAAAGCAAACAGAAAAAGTATGTCAATGACTCGTTAAAAGTAAAAAGTCGATGTTTTATTTAGAATTATTATTATTTCTTAAAAAAAAAACAGAAATTCTTTGGAAATTTAAGTGTTTGAAATTTAAATTCATTTTTATTTTTCAAAATCTTGGAAATTCTTTTAATTTAAAAAAAAAAAAAAAAGTAGGGCCATCTAAAAAGCTTGAATATGAGCATATTCCTTTTCTACTATGAACGACAATTCTATTAGTTAATAATTAAATTATAAAATCAATAGCAAAAAAATATATTGAAAAACTAGAAATAAAACATGAATTTACCATAAATTTACATTTTTTTTTTGTGTTTGATTAGTTTCATAATCTCGTCTAGATCAAGAGCAACCCTTTTTCTTATTTAAATATTAATATTTAAAGTAATTATCAATATCAATTATGAAATATGACTTTTTTTTAATTGACGCGTTAAATTTTTATTTTTTTTATCTAACCCCTTGAGGTTTTAAGCGTTAGCAACATACACTATCATCTTTAAGGAGTCAATTAAATGACGAATATTATATGTCGAAATTATATTTTCTGATACAGAAAATACTCTTTCCACAACGGAATATACGTTTTCACTGTAAAAAATATCTTTTATTCAGCAAATACTTGTCTTTCGTTATGAAAATAAAGTCTTAAAAACATAACTTATTTTTCATAGTAGAAATATCAGATGAGAAAATGATGAAAATTACTTTTTTTGTTACAAAAAAAAATTACTTTAGCAATATTAATATAAGTAATTTTTTAATATAAGGGTTTTGTTGCTTTTAATTTAAGATATTGTTTAAAATATAAAATAAAATATTGAAAAAATAAATTAATTATTTTATTACAATACAGACAAGATTACATTAAGTGTGAGAAGTTGGAGGGTGACGGAAACTTGGACTGAAGAACTGAAGCAGAGTTTTCATCCGTGGAATAAAGGCTGTGTGGGGTCCTCGGCCTACTCCTCCTGTCTGCAAAACCCATTGAAATGGCCTCTGATTGGCAAGTACGCCCTAACGCGTGGGACGGTGAGCCCCATTCCATCCTCTTCCTCACTGCTGATAAAATTGGAAAAATCACAGGGGAAAAGTTAAACCTAAGTCTACTCTCAAAATATCCTCCTGTCCTGGACTTCTATATTATTCTACCTTCTTCCCGTACACTCTTCCTTCCGACATTCTTCAACGATCCCACCGCCCACCTGCGACCGTGTTTCCGCCGTTTCTGTTTTTCTTCGGGTTTTCGGGAAAACTGAGGTTCTGGTTCTCTCTCGTCTACTTTTTATCGAAAATCGATTTGGTTTTGGAGGGTCGAAGCCAGAAAGAAACGAATTCCGTTTGGGGTGCTTTTACTTTTTTGTTGATTTTGCGTTGGATTTTGAGTTGAATTCTGGGTCTTTCTTCTTGGTGACTGTGCCTATCTGCTTTTTCCTGTTTTCACTCCCTTATATTCCGGCCATCGTGTTTCTGTGTGGAAAAAGTGGGTAGCTTTAGCGGAATCTGCTCTTTTCTAAGCGTAACCGTTGATGGGTTTGGCTTGTTTTTAAGTTTGAGAGTCTTCGATTTGGAGTATTTTAGTCGTTGATCCAAAAATTTAGGGTTTTTAGCAACTGGGTATATCTCTCTTCTAATGTTTAGATTCGGTTTTGGCTTCTGCACTTTGTATTTTGGGTGTTCTATCTTCCCCTTTGGCTGCTGAAATTGATTGCTGGATTTGAGATTTCTGATTCTTAGCTGATAACTTTTTACATATTCTAACCTGTCTTTCTCTGCTGCAATTTTTCTGGAACAGGTTTTTGATTCCACCTTCTTCAACCTCTTCCTATGATCATGGCTTCCCCTCAGATTGTGATTTCATCAGAGAAAATCTCGTCAATTTTGGAATTCGAGAAGATAAATGAAGCCAAAGGACCTGCAGATGTGACCTTGGAGGAGATTAATGGTGTTCTTGAAGTCTTCATTCATCAAGCTAGAGATATTCAGAACATCTGCATTTACCACAAGCAAGATGTTTACGCGAAGCTTTCTTTGACTTCTGATCCTGAAAGTGCAGTTTCCTCCAAAATCATTAATGGCGGAGGGAGAAACCCCGTTTTCAATGATAATCTCCGATTAGACGTTCGAACTCTGGAGTCGTCTCTGAAATGTGAGATATGGATGCTGAGCAGAGTGAGGAATTATCTCGAAGATCAGCTTCTAGGGTTTGCGCTTGTCCCTTTGTCTGAAATCATCATCAACAAAGGAAAATTAGAGAGAGAATTCTCTCTCTCCTCCACCGATTTGTTTCACTCCCCATCCGGATTTGTTCAGTTGTCTCTTTCTTATGCCGGAATTTCGCCGGAAGTGATCGAAATTCCCAAATCTTCGCCTCCGGCGGTGGAAGATTCCGAGATTTCTGAGTCGCTGCCTGATTTGGTGAAGCTAGAATTTCCAGATCCTAACATTGTGAAAGAAGATCAGATTATGGTTTCTAAATATTTCGGCATCTCGAGTTCCGAAAACACTGATAGCTTCGTCAGCTTCGACGGAGAAAATAATCCCACTTCAGAAGAAATCGGAGTTCGCATCGTCGAATGTATTTCGAAATCCACAGCCAACTACACTCCGTCGCCAGAGGGGGATTCTCCCCCGAGCAGCGACTCCATTAATGGCTTCTCCTCGTCTTCTCTCCAATCATCGGAAACCCCATCGCCGGAGCATATTTCAGGCCCAGAAGAAAATCAAACTGATTCCAACGGAGCTCCGGCCGACGATTTCACTCCGGTAATCACCGTCAAAATCGAACCAGAACAACCTGTAGTCCAGCAGGATTTCGTCGATATGTACATGAAAAGCATGCAGCAATTTACAGAGTCCCTGGCGAAGATGAAGCTCCCTCTCGACATAGATAATGGGCCGGCCAGCTCTGGAAATTCAAGCTCCGATCAGAACAACAATGGGTCGAGGGTGTTTTACGGAAGCAGGGCTTTCTTCTGAGTCGTCTTCCTCTTCGTTCGAACGAAACTCACTAATGACTTTTATAATTAGAGGATTAAGACTTGGTTTAGTGGCTTAATGTAATAATTAATCTAAACTAATCTCTACTACTATGTATGGTGTTCTTCTTTTCTTGTGAATTCTACTTTTCTTCAACTTACCAATTATTGTTAAATTAATCCAAACCCACTACTAAAATCAAATCATATGATCAATCATATGATTGATTGATGATTTTTGGGACCCTTTTAAGTTAATAATAACCCAAAAACCGAAAATAGTCTTAGACTAGTTCAATAAAATTTGAGTTACACAGAAATCTAATTATATCCACATTGTCATGAAATAAAGAAGGAGTACAACGTGTGCTCTTCAACTTGACCTAAAAATAGGAATTCAAAATCCTGAATTCTGATAATTTTTACTTGAAACGAATTGTGCTACAATGAACTAATTTTCAAATATTCTTCTTTCATACCCTATAATGGAATCCACTTGGCCATTCTATTGAAATATACAGATCATCAAACTATAAAAATTTTCAAGGTACAACAACAAATGAAGATGACATCTTCAAATCTCATAAAGGGTCATCCAAATCTATACGATTATATATCACTTATTGACCTGACATATCAAATGTGTTTTTCAAAATCTTTTAAAATTTCACTATTGTTATCTTACCATGAAGAAATATAATATCCCGATCCAAAAGTGAAAGATATATTTCATAGATGTTATAGCTAAAAAAACGTATTATTGTACAAAATATTTGACCAAAAATCACTGATTTCAATAAAAATATTTACTCTAAAAAATTAAAGCGAAAAATCATGAATATCACAAGATTTCAAAAGATATCCCAAAAATTCAAATATTTTTATGATAATTAATCAGCCCTAAAATCAAATCAAATCTAATCGCTAAAATAATCGCACATACATCAAAATTCAAAGCTAATTTGAATTTTGACCAAAAACAATATCCAATATTAAAATATTCCATGACTTCAAATATACATAAATCATCAAATTTAATATTTCAAAAATCTCAACGATTTTTAAGAATTTTTATTTTTTGCAAAACATCCAACTTTGCAAAGACACTAGCGACAGTCCTAATTGAAACGACTTAACAACAAGAATAAAAAACAACGATACAGTCATACAGATTTATGGCGACTAATGATGAATAGAAAACACACTGACAACAAATCTGTTGCTTGAAAATACAACTGTTCTGGCAAAATCAAATCAGAGAAAAATTAGAGTTTTCACGAAAAATAGAACAATTATTTTTTACGATGATTAGATGGTAGAAAATAAAAAATTTTATGAACAAGATAAGTGAAAGAGTGAATAATTTTTCCTCTTTTATTTTTTATTTTTTAAATTGTAATTTTATGAAAAATTACAATAACTTTATTTAATACGAGAAAATTAATATTTTGAGGAAATTCAAATCTTTTGTATAATTTTTCTCCAATCAGCATATGATACCACTTATTAGAAATTAAAAAATAAGTGAAAAAGAAAATAAGAGGTGAAGTACTAAATTTATGCGTAAAAATCCTTTAAAAAAATACCAAATTTAGATACAGAGATAGGAACAGAGAATCCAAAGAAAAACATGATTTGATTTTAGAGAAGACACTGTTCAACTGTTCTTTGAGTTTAATCTGAGCCGGTAATGGAGGTCTCCTCTCTCTCTCTCTCTCCCTCTCTCTCTGGTGTCAGTTCTTTTGTTGTTGTTGTTGGGTTTTCTGAAAAAGCTTGAAACGATGAACTTCCATGGAGGGAATGAAACTCATGATTCCCAGAAAGATTCCAAACTGATTTTTGTGCATTCGTCTTTGAAAGTTTTGATCTTTATCCGTCCTGTTCTTATTGGTCCTTCTATGGAAGTTTCGAGGAAGAGCAATTGATGATCTCTTCTATCTTCTCCAAAACTTCAGCCGAGCTTGGCCTATTTTCTGGTAAATTCGATATCTGTTTTAGGGCCGACGTTAATCGAAGGAACGCCATGGATGAGCAGACGAAGCAATTTCTGTATCAAAAACTTCTCCGCTCCATTCCTCTCTCACCATCGTCTTCCCAATCCCTGTCAGTAAAACTAGGAGGATTACTCCGTAGCTGTAAATGTCAGCTGCTTCTGAAATTCTGTCTTCTGAGTTCAATTTCCAATTCGGTTTGAGAAACTCCGTACTCTGTTATGAGATGTTCGGCATTTTTGTCTGAGAGAATGTTCGAAACCTATGGTTGCCATGATGTATGAAGTTTAATCCCCTGATATTCCAGTTGCTATTGATGGAATGACCTTGAAAAGGTCCTGGTTTTCTAGTTTGGGAACTATGGCATTTTGAGTTTACAAGGTGTTTGAAGAAATGCTTCAATGATCTTGGTCATTCTCAAACAAAATCTATTATAGCAACTAACATTTGGCTTCGCATCCCGAGTTCGGTGACTTGAATTCTGTTTTGACTTGATCGCCGACAGTCATAAAACTAGAAATACTTCCTCGAACGCTACTCTTTGCGAACCTAACGACTTGTAAATCTCTTAATCCTTAGAGCGGATTGGCATTCGAGTTTTCAAGCCCCATTTCTGCTTTTTTTTGTGTTATGAAGGTTGCATTTCTCTACGCCTTTGAACTTATTCGTGCAGGAATCAGTTTGAGTGTCATTTTCGATGAATTCAAGCGTGTTTGTCAGATCAATTTTTTTTTTCTGAGAAGCCGGAGAATCAGATAACTGGCGGCCTCCCAACCAGGTTGCAAATAGGAGAGGATGGGCCAAAAGAACCAGCATAAACTCCATTGAAACAAGGTTGAAAAGCTCTCCCATGAATCATTTCTATTGCTTCTTTAACTTTGCTGATTTGTGTTGAATACATTAAGTAAACAGAACAAGACAATCTTTAGTTATTTAACAATGTAATGAACCAATGCTTTCTACCTTCCAAGAGAGCCATAAGTTGAAGTGCATAATATTGTTGTACTTTGTGAAATTTGAGTTTTTACAAACAATATCAAAGCTAAGGTCTACCCGAAAGTATCACCAATAGGAACTCTAGCTGTCGGCCTGTCAAGGGGGTGATTGTGATAATTCGTCATAATCTAGATTAGCGCGATTCTGTGGCAGGCTGCTCTGTGATGGTCAGGATGACCCATGTGAGGGTCCAGCGCATATCAATGAGAGTGCACAACTTCACATCTTTTGAAAAAAGTGAAAAATGCATGATTTATAAGTAGAGTTTTCATCCTTATCCAGTACAACGCATTTTGGACTAACTTCAAGAACAAAACCATGTAAGTTTCGGCCCCAAGCAGACAATATTGTACTAGGAGGACTGAAAGACGTTACAGACTCGTAATCAGGATATACTGGGAGAAACTAATCTAAAACAAAAGGGTGCACAATATCACATTGCTTTGATGTAGTTTGAGGTGAATTGTTCAGGTATAAAACCTTATCTCTTACTTAGTAACATAAACACAAAACTGACAATATTGTACTATAAATTTTCGGGAGAACTATAAAACATTTCTGGTTGGATTTTAAAAATAAGAAAACTGTCTTTATGGTGTTGTTTTACTGAGAGAGCATGTTCATCAAATACATACAAATGCATACACTCCCACCAGGAGGTGTTTGCTTGTTCTTTATTCTCTATGTGCTATTTTTTTAGGGACTCTTCAAACAAAGTCGAGATTTTTTTTGGGAAAGATAAGAATGTCGTCGCTCCAAGATGATAGAGAAGAGAAAGGTTTGAATTTTTCTTCGTATTCTGACGTTAAATTGATCTGTTCAAGCAGACGTCATCCATTAATCCAATCCTTATCTAAATTGAACTGAAAGAAAGAACTTCCAACTGCAAAATTCTGTTCCCAATTAAAAAAAGAGAATAGAAAGGAGGAGAAATTTGTATAAAATTATGAAAAAATCTGTTCTTGTTACAGAGAAGACGATGAATCGTCGTCTTCTTCGTTATCTACTTCGTCGAAGAAAGAATCCAGGAGGAGGTCGCTGGCTGACGGTCTTTCTCTCGGTTTAGCCAAACATTTTTCGATGAACTGCTTCACTTCAGGGTCTCTGACCTTATTTAGCGCCGCCGGCCGAATTCCGGCCGACACTTTTCTGTATATTTTGGCGATGCTGTCACATTCGCTGTAAGGAATTTCTAGAGTCACCATCTCCAGTAAACACATTCCAAAGGAGTAAATATCCACCATTTCAGTATAATTTTCCTCGTACAGCTCCGGCGCCATGAATTCCGGCGTACCCAGAATTGAATGAGCAGAATGGCTCTTGCCCACTATTGCAGCTAATCCCAAATCGCCAATCTTAACCTGTTTAAACATACCCAGAATGAGAAAAAAACCATAAAATCAAAGAAAAGAGAGAGAGTTTTTGGAAATAATGAAGAGAGAGAAAGAGATGCTACCTGCCCGGTATTGCCATTGACGAAGACATTGCTACAGTTGAGATCTCTGTGAATGACACAAGGCTCGCGGGTATGCAAATAATCCAAACCTTCCAAAATCTGCTTCGACCATTTCTTGAAAGCCTTCACCGAAACATGCTTATGCTTCTTCCGATATTCTCTCAAATTCCCACTCGTGCAAACCTCTGTGATGAAATTCAAGGTGTTGTGCGCTTCGTCTCGCCAAACGTCGTACAATGAAATAATGTTCTTGTTTTTCATTGTTCTCAGCAGTCTCACTTCGGAGTAGAGCCTCTCTAACATCGCCGGTTCGCCGGAAAAGTTTCTCAATTTCACTTGGTTCCACGCTACTTCTTTGCCTTCTTCCTGATCGAATGCTCTGTAAACTTTCTTCACCGCGCCGGAGCCGAGAAGCTCGTCATAGCGGCCGTATCTGCCCGTCGGATTGGTCTCGACGAAGGGTTCTGAGTCCTTATCGGCAGGGTCTGAGTTATCACTCGTCATCTGAAACTAGAAACATAATAAAAAACAAATGAAAATTAATTACTTAGAAAATTCAGAAGCTTAAAGGGTCTGCATCTAAAACACGACCAAAACTTCGTCAACGTTAAAATCTGTTTGTTTTCCGGGAAACTTAACAGGGAATCGGAAATACCAACTTGAACAACAACCGTACTGGAAAAAAGCTTTAAAACAATGGCGAAGATGGCCACGTCAAAACAAGGTTTTCGTTTAATGAAAGACGAAATCCAACAAGAACAGTCGGGTAATTACCTTCTTTTTTGCAAATCAAACCCAGAACGTAAAAAAAAAAAAAGAAATAGAGTAAATCAGACGCGGGAAGGAATATATTCCAGTTCTTAATGGCGGACATGAGCAGAAAACAGAACATCTTACAGCAAAAAAAAAGGCGTCTTTCTTCCTCAGAAATCAGCAGCAGAGCTTCAAGAAAGTCAGAAAACCTCGATCTTCCTCCTCGCCAGAAAACTAAAAATACGATAACCTTCTCGCCGGAAAACAAGAGCAAGGAACGAGAGGCTTCATGGGCGGAGGAGGAGGCTATTTATAGGAAAGGTAAGACGGCAGTTTTCAAATGTTCATACTTCATAGTCAAACTTTGATGATAATCCCTTTTCTGTTTTTTATTCTACCAATTTTAGCCCTGATTTAACCATGGTTTAGACATTAATTGCATGGTTAATGAGTAATTAAATCATGGATTAGGAAACTTGAATCGTTTTAGTATTTAATTAATTTTGGATTAAATTCGAGTCACGCCACGATTCTATTTTAACTTCTATTCCTAATCTTCTTCAATCTCTAATCGGTTTAAGCGATTTAAATTAAAATGAGATTATCCAACAAATAATCCTTGTGCATTTATTTAAGAATAATCTAAAATTATTATTTTAAATAATTCTGTACTCGTTCTTTTATAATTTGGAAAAGGGTAAATGACAAATCAACCATCGTGGTTTGAGATCAATGACAAGTCAACTACTGTGGTATTTTTTTTAACAAGGTAACCACTCACGTATGTTAAAATGACAAATCCAACATCACGTAGACGTTTACCGTTAAAAAGCTGGGTGCCAACATCCGAACGCCGGAACGCCCAACACCGGGCATTTTGAAGAATTCAGAAGGCGAAATTGCGGTGTCTGGTGAGAAGATTAAAACTGAATAACTCCATCGTATCTGCACCTTAAAATTTTGATGATTTACAAATTACACAAAATGCTGGCAAATAAAAAAAATGGTTGGCCTTTGTTATTTTGTCCATCTCATAGTTACGCTCACAGCAAGGAGAGTAGAGAGAGAAGGAAGATGAGTGAGAGAGAAGGGAGACGAAGAAGACGAAGAAAAGACCGCATTTTTACGCGAGGCACTGCATTTTTTCGTGGTGTTACCCCGTTTTTGCGATTAAACGTGGTGTCTGGAAAAACATTTTACGAATGCAATGTTTTTATTGGTTTTTTGACCTCTGCACCTTCAAACTAGTATAACTTTTGCTACGGATGTCGGAATTGGGCGCAGAAGGTATCAAATCCAAGTTCTCTCAGAGTTCTATAAATATTATTGGGTAAACCCCATGACCGCCTTTCTCAGCCCCAAAATCAATCGTTTAAGCCCTCAAATTTGCGATCAAACATTTTTCTAGACTAAGCCCTCAAATTAGGCGTTCTAATATTTTCGTGCGATATTTAATTCTACAAACCCTATGTGATTTAACTCATACAGAATAAACATTCAATGCATAAAAGTAAAGAGTAAGGGTTAGAGAAGTGGAAACAAAGTTGTTCACGCAGTTCGGCAACCCCGCTTACGTACGAGCTCCAAGAGTCCACCAGTAGATTCTTAATCTGTCCAACCTCCCTGGTTGACGATGTTTGACTTATAGGTGTCAAACAAACCTTACAACGACTATTATGGGGTGTCACCCTTTCCTTTAACTATTGCAGGGCGTCACCTTTTGATTTGATTGTTCTGGGGCATCAGCTTTTACAATGGAGTACAATGATTTCATAATTGAAAGAACAAAAACTATTCTAAACTATCCCAAATAGAAATCTCAAGTTTAGGATGAGAAAAGTTGGATTACAAGCTCACTAAAATGTATGAAAAGTTGAGTATAAAATTTGGTAGAGCTTCGCTACTTTTCTCGTTGGTTGATTTGAGCTTCGGAGTGCTTCTATATATAGACACATGCAATATTTGTAACGACCCGACTTTTATACAATTTATCTTTTAATTTTCCTATATAAATTTTTCTTTTTCTTTATTTATTAAATCAAAATATACGATATGAAACAATTATCAGAGTGCGTAAAGCAGAAATCATTACTAAATTAAAATATAGTTTAAACATTTACTACTGGTTCATAATATCACACAAAAGTTTATTGTCTCGCAAACCTTGCAAACCATTAAAACAAACATAATTTTTATTTCTTTGGGCGCCATAACTTTTCAGATCAACTCAGCTGGGTAACCCAAGGGCTCAACAGGTAATGTTTTTTCCTCCACTTTAGTAATACAAATATCTTGGCAGTCACTTACACCACAAGCAAACTGTGAGCTTAACGTTCAGCAAGAATTAAGATGTAATATGATGCATGCTTTTTCGTGATTGTGTCAGAAGGGAATCCACTCCAACTGTCTTTTACACACAGTTTCATATTTAACTCATATATTGAGTTGAGATATTAAGATATTTCCCACAAGGAGAATAATTTTTGACCGAAACTTCCCAGGAGACAGGCTCTCACATCCTTACTAAGGAAGGGTTTATTCTCGAGTCTTCTGGTTAGAATCTGAACTACCCCCCTCAACCCCCAATTCTTGTTTCATTTATCAAGTCTGGTCTCTCCCATGAAATGTCTCTCCCATGTTATGTGATTACCAATCCCTTGTGGTATCATTTCTTAAGTCTATGATTATGATGCATGACAATGAATTAAAGAGAGAAATAATGATATTACACAAAATATAGCAGGAATCATTTTATCTCATGAAATAACATTTTGCACATTTTATGTTTACTTTTATAGATGGTTAATATTTCTTTTATAACATGGTGCAGAATAATAAATAAACATGAGAATTTATAAATGAAAATATACAAAACAAAAAACTATCGAAATGAGCATTTAACATGTTATAATATTCAAATATAAAATTGACAGACAATAGTTCTAATAGTAGAAAATTAAACTCCAATAATGATAATTTAACAAAACTGATAAATAAGACAATAACAAGAATTAAAACGAATAATAACAATTAAATTAATATTTTTAATTATCGTTTTACGTTTATTTACAGTTTATTAGTAATTAACATAGAAAGATAAAAATGAAATTGAATAGAATATAGAATAAATAAAACAAACAGACTACTTATGATGTAAGACCTCCTCTAACCATGACTCGCTTAATTTTTACGCGTACAGAGTTGTGGTGTAATTGAATTTCACCTTCAGAATTTATGACACGTACACCCTTAAACACATATGTAAATTTTCTCTCATAAAAAGTTCACTCGCTGAAAATTTCTCTCCTGATGATCGCTCGCTCGCTCACACCCTCTCTGCGTTGTTTCATCTGACATTTGAAAACCATATCTATAGACTCAAAAATACTCACTGGCAGACATGCACTCCATGTTTTTGGCTCATGGCAGACAAAAGCTTCATGATTTAAGGAGGCCAGTGTAAAAGGGACCACTGATTGAAGGCTATCTGGCGGAAGAAGACAAATTGGAGGAAAATTGCTTGGCTCTGTTTCTTCCTTATGATTTTCTTTAACTTTTAAGTTTTTATTTTCCATTTTCTATAAAAGGTCCAGAGGCAATCTATCCATATTTTCGGTCGCATCCCTCAACCAGACCCTTTGATCGTCACGATCAGAAGATCAAATCCCAAATTTGGTCGATCATTTCTCCATTCTACTCGACCACAATAGCTCCCAATAGCATTCCTTGAATTTTCTAAGTCTCGAAATTATATATATTCAATACATGGACTTAGATAAACATGTTAGCACACTTAAATACCCGTTTTGAGGGTATTTTCAATAAATATAAATATAAATATTATGATTAAACCACTAAGAACAATATCAATAAAAATACAATAAACAACTTATTAGTTTACTCAAAACATTCATCGTCAAAATAAATTAAGCCTAACACATTTAGGCTAATAATCTCCCCCTTTTGATAGTGAAAAAATCTAATAAGTTGGTTATTCCTAAATCTAAGCATGTGCATACATTTTTGCATATTAGATCTCTCCCCCTTAATTTATGCAATATATCTAACAATTAATTTCATGCATATATGCTACTATTTCATTACTTTATAATAATTTTCACTCCCCCATAACAACTTACACATCTCCTTTCCCCTTTTTGTCATAATAAAAAAGAAATTCCATGAGAAGGGGAGTTTAAAAAATCAAGGTTATCAAAGTAAAAATCATTCCCCCTTTGTCAAAAACAATACCAAAAACAATCAATTGAGAGAATTTATAAACATTGAAATCCAATTTATGTGATCAAGAATAAGATACCAATTTGATACAACCACAAGCAAAATACACATTTATCTTCAAGAGAGATACCAAGTTCAAAATCAAAGTATCAATCAAATTATCTCTACCCCTATGTTAATCATATAAACAAAATGTTGGGGATATAAAACAATTTAAATATTTTCTCTCTCTTTTAGAGCAATTTAAATAACTCATAATTTTCTCACCCTACAAGATTATCAACCTGCATATGTGAGGGAAAACAAAAAATAAAGAATCATCCAATTTCAAGACCAAATAAGATACCAATTGAAAAATATTCATGGACAATTCAAGGTTGAAAAACAATTTTCTCCCCTATCTTTATGCATAAACTCAAATAGTTGGAGATTATAAAGATACCAAATTAAAATACTTTAAGCAAATACCAATTGTAGAGAAAAAATAATTTCAATGATACCAAAACAAGACAATTTTAAAGAGATATCAATTAAAGAATATAGACTCAATGATACCAATTGTTGTGTTGAAATCTAATCTAAAAAATACCAATTGAAATAATCTATCTTTAAAGATATTGATAGACTACGCAATCAAGTTTCCAATATCATCAAGGAGATATTCAAGTTTAAGCATAGGTAGAAGTTCAAGAGCATTGAAAAATTTATGGAATGACTTTTCAAAACTGTCTACTTTCTAACCTCCGACACATAGGTGACTATTTTTGCATACCAAACGATGTCATTTCAAAATAGGTGCTTCATGAAGATTGTACCTGACTTCTTAGGATTTTTAAATATGTTAGATAGTTAAATTCAGAGCTTGTTTACTATGTCAAAAAACCATGGAACAGAGAGCCAATAATAAGAAAAGTCCAAGTGTACAAACTTGAAAAGCAAGGAAAATCAAGATATGGAAACCATCAAAGTGGACAATTACAACATGGATTAGCTACCAAATAGATCTATACTTGGAGAGGAAGAAAGAAAGATATTAATTTAATATTATTTTAGTTAATTAACCTAATTTCTATTAAGTAAAAAATCAGATAACTTATTTTATGAGCCGATTAGAGTTATTGTTTTCTATTTTATTGTTTCTTATTTTATGCTTTGTAAAAGGTTATATAAAGCCACCTAATACTTATATTTTATACATTGAAGTTTGAATACAAAAAGCTTTTTTCTTATTTCAAAATTGGAGAGATTCCTTTTTCAATTGCCTTGGTGAGTGGTATCAAAAGTTGTCCTTGTGTGAGTCATATCACAAGATTGGGCTCATTTGGAGTTGAGTGAGTTTTCTTATTGGCATCTACAACCCTAATCCTTGGAGGAAGGTTGTGAGAAGTGGTGTCCAACCATCCATTAAGTCTCCATCTGCAAAGTCATCAAAAATGGAGTACAAGCTGTCTTACTTTCTATTTCTGGCCACCTTGAGTATTCTCAGCATATTTCCTAATTCTTGAGGGATATTTCCATAGTTCTTGAAGGGTTCTTTATTTATCTTATTCAAGAAGACGTTGTCCAAATATCAGCTTAAAAGCTTCTAAAATGAAGAAGTTACAAGCCTCCAAAATTCACTTTCCAAAAGTGAATCTCGACCAAAATAAGGAAAGTAGAGCACAGGTTGTGTAGATCGTCCGCCAGAACGTCCACCCAATCGACCGCCAAAAAAAATCGACTCTATTATATTTTTTGGATGCCATCCTTGACCGCGGCCTCAACCGGCCCTTTCACCGCCAGTCCAGAATATAGCCACTTTTGAAAGATCAACATATTCCAATACTTCAACACTCCAACATCTTATTTTCATGTTATATTCTAATCCCCTTCTGTTGGTGCATCAAATATCCAAGTTAAAATCATTTCTCTCCCCCTAAATCAATGCACATAATCAAAACCTTGGGGATTGAAATTCAAGATATATATCAATTGTTAAAGTTCAAAACAATAGATAATTATTGATACCAATTGAAAGATCTCAAGTCAAAAGAGAATTCTTGATACCAATTGAAATTCAAATACAAAAATTTTCTTCCCCCTTCAAAAAAATACCAAATCATTTGGGGAAGACAAATCATCAAAATCAAACAATTTTATTTTCTCCCCCTACACCAATGACCAATATTATATCTATGGGGAATTCTAAATCTTCATAACAAAACAACTATCAATTATCTTTCTCCCTTTGTCACTAAACAAATTCAATCCAATAAGGAATCAAAACAAAATCAACATCCAACAATTCAACATTTCAATATATGCACTTTAGAATACCAATTGTCGGAATCAAGCAAAATATAGCAATTGAAGAAATAATAAACATTTCACCTTCAAGATACCAATTGAAGAAATAATAAACTAATGATACCAAAAATAATATTCAAACAAAAACCACATTTAATCAAAAACAAAAATTGTGTACCTCCACATGTTCACTTCCATTTTTGGCGCATTGGAGGCATATTTCTTGAGACTTCTCCCTTTTGTTTTGAATATTCAATTTTCCAAGCCCTTCAAGCTTATTGGGAGAACCTGCAACCTACAACAAAAATCAATTTGTTTTATTTGGTATCCAAATCTTTTTGGATCCATTTGTTATAGGCTTGGTTCTTTTAAGAACCTACACAAATTTAGAATTCAACTTTGATTTCAAATTTACATTCAATTTCAATGGACAAACAAACAATTTATGTCATATACAATTACAAATATTGCAAGTAGAGGGGCTGATAAAAAAATTAGTATAATTTTTCTTTTTAGCAAAGAGTTGATAGCGAATTTCGGTTTTGTCAAATCTAACCCTTTGCGAACCTAAAATTTTTGTTGCCTTTAGTGAATTTAAACACAATAGAATTTAAATAATCATTTCTCAATTTTAATTCACTAATATCAATCTCACGAGATTTAATTGTACCATTCAAGTCCTCATTTATGCTCTTTAAATCAACAATTTGACTCTAAAAAAATTTAGTCAAATTAGCATGCTTTTTTATTAAATTGTTATTTTCTTTTTTCAACAATTTATATCTATGTTTAAGTTCATTGAAACTCTCTAGCAATTCATTGAAAATATCTAGCAAATAATTATCATCATTATCATTATCGGAATCGCTAGAAGAAGTGTATACCTTTTCCTCATTGGCCATGAAACATATGTGAGAGACTTCTTCAACTTTGGAAGAGGAGTCCTTACTATCATCTCATTTGGCCTTGAATGCTTTCTTCTTTGAGGCTTTAGGCTTCCTCCTTGCCTTGGGGCATTCGATGGAGAGGTGGCCGGGTTTTTCACATCCATAGCAAACTATACCTTTCTTCCCTTTTTCCTTCTTCCTTTGAAGGCATTTGTCGAACTTCTGGGTGAGGAGCTTTAACTCTTTAACTTCATCTTCATCCTCTTCCCGGAATCATCCTCTTCCTTGGAATCATTTTTAGAGATTGAGGAGGCTTTGAAAGCTAAGGTCTTTGGTGGAATTCCATTATCCTTTTGTTCCTCTTCCTCGTTCTTTATTAAAGTGATCTCGTGCATCATTAGAGAACCGATGAGTTCCTCCATTGTTAGGACCTTAAGATCACGTGTCTCTTGGATAGCCGTTACTTTGGGTTGCCACTTCCTTGGTAGGCACCTAAGAATTTTCCTCACCAACTCTTCATTGGGATAAATTCTACCGAGCACTTTCTAACCATTAGTAATGTTAGTAAAACAAGTAAACATAGAACTAATGGTTTCATCCTTTTCCATGGCAAACAATTCATAATCATGGATAAGCTTGCTCAATTTAGATTCTTTTACTTGTTAGAGCCCTCATGTGTAATTTTAAGCAATTTCCAAATTTCGAAGGCACTATAACAACCTTGCATTCCATTAAATTCATTCATATTTAAAGCACAATATAAAAGATTGATAGCTTTAGCATTCAAACTCAATTTACGCATGTAACTATCATTATATTCATAATCTATCTTTAGAACATTTATACCGTTTTTAGATTTAAGTGGAATGAAAGGCCTATTAACAATAATATTTCAAATTTCATAATCTATAGATTGAATATAAATTTCTTATACTAGCATTCCAATAAGTATAATTACTACCGTAAAAAAATGGAGGCCTAAGAGTGGATTGCCCTTCAACATGCATATTTAATGTCATTTTAACTTGAGCAAATTATCAACAAATAGTACAAACAAGATTATCAAACAATTTCTAAATATCAACAAACAATTCAATAGATACAAATTAAGTAAATATCTCCAAGCAATTTATATCAATTTGCACAATATTCACAATATCATACAAAACTTTTAATTACCTGTTTTGATACCACTTGTTAGAATCTGTGCACTCCTATAGAGGGGGTGGGGGTGAATTAGGCATTCTAATATTTTTGTGCGATATTTATTTCTACAAATCCTATATGATTTAACTCATACAAATAAACATTCAATGCATAAAAGTAAAGAGTAAGAGTTAGAGAAGTGCAAACAAAGTTGTACACGTAATTCAACAACGCCGCCTATGTCCGGGCTCCAAGAGTCCACTTGGAGATTCCAAATCCATCCAACCTCCTCGGTTGACGATGTTTGACTTATGAGTATCAAACAAACCTTACAACTATTGTTATAGGCGTCACCCTTTCTTTTGACTATTGAGGGACGTCACCCTTTGATTTTGACTATTTTGGGGCATCACCCTTGTTTGATGAATTGGTAGGGCATTATCTTTTACAATGGAGTACAATGATTTTGGAATTGAAAGAACACGAACTATTCCAAACTCTCCCAAATAGAAATCTCAAGTTTAGGATGAAGAGAGTTGAATTACAAGCTCACTAAAATATATGAGAAGTTGAGTGTAAAATTTGGCAGAGCTTCGCTACTTCTCTCGTTGGTTGATTTGAGCTTCGGAGAGCTTCTATATATAGATACTGTAATATTCACTCGACCACTTCTTTTTGGTCGACCACATCCGACATTTAGAAACTAGTCGTTGTATCTGCTGCGCTTTTTTTGTTGCAAGGCTCGACTGAAAGCTCGACCACGTCACGTCCAAATAATGCTAGAAATGTGACAGAAGCAAACAGTCGACTTTTTTGGTCTCCTCTCTCGTTCGGGTCCTCGACCGCATTGCGACCGAAAAACACCATAAAAGGTCTAGAGGCAATTTGTCCATATTTCTGGTCACTACCTTCGACCGCAGCTCTCAACCGCATCTCAACTAAAACCTCTAGGACCTATATGTGTAGCTTTTCGGTTGCCATTCTCGACCGCTTCTCAACCAAAAAACCCAGGAGCAAATTGTGTTGTGTTTCGATCGCGTCCCTCGACTGGACCCTTCAACTGCATCACGATCGGAAGACCAAATTTCAGATTTGGTCGACCATTTCTTCATTCTACTGGACCACAACAGCTCCCAATCGCTTTCCTTCAATTTCCTAAGTCCCGAAATGATATGTAGTCACTACATGAACTTAGATAAACATGTTAGCATACTTAAAAACCCATTTTGAAGATATTTCCAATAAATATAAATATAAATATTATGATTAAACCATTAAGAACAATATCAATAAAAATACAATAAACAACTTATTATTTCACTCAAAACATTCATCGTCAAAATAACTAAGCCTAACACATTTAGGCTAACTGTCTAGGCCAAACACCCTAACACCAGCGACATTGTGCCCCACACCCTGACACCAGCTACATGCACTACATTGCATAATTTTTATAAAATAAATATTTTGAGACTTGTCTCATATTAAAACGACGTATCCATTTTATGGTCGTTGAGTTTTCAAATTATATTTAAATTTCACGGTACACGTTTAAATTAAGCATGCATATTATATTTATAGATCAACTCGGCCTTGTGAACCGACTTCGATCGACCCAGTTTGGGATCTATTTTATTTTATGCACATTCGAGCTTGTGAGAATGTATTTGTTTGTTGTTAACTAGAGTAATGTAACAGCTGTATGTGTTGTATTCCTGAGTGCAAAACTCCCAACCTGATCAAGGTATTTTATGTGGCTTTTGCGATCGTCGAACTTCGTTTTTATTCTGTTATATGCCTATGGTATGGTGTGCCTAGAGTTCGTGAGTGTCTTTATTTTCATTGAGATTTTTAATTAGTACAATAATAACTTATTTTAATTAAGTATCATATATTAGTAAGTGGTTTTAAATACGTGCTCTTTTGTACATATTTATCCAAAATGAATTTATAAAAATGTGATTTAAAATTCGTGCATGCATAAACAACAATTCTTTTAATTAAAATTATTAAATCCCTATTGAGTTTAGTCAATTCACCCCAATGACACATTTTCAGGATTTTATCATTCGAATTTTTAGTTGTCGAGCCCATATTAGACCTGGCAGGGTTTTATTTTATTTTTGCACTTTAATAAATTATTCTTGAGAGACTATTTTGTAAGGTATACTTTATTTGGATAATTGTAATCCTTAATTTACTTTTCCACATAGTTACTTTATTTTGTTTATATTACATGATATCTGATATCACTATTGGATCTGATAAGCTCATGTTTGTTAGGTCATAGCTAGTAATTAATAATTTTTAGCCTTCTATTGCTAATAAATAAAACTGAAAGTGAAAAAAGGTCGTACGATTCGACTCTTTGGGCAGAGTCGTTCTCCGTTCTGTCTCGGGTTCCTTGCGGGGCACGACAACAACCACATAATTTTATATCAAATATAAGGGTTGATTATTGGAGTAATACACGTTTTAATTTTCTTATTTTATTTTTTAGGTTGAATATATTATTTGGCGTTGCCTTATTAATTTGAGAGGAATATATATACTTTGAATAAGAAAAATATCATTATTACTACATAATTATGTTTATATCACATAGAGTTGTCGAACAATCAAGATAAATGAAAATCACTTGTCACTAAGCTAATGAGTCAAATTTAATTGCACGTAATATTAACGAAGATAAACTTAGTGGTTTGATATGGTTTAATCGTGACAACTCAAATTTAAGTTTGTATAAAGTTTGAGCCATTAAGTTTTCTTCATTTTTTTAGTTGAGCACAAAATTAATATGTTAGAGATCATGTGGCCCAACAAATTGATGGTTTAAAATAATAATACCATACTATAAATCAACATATTTTTACAATACTAGAATATAATTATAACTACGTTTTAAAAATTTATGACATGCAAAATAAGAAATATTATTTTTAATAAAATATAAGATAATTATCAATATTAATATTGAAATATGAAGGTCTTTTTAACTTGTACATTAAACTTTTATTTTTTGTTATCTAACAGAGTTTGAGACGTTAGCCATAAACATTCTTACCATTTTGGGGGTTCGTTAAATAGCAAATATCAATGCCGTAGAAATGGTAATTTTCACCTACAACGGAAGATAAGTATTCGCTGCAGAAATGATATTTTTCGCAGTGAAAAAAGTAATTTCCACATTTTTCACGGCAGATACTTGTCTTCCACTGCGGAGAGAGTAATTTCTGTAGATAAGATCCAGCATTTAACGAATTTTTTAGCGGTGAGAATATCCTTTGCTAACACCTCAAACTTTGAGGTGTTAAATAATAATAATAAAAATTTAAGATTTCAATTAAAAATATCTTTATATTTAAGGATTAATATTGATAATTACAATCAATTATACCATTCTCATCTCGTTCCTATGATTTTGGCTATTGGGTCACCGTTTTGGGCTCTAAGTTTTGAGCGCATCTTGTTGGCCCATTCAATGGAGAGCCTGAAACCGCCTTCTAGAAGCACTTGTTCAGCTACAGTGAAGAAACGAACAGTCACTAAATCGGCGGTTCGCTCGTCGTCTACCTCTCCGATTTAGCGTTTTTGCGTCTCCAAAAGTTTATCCAATTCTGCTACGGAGGATCTCTAAGTTCAATGGGAAGAATCATAACGATCTCGGAAGGTCTTAAACTTATTCATTCAAGAAGGAGAGTTTAAAGAATGCCTGCGGTAGCCTCACTCGTCTCTCCTCTTGTCCTTCTCCCTCATTTGATCCGACCTAGATTCCTACTTCGCAGCCATTCGAAACAGTCTCTTCGAGAAATTTCATGTCCTCCGAGTACAGGACATGAAATTAATCTGGAAGAGCTCCAATGGAAACACCACTGATGGATAGTCATCCGAGTATAGGCTTTTAATGGGAGGGAGAGAGCAAGGGCTTAAGCATTAGAGTGGAAAGCAAATTGAAGCACGAATGGCGAAAATCTGAATTGAATCTGGAAGAGCTATTGCTCCTGGTTGCGCAAGATCATTTGCTTGGGAAGCGAAGTAGCCGGTACTGCGTCTAAGAACTTGATTTCATGCATTTTGATTTCCCTATCCATTAACAATGCTGAACCAACTGAGCTGTTCCATTACGAGCTTTCTTTCAGCCTGGCCTAGTTTGAATTTGTGACTGTAAATCGTAATTTCTTCATAAACATGAATCTAGAAGCTGACCAGTATGATACAACATCCTTGCATTTTACAAAGCAATTACAATTACATGATTTAAAGCAAACATTTTTGTTAGAAATCGAACGAAAACCCAAAAATCGTAGCTGCCAAATTTGTTTTTGAGTTTGAGCAATTGATGATCATCGTTAACTCAACCAGATTTAGTTACTTAAAAATTATGAATTCTTTGTACATTACACCCTCTTAGACCCTCATGTTAAGAATCCAAATAACTAGCGGAATAAAAATATCTTTTTTTTCTCTCTTTGTGCAATGAAATAGGCAAAGCAAACTAACAAAAATAACGAGATCAGCAACACCAGTTTTTAGGGTGGAAAACCCTCAAAAAGTGTGAGAGTAAAAAACAACGTGACTCGTAGGCCACTTAATCAAACTTCCACTATAACAGAAATAATGGGTACACCAAAGTTCTCTCTAGCTTTAACAAACTAGAGGCATACAATATTTATCAAGATTGAACACACTAATCTTGGAAAATAACAAAACCGTAAGAGATAATAAATCTAAGGTTACTGAAACTGCAGTTTCGTTTTTACCCTAACTGACCACCTTCGAGAGCTCAAACGACGATCTCCACCGTTCAAAATATACTCCTTGATGTTGCAAACCTATATTTCAAATTTCAAGGTGATCCAACGGTTGATTTCCTGATTAGTGATTTCTCCTCTGTCTGTGGTTTTTTCCTGTTAGGATTTTCCACTTAAATCTTGGTGTTCCTGCTTCTGCAGTTTTCTTTTTCCGTTTCGCATTCGTATTTGGATTCTTTTTCTCAACATGGAACTACTTGATTTTTATTTAATTAAATGTTTAGCTTTTAAATTTTATGATTGGTCCATTGTTTTTACGTTCTTCATCAGAAAATATGATTAATATTTGGCTATTTCTGATTATAGTTTGTTCGTCTATTTTGTTCCTCCTTCCATTTTAACGAACACATAGGAGGAGAAGGGGAAAATAGTGTCTGTAAAACGGAACCGGACCAAAAGAACCAATCTCAATCGATTGGATTTTTTGTCGAACTCATTCTGGTTCGGTTCTCCTCCAATCACTGTTCAATTTTTGTTCCATTTTGGATAAGCAAATCGAGTTGGTTTAGCCGACCTCCAAAATGGAACGAGAACCAACCAGGCCCATCCATTTTCAAGTTTCCCTGACCGTCCGGGTCCGAGCCAGACTTTAGTGGAGAGATTCTTGGCTGAGGGGAAATGGAAAAACTGGTATACAATTTTCTACAAAAACATGCACATAATCAAACAATTGATTTGCTAAAAATGATTAGTGTTTGGGGAAGATTAAATTTTGGTCAAATACTAGATGAGTAACGGTTGTTGGATGTCACTACCATACCAGTAAAATTAATCACAACTTTATATTATTTTACTCTTAATAAAGTACACGTGCTTTGAAGAATCTCTGCACAAACCAAGTCCACTTTTTTTACAGACATGATTCGTCTCTTGGAATTGATGTCTTGGGTGTAGATTATGCCATCTTTATTTTATTAATTTATGTGAATTATTGTACAAAGCCTTATTTATTTATTAAAAAATTAACAATACAAATTCTCAACGTTAAAGTTCTCCACAAACCAAATATCAAACTTTCAAAAATTTTAAATTATAATAAATGAACGACGTAAATTTTGTAGTTACGTTTTTCGCTTAAAAATAAGAGTGGAATCGATTTGGTTCGGTTCTATAGTGAATTGAAATTGAACCTATTCGGTTTGATTTTGAAAATAAAAAACTGAAACTGCACCGAATCTATTGAAAAATTGATAAAAAACCAAACCTCGATTTTTTGTTTTCTCAATTCAATTTTTGGTTTTTGAAAAAACCAAAAAATTTGAATTTTCCTAATTTTTTTAATTTTTAAATAGTGTAGACAATATTTGGTATGACGTTTATGTGTTATTATAATTCATAAAATTTATTATTTTAAATATTTATATTACAACATTATAAATTAGAATAATATAAAAAATTAGATTATAATTTATTTGTAAAAAAAATATTATAAAGTGCAATAGTAAATATTTAATTATTGAAATTAAGTTAAATCATTTAGTTTAGATTTATTTTAGTTTGGTTCGATTTTACTTGATTTTATTCATTAAAATTTTAGACCAAATCGAAGATTTTAGTTCAATTTTAAATTCAATTTTTTACTTTTTAAAATCAAATAAAATTAAATAAAATCATTTGATTGGGTTAAGTTTCTCATTTAAATTGAACAGATTTTCACCCTTACTTAAAAATATCAACGACAATCATTCAAAATAATGGAGGCTGAAAATTCAATTTTTTAATTAAATTCTGTCGTCAACAAGGAGGAAGGTGTCATTTGCAGAGCGAGGTTCGTCTCCCCTGCTCCCACACATGGAAAAATGAGACTTTTTGTATTGTTGGTCAAATTTCTTGCTCGGCACACTTCCCACAACATGACAAACTCCCTAATATCTCTTAAATTAATGTGACCAAAAGTTTCAACCTTTTCCTATTCTATTTTGTAGTGATCCATTTGAAATTTTGAGAGTTTGTTTAATTTAATTTTATATTATTTTTTTAATTAAATAAATTTTAAATCTTAAGATTTCTTATAATGAACAAATTTTATTTCAAATTTACTTTCATCCTAATTAAATTAAACTAATATCATAACTTATATATATATATAATTTTAATTTTAAAAATTATAAAAATAAGACTAGTTAACCCGGGCCTGGAACAATTAAAACAGACTCAAAATAGAGTCTAAATTGAAAACAAAATCTAAAATCGAATTTTCAACTGGGTAAAATAAAAAATCGATAAAGTTAAATATTTAAAAAAATTTAAAATTCAAGTTCAATAAATTTTAAAAATAATTTTATTAAAAAGAATTTAAAATTTATGTTGATAAACAGTAAAATTCAAAAGTTGATAGCAGACGGGGATTCTGTATTTGTACTTTCATTTGAAGAAAAGATAAGATTTTTCGAATTGAGAACACAAAGGATGATATTCAATCTTTGCCAATTTTTCAAACAGTATTTATTTATCCTTGTTGGTTTGTAATCTGTCGCGTTCAGCTTTATTGATGCCATCATCGCCACTCAATCGGGTCTCTCTCTCTCTCTCTGTGTACAGTTCACGCACTTCCTGGAAATTCATCGCCCTTTTTGTCTAACTTTTTCCCTGACCATTCTTTTGCATTTCCGTCGTCCATGTCTTGCGCACCACGCAATCCTACATCAAAGGAAGCGACGACTCGAGTCATTGAATGAATGTGCCGTTCTTTGCATTTCAAAACCCATCAAATTCCCTCATTATATAAACTCAAAATCCTTCTTCTTTGAAACAAGGCACACCAAGTTGCAGCAAGCCCTGATCCTAGCTTCATGAAAATGGATTCCATCGATTCCTCAATGCACGGTATGACTGCCTTCTTTTCTCATCGCCTATCCTCCATGCATTCTGGTATTGATTTCGTTTTGAACCCTGTTTTCCTTCGTGGGTTTTCCGGGCTGTTGCACCTCGTCTTGTTATTTGGGTTATTTTTTTTATGGGTGCGCAAAATATCGAAGCTGGATCGTGATGGAAGTCCAAAAGAAAGGCTTAGGAGCAGAGTGTGTTCGCTCGATAAGCTGACTTTTGCTTTGAGTCTCTGCTTTTCTGTTTTCAATCTTCTCTTTTGTTTTTTGAACTACTTTTACTGGTATAAAAATGGATGGTCTGAAGAAAATCTGGCGATACTTTTGGATATGGCTCTTAGAACTGTTGCTTGGTTTGCTGTTTCCGTTTATCTATATACCCAAGTCGGAAAAAAGCCTCCTTTGTTGTTGAGAGTTTGGTGGGGTTTCTTCTTCTCTCTTTCTTGTTATTACATTTTCATCGACTTCATTCGTCACAAAAAGCATAGTTTTGTACCAGTACATGACATAGTTTTCGATGTTGTGTCGGCCATAAGTGGTCTATTCTTCACTTGTATGGGGGTTTTAGGGAAGAGGGAGAGTGATCAAGCAAATCTGGAAGAACCACTTTTAAATGGTCACGTAGACGCCATTAATGAGTCTGGGAAGTTTAAAGGGGACCAAACTGTAACCCCTTACTCTAATGCTGGAATTTTAAGTATTCTTTCCTTCTCTTGGATGGGTCCTCTAATTGCCACGGGCAATAAGAAGACATTAGACCTTGAGGATGTTCCTCAACTTTCCAGCAAAGATAGTGTCTCAGGGACTTATCCCACGTTTCAAAATAAGCTTGAATCCGATTGTGGTAGAATCAATGGAATCACCACATTTAGTATGGTGAAGGCATTATTCTATTCCGCCTGGAGGGAGATACTTCTAACGGCACTTTTTGCCTGCCTCTACACTCTGGCGTCTTATGTTGGCCCTTATCTAATTGACACCTTCGTCCAATACCTCAATGGTTCTCGACAATTTGAAAACGAAGGCTATGTATTAGTAGCTGCATTTTTTGGTGCAAAGATCGTGGAGTGTCTCTCAATGAGACATTGGTTCTTTAGGCTGCAAGTGGTTGGAATTCGGATGAGAGCAGTTATTAACGCAATGATATACAATAAAGCCTTGACCCTCTCGGGCCAATCCAAGCAGAAACACACGAGTGGAGAGATCATTAATTTTATGACAGTCGATGCAGAGAGGGTCGGAGAATTCAGTTGGTACATGCACGATCCATGGATGGTCCTTCTGCAGGTTTCTTTAGCCTTGTTGATTTTGTATAAAAATCTCGGGCTTGCTTCGGTTGTAACTCTTTTTGCAACTATACTTGTTATGTTAGCAAATGTTCCTTTGGGGAAATTGCAAGAGAAGTACCAAGACAAGATAATGGAGTCAAAAGATAATAGAATGAAGGCAACTTCTGAAATCTTACGAAACATGAGGATACTCAAGCTTCAAGGATGGGAGATGAAGTTTCTCTCGAAAATTTTTGAGTTGAGGAAGGTCGAGGCGGGATGGTTGAAAAAATATGTTTACACGATGGCGATGACCACATTTGTCTTCTATGGAGCTCCCACATTTGTCTCTGTGGTGACTTTTGGTGCTTGTATGGTCATGGGGATCCCACTAGAATCTGGCAAAATTTTATCTGCTCTTGCAACTTTTAGAATTCTTCAAGAACCCATTTACAATCTTCCTGACACAATATCAATGATGGTTCAAACTAAAGTTTCTCTTGACAGAATTGTCTCCTTCCTTCGACTTAACGACTTGCAGACTGATATCGTTGAGCAGCTTCCAATGGGTAGTTCTGATATGGCAGTTGAGATTGCAGATGGGAATTTCTCATGGGATTTATCTTCTCCAAATCCAACTCTTCAAGATATTAACTTGAAAGTCTCCCAAGGTATGAGGGTTGCTATTTGTGGAACTGTAGGTTCTGGCAAGTCAAGCTTGCTTTCATGTATCTTAGGAGAGGTACCTAAGATTTCGGGAAGTCTTAAAGTTTGTGGAACCAAAGCATATGTAGCTCAGTCGCCTTGGATTCAAAGTGGAAAGATAGAAGAGAATATCTTGTTTGGAAAAGACATGGATAGAAGGAAGTATGATAGGGTTCTTGATGCTTGCTCACTGATGAAAGACCTTGAAATTCTCTCTTTTGGCGATCAGACCGTGATTGGGGAGAGAGGGATAAATTTGAGTGGCGGGCAGAAGCAAAGAATACAAATTGCACGCTCTCTCTATCAAGATGCTGATATCTACTTGTTTGATGATCCGTTTAGTGCGGTTGATGCTCATACTGGTTCTCACCTCTTTAAGGTAATTCAATTTTTTGCTATTGCGCTAAAACAATGACTAGTTTTATGTGTTTAATGACTTGATTTTTGTGTGACAGGAATGCTTACTCGGCCTTTTAAGTTCGAAAACAGTGATTTATATAACTCATCAAGTAGAATTTTTACCTGCTGCTGATCTTATCTTGGTACGTTCAGTATAATTTTTACTTTTAATTTTTTGGAGAAACTTGAGCAACTCATCTTATTATGCTGCGCTATCTTGTCAGGTAATGAAGGATGGAAAGATCACTCAAGCTGGAAAGTACAATGAAATTCTCGCTACGGGAACTGATTTTATGGCACTCGTGGGTGCACATAAGGAAGCTCTGTCAGCACTTGATTCTGTAGAGAGAGAGCCTGCTTCGGAAAACTTACCCAATACCACTGAAGATGTCAATGGTGTTGTTAGAGAGGAAGAAAAGAGAGATATTCAAGATGGTAAAGCAGAAGGTGAAGCTAAATCGAAAGGCCAACTTGTTCAAGATGAAGAGAGAGAGAAAGGCAAAGTTGGGTTTGCAGTGTACTGGAAATATCTTACATCTTCATATGGAGGAGCTCTTGTGCCGTTTATACTACTCGCTCAGATTCTCTTTCAGACTCTTCAAATAGGAAGCAATTACTGGATGGCTTGGGCATCTCCGGTCTCCAAGGATGTGAAGCCAAATGTTGATGGTTCTACACTTATTATGGTTTATGTGGCCATGGCAATTGGAAGTTCTCTTTGTGTCCTTGTAAGAACAACTCTTCTCGTCACTGCTGGCTATAATTCGGCGACTCTACTCTTCAACAAAATGCATCAATGCATTTTCCGAGCCCCCATGTCGTTTTTTGACTCGACGCCTAGTGGACGAATCTTGAATAGGGTAAGTGAAAGAACTTGTGTAATTTGAGAGATTTTAATGCTCCTATCAGTCCATATTCATTTATTCTCCCCCTACAGGCTTCTACTGATCAAAGTGCCGTAGATATGGACATTCCATTTCGAGTTGGAGCTTTTGCCTTCTCAATGATCCAACTTCTCGGAATTATCGCAGTAATGTCTCAGGTTGCTTGGCAGGTTTTCATTGTTTTTGTTCCTGTAATTGCGCTATGTATTTGGTATCAGGTATGTTTTGAGTTAACTTGATGCTTAACTATCCATTATAATCGTGACTTAGAGAGAACTTATCTTGAAAGCTTTTGCCTTATGCAGCAATATTATATACCTTCGGCGAGAGAGCTGGCTCGTTTAGTTGGAGTATGTAAAGCTCCAGTTATACAGCATTTTGCTGAAACAATTTCTGGGGCATCTACCATCAGGAGCTTTGATCAAGAATCAAGATTTAAAGACTTGAATATGACGCTGACGGATGCGTATTCTCGGCCCAAGTTCAACAATGCAGGAGCGATGGAATGGCTCTGCTTTCGACTCGATGTGTTATCGTCCATCACTTTCGCCTTTTCATTGATTTTCCTAATCTCCATCCCTCGAGGAATTATCGATCCAGGTAAGTCATGTTGAATTCTTTTCTAAATTACGGATTTCGCTGCTGACAGGAACTTGAAATGAAAAGCTAAACATTACTAAATCTTCATTTTTTTGAAGGCATTGCTGGCTTGGCTGTGACGTATGGACTTAACCTGAATATGCTACAAGCTTGGCTAATATGGAACCTGTGTAATATGGAAAACAAAATGATATCAGTGGAAAGAATACTGCAATATGCTTCTGTCCCTAGTGAGCCACCGTTGGTTGTCGAAGAAAACCGACCAGATAACGCCTGGCCATCGTGTGGAGAAGTTGAAATTCATGATCTACAGGTAATTTTAATTTTTTATCGTAGTTATGGTAATTGATAAATTACCAACGATATCAAAACTTAACTTTGTAGGTTGAAAGTAATTTAATTATTTATATATTTTTTTAACAAAAATTTAAGAAGTTTAAACTTATAGGTCGAAAATAATTTATGCCTTTCTTAACTATTTCGAGATTTGAATTTGAAACTTCGGGCTCTAATAATATAATAAATTACTGAAAATTCTAAAAATTTAATCTCGTGAATTATAAGTAGTGCTACGACTAAGATTCTTGGTACGTTGTAGGTTCGATATGCCCCACACATGCCCCTTGTGTTGCGAGGAATCTCGTGTACTTTCCCGGGAGGTAAAAAGACTGGAATAGTCGGAAGAACAGGCAGCGGAAAATCTACTCTGATTCAGACACTTTTCCGGATAGTTGAACCGACTGCGGGAGAAATAAAAATTGATAAAATCAACATCGCTTCAATTGGACTGCACGATTTGAGATTGAGGCTGAGCATTATTCCTCAAGATCCAACCATGTTTGAAGGGACTGTTCGAACCAACTTGGACCCACTCGAGGAGTATACCGATGAACAAATTTGGGAGGTGAGTCGATTTTTCTCTCGGATTAGTTACTTTTCTTTTACTTGTTCATAAAAAGGAACAACTAAGATTTTCTTACATGTTTTAGGCTCTGGATAAATGCCAACTTGGAGATGAAGTCAGGAAAAAAGAAGGAAAGCTAGATTCGTCAGGTTGTCAATCTCTCTCTCTCACTGTCTCTCTCTCTCCCTCAACAATTTTATTGCTTATTCATTTATGAATCGTGCAGTTAGTGAGAATGGTGAGAACTGGAGTATGGGTCAGAGGCAACTCGTCTGCCTTGGCCGGGTTCTGCTGAAGAAAAGTCGGGTTTTGGTTCTCGATGAGGCTACTGCCTCGGTCGATACAGCTACTGATAATCTCATACAACAAACACTCAGACAGCATTTTTCGAACTGCACCGTCATCGTAATTGCCCATCGAATTACTTCTGTTCTTGACAGTGACATGGTTCTTCTCCTCAGTCACGGTAAGTGTATGTTCAGAAATTAATGGAACAACAATTGGTTGATGTATTTTTTTATATCATTTGTCGGATTCTCGTTTCAGGGCTGGTCGAGGAGTATGATTCACCGACTAGATTGCTGGAGAACAAATCTTCAGCTTTTGCTCAGCTTGTGTCGGAGTATACTGTTAGGTCTAATACGAGTTTAGAGAAGTTGAGTTGTAGCTGATTCTGTATCCTTATTTTGTGCAAGTTTCTTGACGACGATGAAGAAGAAAAAATAACCTTGCAATGATAATACTGTGTAGATTGTTCCCAAGTTTGAAGTCTGTGATCTGGGCAGTCAAAATACAGCACGTGTTGTAAAATTAAGGTATCTAAGTAGAGTATTAGTAGTGTTCTGTCTATGGTTTTATGTCTGATTGCTTTGAGCAACTGGAGATGGATTTTCTGTCATCAGATTTGAGTGTTGTATCTGAAATTTTTAGGATGAAATTGGCAACCCACTTCTCAATTTCTTGAAGGGTAGTTCAAAGTCAACAATGGTCGAAAAAAAGACGACATTTTTAAGATTGTTGAAAGACAGCGCTGTTTCTTCGACAATACTAACCTAATAATTCTAAGAATGGTTCTGAGTAATACTCGAAAATGTCGAGACTTTCGCACTCAAACTTTAACATTAAGTGTGGAGCGATGATCGAAACTAGTTTTCGAATAGCAGAGGTTGACCCCTAAGTGTCTACTTTTGATACATTTTTTTCCACTGAGCATCTTGTTGCGAATATTCACTCAATCTGCCAATCAATAATCGTCATGTTATTCTGCAAATACAACCCTTTCTGCAGATCCTTGCGCTCCTACACTTTCACTATTTGTCATGGAAGCGTTCCCATTTACGGACATTTATGTACAACGGATACTTATTCCAAACGAAAATGTTTTATCCTTTAGTCTCCTTTTGTGGACGCGTTTGTTATCATGGATACACGTGTCACAGTATCAGCAGACGCTTACTCTTTTCGCGAACGCTTACACTACTGCGGATCCACTGTTCAACGCAGCCACTCTTATTTAAACTCACGATGTTTCATCCTAATATTATGTTGTCGCAAATACATTCGCTACCACGGACACGTTCGTTTAGCCTAAAACGAGGTCACTTTTCCTTCATGCGTAGTCACTTGCCCTTATGTAAATAATCTTTTCTATTTGCGAGAGCATCTTTACCATAATCTAACGATTCTCATTTTATCTTATAATTTAATATGACGATCTTTCTTCTTCCTGCATGACAACTTTTCTCTCTCGCATGAAAACTTTCCACAAAAACATCTTTTTAATTCGCCTTCTAATCTAAGGGCTGTAAACTTTTATATTTATTTAATCAAACGATATTCCTTTCTTCCTCACTACTTTTTATTTGGCCTTCAACACGTCTTACACCATCTTTAATCTTAACTGTCCTTTGAATTTATCCAACGCTTGTCATGTCTTTTTTATTTTTCCAAAACATTTATTTCGTCCAAACAATATCGCTCTTTATTACCACAAACGTCATTTCTCCCCAATGAACATTCATTCTTCTAATTCAACGTTATTTCATATTGCCTATCTACCGTGAATATTTTTTCTCTTCACAAATCCGTGATCACACCAATTTTTAAATCTTTATATAATCATTCATTTTATTTTATGTTTTATTTTTGTAACATTTCAATTTTTCTCCAACTCAATAATCCTTATTTTCCTTGGGACATTACAATCCTCTTCTAACTAATCACGATCCTCAATTTTCTCTTAGTAATCTTAAGCTTTCCATATTCGCCATTAATGTTTCTTTTCACGAAAAATGGCTCTATTTATCAAGTAAAAAGTGCAACACTCGCACTGGTAGTATGTTTGGGAAGAACAACTTCATATGACAACTCTACATTTGATCATCCCTTCAAACCATTAAGATCTCGATCTATACAAAACAGATGCCATTTTTTGAGCTGTTTTTCTTTTATGATTTCCACCAAACCACTAAAATGCCATATTTGGGATCAATAGCTTTGATTTCCGCACAGAATAAAGATGGAGAGGATGTATGAAATGCAAGTATAAATATCAAATAAAGTGTAATACAAGACCCAAAATCTTGCTATACAAAACCATGTCATGCAAGAAGAAGAAATTACAAAAGCTGTTCAGATAGCAAGCAAATGCAGCTGGTTGGCACATCAAATAGGGAAAACAATTGAAAATGACTCAAATACGTCCATTGAAGGAAAAAATAAGCCTTCTAACATCAGCGTTTTGGCCCATCAGATTTTCCTAGGGATAACATGATAAATCCTACAAATTACCAAAAATTGAATGAGTATTGCCAAAAAAACACATCAACAATAAAAAGCCAAAAAATTAAAAGCAGATTTAATATCTCCAACTGAACTAAGCAAGTACCTTAAAAAGTGACCAATGATGTCACTACTCTAGTCTAATATGAACACGTATTCATTAAGAAATATATGTTGTTTCACATAATCTCAGTCATCTATAAATAATGCAAACAAACCCCATAAAATGGATCAATAATTTAGTGAGTTTACCGGCCATCCACGGGGAGTTTCAGATTTAATACCAATATTTTAGCAACAAATTCAATAAATCTATGCGTAGTTTGGCGCTGCTGCTTTTATTAGTTAAATTTGAGACAAAAAATAAACAAAACTATGCCTTCGCTGTACAAAATTTGAATATTAAGTAATAATATCATGACACTTTGAAGTAGATACGAGACCCTTTTTTTATTGTTTTTTTTTTCGAAATCTTTAAGATTATGTATTGAAAGAGGAACAGATAAGAATAAACTGACCTCATAGTAATAAAACTGATTCTTCCCATCCACTCAATGCAGTCGGAGTGTATATAACAAACTAACATCCCTGTAAATCCAACTGCGCATTTAAAACTTTGTCCTGTATACTCAAAGCAGCTAAGAGCAGCTTCTGCCTAAATCATGGAATCTTTTCCACCCAACTGTTGGAACCTTAAGTAAACTTCACAATATAATATTACAGTGAGCAGTTGGAGTTTCGCAAAAATCCAAGAGCAGTACTTTATCCAGGCCAGAACGTCATCATGTGAAGCCCAGAGGATATGGAAAGGGAGGATTACTCTGATACACCATATATATGGTAATGAAGTACAATTTTAGCCGCTACATGTCATTTCTTCCTTTCATATTTCTTTGCAAACTCCTTCAGAAGTAATTTCTGCCTAAATGCCAGATATTTATCTAAGGTTGTCCCGGCCCACTGCTGACAAAAACATTCATCAGTTGGAACAAATGAACTTAGAGGAAACGGTCCCTTGGGAGCTTTCTTTAGTGCGACCAAGAATTTGTGTCGAGGGCGAATTCTCTGCTCTAAGGACAAGCTAAAGTACATTGGATATTTAGTCAAGATATTCGCTTCGTTATGTAGTTCATTTATCAAGTACATGTACTTAGGCTTCAAATTGTCCTCCAAGGATAAAGACAACACCTGCAAACAAGTTCCACATACTCTCACAACTTAAGAGATATTGAAGAAGCAAATTCAGTAACAATATGTAAATACAAAAAAGCTGATATAATGGTGAGAAACATCTCAACAAAAGCAAATGATGTCTTTCTTCTTTCTAACAACTGAACACCATTTCAAAAATAAATTTGATGGAACAGAAAAATTGTTTTAAGTAATCTTTTGTAATAATGCTTAACGTTTAACAGAGAAGTTGTGATGGTATTCTAATAAGAAGAACAGTACAGAAAACTCAAATATCCACAAAAATTGGAAAAGAATAAGTTAAAATATAGAAGGATAAACCCAAAAAAGGAAAATATTTACTTGAGTGAGGCCAGTTAAAACTTTCAAGATGTCTGAATTTTGCATTCCAATACTTCGAAGGAAATTGATTCTAGGTCGTAATCCATCATCAATGCTATAATGCAGAAGTTGGGGATGTTTTTTGACCATCTTCACTATGCTATCTCTAGAAGCTCCCAGTTCCTCTGTGAGAAACATATATCTAGTGTTCCATGATATATCAATTCTTTGAACCAAAATTTGTGGGCTTAATTGCACTACTTTACCCAACTCTTTCTCCTTTATGCCAACCTCCTCGATCAAGTATCTAACAGTTGGTTTTAACGAATTCTCAACACTATAGGAAAAGAGAGATGGAGTAGCAACAACAATCTGCCCAACTTTAGAGTTGGGGACACCCAAACTTAGCAAGAAAGCAACATGAGATTTCAAATTTTTCTCCACCGTGTATCCAAGGATTTGGGGTTGCCTCAAAAGTATTCTTCTTATGTCTCTTTGTTTGACCCCAAGGCTTAACAAGTAATCCAGCCTTTCTTGTGCAGAGCACACATTTATTTGAAGAGAAGGCATGTGCCTCTCATACATTTGAATAAAGTGTGATTCTTTAAGCCCAAAGGTTGAAAGGTAATCGAGAAGTGGGAACCATTTCTCATCTAGCTCTATCTCTTCCATAAGTCGCGGAAATCTTATTGCCAGTGATTCCTTGGTCATTGACTACATTAAAGAAAAAATTGATAAGATTTGCATATGTTCAAGTTAAAAATTTTATTAACTATCATAATACCTTCACTCTGCCCTTCTTATGCAAAGAACTTGGTGGCCCCTTGTAGGAAGTGTGACTTTGGCTTATAATATTCCTTGTCGAATCACAAGCATCAAAATTATCTATTTCTAGTCTTTGCCCATAGTTTAGTATGCTATTACCTGAGCTCTTTTCTTGATTCCTCCAGTTGCCTGCAGGACCCATAACAAAATTACCCCTACGAAAACCACTCTAAAATTAAAATAACATCTACTAACAGACACATTCTTGTTTAATACCCTTAACAAATTCTGTGCGTGACTTGAACTTATTTCTTTTCGCATCAAATTTTGCAAGTTCGCCAACATCATCCTGCAGAGGAGTTCCAACAGGGCAGATAGACATCTTTAGGAATGCACGCACCCGGATACTTATATAATTTATTGAATTATCACAAACATATCTGAAACTGTAAAATGAAACTGCAAATAGTTTCAACGTTATCAGCAGATTGAACAATTCATCTTCTTCAAATATCTAAATAAGGTTAGAGAAAAATCACGCGAAGCTGGGGAACTTTTATAAGAATCACTTCGAAATAACTAATTTTTTATTTCAACTTTCTATCGCAACGCAGAGAGGAAGAATAATAAATAAATACTTACGAAAAAACAGACCTAGCTATAGTATCACTTAGTGAAAAACAAGAAAATTGAAGAGGGAAAACGAACATGAAAATGCTTCCAAATAACAGTAGGCATACATCATCAGTTAACAATGTAAAAGAGAAAGACAAATTTCTCATCCAAAAACACACTTCCCCCGAAACACATTCCACCTCAATACCAAAAAGAGAGTAACGAAAAAACTCACACTGTCTGAAAATCCATCCTCTGTATTCCAATCACTACCATCGCCATCACTATCACCCTCCTCATACTCCTCCTCTTCATCGCTATCAAAAGGAGACAAAACCTGACCGGACCTAGATTTTTTATTGAGTTTGAGAATTCTAGGGCTGGAGTGCGTCGACAACACAACGAACCTAGAGACGCCATTCCTTCTCCTGTAAACTCCTCTTCCATAGAAACACGACGACGAAGAAGAGAAGTAGGAAGAGTGAAGAGTAGGAGTGATGAGGTAGAGAGAGAAAACGGCCATTGGGTTTTAGAGGAATGAGTACGGATCAGGAAAATAGAATATTCCCAAAGAGGCTGGATATCATATTATCTTCTCAAGGCTATCAAATAACTAACGACGTCGCTTAGCAATCATTGACTATATTAGACCTAATCTGTAAATGCTTCTAAACTCTAATCCACCTCAAAAATCCAAGATTGGGCCCACAGATTTTTCGGCCCAATCAATCCCAACCACTGTCCAAACGTTAGCTTGGCCAGGATGTTTTTGTCCGATAAAAAAAAATCTTACAGGAGTCAATCCAATTACTAAGGGTGTGCAAAACCAAATCGAATAAACCAGAACCGGTCTTTTTCCCTTAAACCATCTATCGTGACTTGACACTTGTTATTCAACATTCGGCAATCTCCACTCTCCCAGCTTTAGAGTGCAGCCTTTGCCCTTCAGTAGTTCAGTGCTCTGCAAGCTGCAGACTACATCTCCTTCTGTTTCACCTGCAATCCCCTTGCCCTCGAGAACCTCTGTCGCCGGACGTTGTGTCGCCTTGCTCAGTGAGAAAGACTCAAGTCGCTAGATCGAGACGCCACTCGCCACTAGCCATACGTCAATCTCCTCTTAGTCCTTTCTATCCCGCTCGCAATCTCTGCTCTCGGTCAACACTTGACTCCCGACGGTGAGTCTCTGCTCCTAACTTATGGTTGTGTTGATAACTTACAATTTTGTTGGCAACTCCTGAAAATGATGATAGGTTACGATTGATGATGGTTGATGATTGTTGTTAATTGGTTTGTGATTTTGATATTGTTAGACTTTTTGGTTGGCTAAGTTTTATTTTGATGATGACTAAATTGTGTGTTAATTTAGTTGATCAATAAGTTGTATTTTAGTAGCATGTTGCTTGGATTAATTGATTGATAAATTGTATAACTTAATTGAATAAATCAAATATGCAATGTTTGTGGCACATGCTTAAGTTAGGAAATAAACAACTTTATATGTTTTGGACATCATCAATAAGAGAGATTGTTTAGACTATGTGATCTAGATGATGTGAAATTTAATAAAATGCAAAAGTTGTTTATACATTGAATTCTTATATATCATATTTCTCGATTAAATTGAGAATACCCTTGATTAAGGGTATTGAGAATGTTTAATGTGTTTCTCTAAGTCTATGCAGGAGAATGGAATGTTCGTATGACTTAGAGGAAACATTTTGTGAAAGTATGAAGTAGGCTATGCAGTTGCGGATGCTGCGGATGAGGCGGACGCGTGGCTTTAGTCATCCATTTTGCTTCTGTCCATTTTGATGAACACGCGGACGATGCTCGCGGACGTAAATTGGCGTCCGCAACCCTTCAGCTGTGCGCACGGAAGTGAAGAAGAGGACGATGGTTTGGCGTCCCTTTCAAATTTGTGCAGTCGCGGACGATGGACCCAGTAGGTGCGGACGGTGCGGACGCAAATATTGGCGTCCGCTTTGAATCTGTCCAATTTTATTGAAGACGAGGACGATATATGCGGACGAAGCGGATGATAGAATTGGCGTCCGCAAGTGCATAATTTTCTGTCCAACGGCTATATTTTCAACGGGAAAATTTCAACGGTCGTGCGGACAATAAGTGCGGACGCTGAGGTCATTCGGAAGCCGCAGTGGCAGTGTTTATAAATAGAGGATCACTCTATGCTTTCCTTAAGGAATGAATCGAATATTCGAGGCGAAGCTCTGGCAAAATCAATACTCGAATACTACTCTGTGAGCTTTTAATTGTGTTGTAAATCCAATTCTCCCTATTTTGAACTTGTGAGTTATATTTTGGGAGAATTCGCTTAAGTTTCCGAGTTTAGTATTGTGCTTGATTGTAAAGGGTGATTCCCTTAGAATTCATCACACTTGGGTGACGCCCCGAAATAGTCAAATTTAGGGTGATAACTCGTAAGAGTCTAAGGTTGACGACCTTATAATTAGTCAAGGGTGACGCCCCATCTAATAGTCAATTTGTAAACGGTTTATTGGCACCCGCAAGCCAATTACATAGTGTATCTCCAAGTGCAACTTGGAGCGCGGACGTAGGCTAGTTTGCCGAACCGCGTAAACAATTATTGTGTGCATTTCTCTAACCTTTACTTTTTATATTATTACATATATTTGTTATTGATATTTTAATTATATGCATTAAATCACTTAGGGTAATTAGAGATCAAAATATCGCACGAAAAAGTTAAAACGCTATATTCACCCCCCTCTATAGGCGTATATCGTTCCTACAGATAATGTAGGCACTATTGGTCAACATAATTGTTAAAGTCTAGTTGTTTTTTATATTGTTGAAGTATAGTTGTTGATGCGGCAAGTTTTGATTTCTACAGAAGTGTTGTACAAATTTTGTTTTTTACAGAAGTGTTGAATTGTAGTTGTTTTTCTACATAATTGGTTTATGTTGTTGATGATTGTTGTTTTCTACCGGATTGTTAAAGTGTAGTTGTGCCTAATTTAATTAACTAAACTTTTGTGAATTAACAAATTTTTCTTTTCTTCTTAAATTGAAACGATTTATTTGTTAGTATAAGTAGGAACATAGGTTGAGGGACATCCCTCATAAGTTGAGGGACGTTCCTTTTAGGTTAAAAAACATCACTCAACTTATAAGGGACGTCCCTTATAGGTTGAGCCTATAAAGGACGTCCCTCAACCTATAAGGGACGTCCCTAATAAGTTGAGGGATGCAAAATCGGAACCAAACTAAAATCAGAACCAGAACAAAATTTTTTGTTCGGTTCCGGTTCGGTTTCAATTACCCAGAAACTCGGTTCTGATTTTTATATTTCAAAACCGAAACTAGCCGGTTTGGTTCAGATCCATATCAAAACCGAACCGAACCAGTTTATGAACACCCTTACTAATTATGTCAAAAAAGGATAAAGTATAAATTAAATCTTGAATTTTGAAATTCCGTTCAACTTAAACTATGATTTTTTTTTAAACAACATGATCTTTAAACTTTAGATTTTGTTCAATTTAAATTCTTGAACAAAATTAATCTCAAACTTTACTTATTAAACAAACTAGACCATACCCGAACTGATATTATAATATATATATATATATATATTTATATTTATATTTAATTTTAATTTCAAAAGTTACGGAAAATAAAATAAAATTGGTCTAAACTAAAGCTAAAACAACTAAAACTGACCCAAAATTGAGTCCAAACCAATTCAAATCAAGTCCAAACCAAAAAAAACTACGACTGAAATCGAGTCAAAACCAAACCGAGCAAAATTGAAAAAATCAATTCAAGATTCATGTTATTCACGTTGCAAAGTTTAAAGTTTATTTTGTTAATAAAAAAAATCAATGTTTTAGTTGATTTCGTTAGAAAGAAAATCTAGAATTTTTGTTTATTTTGCACTAGTGTAGTTAGCTATGCTTATAAATCATTATCGCCCATCTATCCTAAAATATTATGATTGCATAACGTAGTGAAAAGTTTGCATTAAAACGACATCGGTGGAGTTCGCTGAGGAAGAAAAGAAAGCAAAATCGCTCAAAAAAACGTCTCTCCAAATACGACGATTATTTTCTTAATCTTATATTCTGTAGTATGACGTGTTTAGAACAAGTTAGGTTGAAATTTCTAGTCTAAAAACATACTCATTTTGGTCTTTAACCACCTCCCCTTTCTCCTTAGTAGTCCAACTTGAATGTTCTTTGTTTGGACTCAGTCCTTCCTTCTTGTTTTTGACTATGATAAGGTGCTTAATTTTTATGTTGAAATTTCAAATTCTTGAGTATTATATATATTTTTAATTGATAGTTAGGATCTTTCTAACGTGAAAAATCAAGCTCATAATGAAAAATTCAAAATAATCTTAAAAAAATACTATCAATGAAATGACAAACGCATAAAAATGTAATTTATAATCGTTGTTCAACAATTATTAATATTTTTTTATTTAAACATCACAGTATAAAAAAACAATAATATTTAATTGCCGAGTAGTAATATTTGATTTACTCTTTAATTTTATTATAATTATTTATAATTTATCTTAAGTATTATCTAATTAGTAAGTAAAACATTCTCTAACAATTAGCTATAGTCAATAATCTCATAATATTTAATTGGGAAAAAACAAAAGTAAAAAGGTGAAGTCATTTGGCTTGACAATTCTTATCACATAAAATTCAATGATCTCATCATAATTGGAAAATATACCCATAACGTTTTTGACTAGTCGTGCGTATGATATCACACGTTACTATCATTTCAAATAATTACTTATTCTATGTTTTCTAGACATTTTTAATTAATTTTTGAAATATGCTACTACGCATTATTATTTTTATTAACTATGATAATATATAGTCAAGAACATTGATGATATAATAACACCTCCACGAGCTAGTGCTTAGAAATTTTGGTATCAAGTAGAAAATGGGACATTCGAGAGCAACCCAATCTTAAGTTAAGAATATTAATTCTTCTAAAGAATGCAAGCTTGCTATTGTTAATTTACCTTAAATTCAAATAATATATTACACGTTGCTCCTTAAATTATATAATTTTATAAAAAAGAGTAATGTTATATTTACTTTTTATATTTATTTTTTAATTCTTACTTTAGGTATGATTAATGTAATAAATTATAAATAGTTAAAATAAGTCAATAATTGCACCAATAAATATTTGTTACGTTAATAAATAAGAATATAGAGTAAAAAAATAAGAATAAAAAGTAGTAATAGCGAGTAAACATAACATTATTCTTGTAAAAATAAATAACCAGGCATATCATTGTGTCAAGTTAAATTTTAACTTAGAATTATGTATATATCTTATGTCACGACTTAGAGGCAGACCTAACAGAAATGTTAGATTGAGCGACTCAATTTTCAGCGAGGACCTGATCGCTCATTTTAAGGCTCGGAAGTCAAAGTAAGTTTCAACATAAAATTAAGTTTAAAGCCCAAAACCATTGAGCTAGGATCCGAAAGTAATTAACAAAAATTAAAGAACATAATAAAAACAAAGAGCAAAACATTGGGCAGGAAATGAAACCAAACAACACCAAACGAAAAACTAAAACAAGGAACTAAATCCTTAATAGGAAATAAGAAAAATACCACGATGTAAAGAAATATGAAACGACTTCACCTCGGACACCACACCTGACCACCACAATCAAACCTAGGATGGAGGGGTCGTTGGAGATGAGTGAGTAACTCAATAGAGAACTTACATTAAATGCAATGCGTTTGTGAAACTGGTTTTATCTTTTTTCGTCAAAACTATGATTAAAACAATACTATATCTGTAACCGTACCGATATCCGTACTTGCACTCGTAGCTATACTAGTACTTGTACTCTCTATCGTTACTTGTGCATAGATTTTTAAAATCATTTTTCAAAACATAAATTATCATCAAAACAGACTCCACGAGCCACCAATAAGACAATCATCAAAACACTGTTGGATACCTAGCCAGCTATAAGAAAAACAGCGTGAATGTTCAGACCTGAGCAAACACCCAATGCTTCTGTGGCAAGACACATCTACGGTAAACCGTAAACCCAATGCAGTCAACCGGACATAGGCAATAAAGGATGGAAGTCTTCAGACATATTTTCAGTCGATTGAACCCAACAAGCAGTCAACCATCACTAGCCAGACTTCCCAGCACGGAAGTTGCGTGCTCTTGCAGACATTTCAAGACTCAAGTCGCTGTCAGTTGAAATCCATACGTAGTTGATCGGAAATAAGCCACATCAAACAAAGAGGCTCTCGATTAGTTTTCTGGTTGACCGGACCCAGGAAGCGGTCGACTAGTACAGGCCACATGCCTAGCGTGGACGTCTAGTGCAGATGCCTTGCTCTCCAACGGACGCCCCACCTTCCATGTACGTTAGGGAGAGATGTTCCCGATTCCTACTTAAATTTCCGCGGTCGACCAAATTCAAGGAGCAGTCGACCGGACTCAAGCCTTCACAAACGGAAAGAATCTCGACCAATATTTTGTTCAATCAAAACCAAGGAGAGGTCGACTAGACACGAGCTACCTCAAACAAAGAGGCTCTCAGCCAATGCTGCAGTGGACCAAACCTAAGCAGTGGTCGACCGGGAAAGGTTTTGTAGTGCGAAAACGTTGATTCTCACCTTGAATCAGCGTAAAACTGTTCATAAACTCTAAAACAACAACAATAACACAGAAACAAACCAACAATTTGAGTTTCCAAGCTCGATTCCGAAACTGACACGGAATGGAAATTTCCAAATGGAAAAACAAAGCGAAGAACGACTTACCCATGAAACTCCTTCACAAAGATCAGAGATCGGGACATCATGAATACAAATCGGGTAGAGAAACAAACATGAAAAATTCAAAATTGCTTACCCTAGCAGCAAATGTTCTTTAGTAGTTTATATAGAAGACAAAGTTGAGAGACGTCCGTTGTGGGTTGAAGGACGTCTATTAAAATCTGAGGGACGTTCGTTTAAAGCTAATGAACTTCCCGCTTCCATCCGTTGTAAGCTTAGGGACTTCCCTTATAAGATAAAGGACGTCCATCTTAATCTAAGGGATGCCCGTCTTATCTGAGGGACGTCCATTTTAAGATAAGGGACGTTTGTTATATTATAAAGAACGTCTGTTTTAATCTAAGGGATGTCCGTTTTATGTGAGGGACGTCCATTTTAAGTAGCGGGACGTCTATTATACAATGAAGGATATTCATTTTAAGATGAGGGACGTCCCTCATCTAGAATATGCTCTAAAAAACAGACTAAAACCCTCTCGTGTAGTCAGCTCTTATGAATAATAATCATATTTGTAAGTAGTTTAGACTTCATAGACCAATTTCAAGGGTATTTTCAATAAGTACATTCATCATCAAAACAAACATACTTAGTTTCCTAAGCAACAGTGTATTTAACAAAAAATATTTGAGATCATGTATCACACAAATATCATTACAAATATTTAACAGTTGCATCAGTACAAATTAGATATATCCCAACTAGGTTGGCACACATCTAATTGCCAATCATTTGCGATATATTAAAAAGATTACAAGTTACAAAAAAAACAAGATCTTGTCTTCAACATCTAAAATTTTGAAGTCTTCAATTATCTCATCCTCTTATTGTTGATCTCTCATCTTGGTGTCATTTCAATATTTGATGCAAATGAGTGCTTCCATGAGGTCAAGTGCAAGTCGTCCTCTTCGTTCATCGTACACACATCCATTTGCACTAAAAGCAAACTCCGATGTTAATGCAGAGATCGAAGGTGTTAGTAGATCACGTGCCATTATAGAAAGAATATGATACGTTGCAGAATATTTTTTCCACCAATCTAAAACATCAAAATTTTCTTCTCCTAAAAATTGATAATGAGTTTTAAAATAAATATCAAGTTCCTTACGTAAACTAGTAATAGAATAATTTTCACTACCTAATTGACCACTACTACTACTAGGATAACTATTAGGGGTGAAAATGGTTCGGTTCAATTCAATTTTTGGCCAAAATAGAACCAAACTGACTCGGTTCGATTTTGTAATCTTAAAACTGAAACCGAACCTAGGACAGCAAGAAACCGAGTTAGAAACCAAACCTCAGTTTCAGTTTTCATCAGTTCGATTTTCGATTCGGTTCGGTTTTTTTCTAGATTTTGAAATTTGAATATTTGGTTTTTGACTCAGTTTTGGGCCTAGTTTTGGCAGTTTTTAGGCTTAATTTTTGGGGTATATTATGCTCTATTTTATGGATTTAAAGGATCTGTTTTGAGTTCCATATTATAGTTTTAAAACAATATCAATAAAACAATAATTTAATTAAAAAATGATTTAATCAAACAATGATTTAACTACAATTCACAAAAAGTCAAAACCAATATCATACAGTACCAAGTAAACATCCACATTCCCAAAAGTCCCAACAAATATAAACAAAAAATAATATTAAACAAGTATTCAATTATGTTAACAATCAAATATTTAATTATGCTAACAATAGATTTTAACTAAACTTTCCAAAAGGACAAAAACTAAACATAAAGTCCTAATAAAATATCCACAAAAAATGGAACCGATAAATTGAAAATCATAAAATCTCGAGTAAACAAATAGGTTTACTTTTACAGGGGTGGAATTGGTTCAGTTCGGTTTGGTTTTAGACTAAATTGGAACCGAACCTAGGTTCAGTTCTGAAAAAGAAAAGCATTTTTGATTAAATTGGAATTGGAATTAACTCAAATAGAGAAAAATAAATTAGTGACCCAAGTAGGTTTTCAAGTTTAGTTTTATTTTTGGTTCGTTTTGGTCTTTCTCAATTTTTCTCACTTACAACCGAGAACCAAACCGAAATGATCGGTTCAGTTCGGTTCGATCTAGTCCTATATTTTATTTTTTTTCATATCAAAATCGAATCGAACCAATCATTTTTTATCGGTTCGGTTCGGTTACCCGGTTCGAACCGAACCAATTTTCACCTCTAATAATTATCCGTGTGTGGAGGAGGACATGAAGTTGAATGACTAATATTAGAATATTTTATTTCATAAAAAGAATATAACTAGCAATTCCATTTGTTATTTGATCACTAGTAATTAAAAGAGTAGTATATAAATTAGTAAATATCTTATTAAGCAAAAGACACACTCCTTTTAATTTATATCTAGGATCTATGATACATGCATAACAAAAAATAAGAGGAATGTCATGCCAATATTTTTTAAATTTTGTTTATATTTTATTAAGAATATTACTAAATTCATCTATTTGTCGATACTATATAAAAGTATATGTTAAAAGTACAAAAATTGGAAGAACAAGATAAGAAGTGGAATAATAAATTCTAGAACATTTATTTGTAGTATCATAAAAGAGTTTTACAAAATCAAGAAATATACTTGCAATATCACAAATAGATTTATCAAAATTAATACTTTAAGTTTTTCATTAATAAAAGCAGAAATAACTTGCCAATATGACCTAACATTTTTCAACATCAAAGAAATTGAATTCTACCTATTATCTACGTCGGTTATTAATTTTCTCGATCTAAGTTGGATAGCTTTACAAAATTATTTATATTATTGTTGTCTCGAATTAGACCCGATAATGTAAGATATTGTGGATCTAATTAATTCAATATGAGACGAAATATATGTTATACTATTTTTAACAATCAAATTCAAAATATAACATACACATCTCATATGAAAAAAAAATTATGACTAACATCTAATTGAAAATAATTTTTAAAATGAAAAACAAAAATATCGTTAGCACTAGTATTATCCTAAGCAAACACGCGAACTCAAATTCCTAAGCAAACACGCGACTAGGGCAAACTCGAATCACTACTATAGTAAGCTGGCTTGCAAGGTCGCCTGTTAAACATCTCTGATGCCACCGTAATAAATTTACTCAATAAATTATAAAATTAATCATTGAAATGCATATTTTGGATCAAGGGTGCGAATATCTTATATGTGATCAATTTTTAGTAACGTTTTTTTTTACGTGTGGCTTAGTGACTGTGCAACAATTTTTTTTCGTTATTTATAATTTGAACTAAGACTTTTAAAAATGAAAAATATTGATTTAATAATGTGAGATATAATTTAAAAGATTAGTACATAGTTTTGAAATCTATAAAAAGGGAAGCGACGGAGCCAAACAATATTAACCCACAGGCCGTTGTGTTTGCCATGGACGAGTCTTTTATCTCCTTCCCAATGCTCTGCTCCTTCCTGCTTCTCCTGCTAATGGCGGTGAGGATAACCAGAAGAAACACCTCGTCTCCAAAACTCCCACCCGGCCCATGGAAGCTTCCCATCATCGGCGATTTGCATCGCCTCGTCGGCGACTACCCCCAAACCAGCTTGAAAAAATTGGCCGACAAATACGGTCCGTTGATGCTCCTGCAACTCGGCGAAATCTCCACCGTCGTTGTTTCCTCCGGCGAAATCGCGAGAGAAGTTTTGAAAACCCATGACCTTAATTTTGCTCACCGGCCGAATACTCTCTTAGCCAATTACTTCTTGTATGGCCAAAAAGACGTCGCCTTTGCTCCCTACGGAGAATACTGGAGAGTGGTTCGAAAGATCTGTACAATCGAACTTTTTAGCACGAATAGGGTGCAGTCATTTCGGCCAATTATATACCGGGAAACAGCGAAAATGGTGGAAGAGGTCAAATCTAATAATGGGTCGGTGGTGAATTTGAGTAAAATGATATTTGCCCTTCTTAATACCATCACTGCTAACACTGCGTTCGGAGGAAAAAGTCACGAGCGGAAAGAGTTTCTTGCTGAATCGGAAAAGATGGTATCTTTGATGACTGGTTTTCAGCTGGCTGATGTCTTTCCTTCCCTCAAATTTCTGCATTACGTTGGTGGATTAAAGAACGAAGCAGAAAAAGTCCATAAAGAAATCGACCGATTACTGCAAAACATCATAAACCAACATACACGAGAGCCAGACAATGGAAAATCCGATGGAGATGTTGAAGAACCAGAGGATCTTGTTAAAGTTCTTCTCGAAATTAAAGAGAATGGCGGCCTTTCGTTTCCCATAGCAAACGAAAACGTGAAGGCAATTATCTTGGTTCGTGTTCACTTACTTTTTCAATTGAAAATTCTATTCAATTAGAACTTTCCAGTCAAGAACTTTCAATTCTTTAGCAGAATTAGGAATTCATTGACTGAGTTTAGATTTTCCATTTTCAGGATGTTTTCGTTGCAGGAACAGATACATCATCCACGCTGATCGAGTGGGCGATGTCAGAGCTCATAAAACAACCAGAAATGATGAAGAAAGCTCAAGCAGAAATCAGACAAGTTTTCGATTCGAAAGGAGAAATAGACGAAACAGGTCTCCAAGAACTAAAATACTTCAAACTAATCATAAAAGAAACGCTGAGATTACACCCTCCCCTCCCATTACTACTCCCGAGAGAAAGCAGAAACGATGGCGAAATCAACGGCTACCACATTCCAGCCAAAACAAAAGTGATCGTCAACGCCTGGGCTATCGGAAGAGACCCCAAAGTATGGACAGAGCCAGACAGATTTAACCCAGAAAGATTTATGGAAAGAGACGTAGACTATAAGGCAGCAAGCTTTGAGCTAATTCCGTTTGGAGGAGGACGAAGAATTTGTCCAGGAATGGCGTTAGGGTTAGCTACTTCGGAGATGATTCTGGCAAATTTGCTCTACCATTTCAACTGGGTAGTTCCAGACGGAGGAAAACCAGAAGAGCTTGATATGACTGTCTCTTTTGCAGCAATGAGCAAAAGGATGCACGACCTGAAACTGATTCCGGTTCATTACAATCGTCCAATCAAGACAATACCTTAGCAACGTGGTTCTCCAAATAATGGTTTGCCTCAGCACCAGGAGTCGAATCTAGTCAATAAGTCTTCGTTGCATGTTCATGTCGGAGACGCTATTCACTTCTAAATAGAGAGTTTATTTCAAAAAGAAGAAAACTAGAAGTTGAAGCCTCCACTACCTGGTCAAGCGCAGTAGCTTCTTTTTTCTGGTTTGCTAATGGAATAAATAAGTCGAGGGTCAATTATTTATTCAGACCTCTGAATAAACATCTCTCTACTTGTCAATCCCCACATGGATCTCAAAAAATAAAAAAAACCAGAGAATCACCCTAGCCCTATTTAATTAATTAAATTAACAACGTCCTTTAAAGTTGATGACAAGTGAAACTCGGACAAAGTAAATATTGTCGTTACGCTAAATTAGTGAAGAAATATCTTCAACATAAAACTAAATCTGTAAAGAAATATCTTTAAATAATCTTTGCAATTATAATTCTACTTCAGTTTTATATTAAAATCAGAATAATTGAAACAATGTTATCACGAAGACGATTTTGGGAAGGTTCGGCATGGTCTTCTCATCGTCGAAAATAATTCTCACGTTTTCAGTTTTTCAAACATCTTACTATGGCTTACCCTCCTCTCGATTTCACCATCTAGTTCTCATCGTCATCTTCTCTTTCCTCTCCCTAGTCCATCGTTGTCATCCAGTTCTCATCACCAATATTTCACTTTTTATAAAAGAAAGTAATCTTTCTTCCGCAGAAAGTCATCTTTCCGCAGCGAAACATTGTCGTTCAGTGGGCTAAAAGTAATCTTTCTACAGGTAAAACGTTGTCTTTCAGTAGTGAAACACTGTCTTTCCACAAAGCAATTACATCGAAGATATCAATTACGTCGAAGCTTTAGTTTCATAACTTATTTTGATTTTATCCAAGAATTAACCATAGGATTCATATTTAAGAATAAAATTTTAACAGGGACCAAAATGCCAAGAAAATGATTCTCCCACATTTATTAGCAAGTCAGTTCCACGTTCGTACCACGAGTGAAACAAGTTGCTATTGTTTTAAATTTTAAATAGGGTAAATGACAAATCAACCATCGTAGTTTGCAATCAATGACAAGTCAACCACTATCTTTTATTTTCTAACAAATTAATCACTGACGTATAAGAAAATGACAAAACCAACATCACTGTCACGTTTACCGTAACAAAACACTGCACTTCGTCTCTCATAGACTGCATGCCTCACATAGACTTTCCTCACAGAGACCGAATTCTTGGATACACAATGGCTTTGTCAATGTCGACTCTCTCAAAAACATGTCTAAATCTCTGGGACACTTTTTTACCATTTGCCAGGTAACGATCTTGTTTTGTTTTTCATGAATACTTCCAGATTTATCATCAGCTTGCTTCCATTTCAATGGACCTGGTCCTGATAACAGAAAATCAGATTGTAGACCTTTACCATCCATTGACTTTGAGAGTTTTCTTGATGGGGACCCATTATCGGTCTCCAATCAATTATTTAGATTCACAGCTTGAAAGTGCTTCAGATCGTATTTTCTACATTTATCAGGTACGATACTCGTAAAATGCATATGCTTAATCCTCGCATGCAAGACTTGTCTCCCTAGTTTTATCCGGTACAAAATGAAAATGTAGTGTTGGCTTGATGGTGAGGCTGTATTTCCTCATTACATTCTTTGGCTGCAGACGTTGCATGATTGTGAAACTGTTCTGAGGCAGAAGGATGCAGCAACTCTGAAGGATTCTATCACTTGTAATACAATGAATATCATCAACAAGTTCCAAGATGCTTTTCTGACCTCAATGTGGACGATCTTCATACTCCGGATACTTTCGCCGCCCTTTCTGACTCGTTACATACTCGTCAGGTATTGGAATGAGTGTTGTTTCCTGGCATGTAGTAAATAGCAAAAATATGATCTAATCAGTGAGTAATTTTGGTAATTGGAAATCTGAGTTAGATTCTTCTGTTCAATCCAGTTTGGCACTCAATATAAATTGATGGCAGAGACCCAATAACAATTTGTCTGAGGGCTGCTGTGCTCATTGATTCTCACAGGGAAAGAAGTAAGAACTGCGAATGGAATCACTTTCTGCTTTGGAAAAGATGATATGCCATCCAGCTACTCTGAGGTGGAAAGCAGCTTCAAATCTGGAGATCATTTTGTGTAATAATAAATTTGTCTGGTAGCATGTCATAAACTAATGTCATATACAAATCCTCAATCATCGTCATCAAAAACAATATAGCATGTTACCAGCTAATATTACCACAAACATCACAACATATCCTCGATGAACATCATCACAAGTAACATGTCCATGTTATCAACTAATATTATCATAAAATCACAGCATATCTTCGATTAATATCATCACAAATAACACAACACGTAATTAACCAATATTATCACAAACATCACAACATATTAACAACAAATATCATCTTATCATCTTGTGATGTAGGCTATCAAGCCAAACACATGCATACATTATTTACCTTGGAGTCTTAACACAAGTCACAACAATCTATTCAATTATTTCTGAGTTGAAGAACCTAAAACATTGTCAAATTCCACCATTAGCATCAAATCTCATGTAATCCTATAAATTGTTTAGTGGTTAATTTATCATTAATCCTATAAATTAGTGGTTGTTTTGTTAATTTCACGCAAAAGAAATTGTGGAAAAGGATGGAAGGTAGTATCTTGGAAGGGCTAGCTAGTAGGAGTAAAGGAAAGGTAATTCTGTCGGACTGTCTGAAAAAAGTTCTTCAATGGCTTGGGAGATTGTGCACCTTTTTCCAGATTTTGAATTTGTTCATCTGCAAACTGCAAACATTCTCTTTTCAGCTCGCTAAAACCATTAAGATCTCGATCTATACAAAACAGATGCCATTTTTTTAGATGTTTTTCTTTTATGATTTCCACAACCACTAAAATGTCACATTTGGGATCAATAGGTTTGATATCAGCACAGAATAAAGAAACAGAGGATGTACATAAGTGAAATACATGTACAAATATAAAATAAAGTGTAATATAAGACCCAAGATCTTGCCATACAAAACCATGTCATGCAAGAGGAAGAAATTACAAAAGCTGTTCAGATAGCAAATGCAGCTGGTTGGCACATCCAATAGGGAAAACAATTGAAAATGACTAAAATACGTCCATTAAAGGAAAAAAATAAGGCTTCTAACATCAGTGTTTTGGCGCATCAGATTTTCCTCAGGATAACATGATAAATCCCACAAATCAGCAAAACTTGAATGAGTATTGCCAAAAAAGCATCAACAAAAATAAAACGACAAAAAATTAAAAGCAGATTTCATAGCTCCAAATGAACTAAGCAAGTACCTTAAAAAGTGACCAATGATGTCACCACTCTAGTCTAATATGAACACGTATTCATCAAGAAATATATATGCTGTTTCAAATAATCTCAGTCATCTACAAATAATGCCAAACAAACCCCATACAATTGATCAATAAGAATATTAAGTAATAACATCATGGCACTTTGAAGTCGATATGAGACCCTTTTTTATTGTTTTTTTTTTCTAAATCCTTAAGATTATGTATTGAAAGAGGAATAGATAAGAATAAACTGACCTCATAGTAATAAAACTGAGTCTTCCCTTCCACTCAATGAACCAGTCGATGTGCACGTAACAAATTAATATCCCTGTAAATCCAACTGCCCATGTAAAACTTTGTCCTGTATTCTCAAAGCAGCTGAGAGCAGCTTCTGCCCAAATCATGGAATCTTTTCCACCCAACTGTTGGAACCTTAAGTTAACTTCACAATATAACATTACAGATAGCTGTTGGGGTTTTGCAAGAATGCAAGAGCAGTAATTTATCCAGGCCAGAACGTCATCATGTGAAGCCCAGAAGTTATGGAAAGTGAGGATTACTCTGATACACCATATATATGTTAATGAAATACAATGTTAGCCGCTACATGTCATTTTGTCCTTTCATATTTCTTTGCAAACTCCTTCAAAAGTAATTTCTGGATATGGGAGCTTTCTTTAGTGCAAACAAGAATTTGTGGCAAGGGCGAATTCTCTACTCTAAGGACAAACTAAAGTAGACGTTGAGGAGGCCAGTTAAAACTTTCAAGCTGTCTGAATTTTGCAATCCAATACTATGAAGGAAATTGATTCTAGGTAGCAATCCATCATCAATGCTATAATGTAGACGTTGGGGATGTTTTTTGACCATCTTCACTATGATATCTCAAAGGGGGAACCATTTCACATTTAGCTCTAGCTCTTCCATAAGTTGGGGAAATTTGATTGCCATTGATTCCTTGGTCATTGACTACATTAAAGACAAAATTGATAAGATTTGCATATGTTCAAGTTAAAAATTTTATTAACTATTGTAGTACCTTCACTCTGCCCTTCATATGCAAAGAACTTAGTTGCCCCTCGTAAGAAGTGTGACTTTGGCTTATAATATTGCTCGTCCAATCACAGGCATCAAAATCATCTATTTCTAGTCTTTGCCCATAGTTTAGCATGCTTTTACTCGAGCTTTTTCCTTGATTTTGATAAAGCTCCCATAACAAAATTACCCGTACGAAAACCACTCTAAAATTAGAGTAACATCTATTAACAGACACATTCTTACTTCTGTGCGTGACTTGAACTTATTTCTTTTGGCATCAAATTTTGCAAGTTCGGCAAACTCATCCTGCAGGGCAGATAGAAATCTTTAGAAATGTACGCACCCAGAAACTTATATAATCTATTGAATTATCACAAACATATCTGAAACTGTAAAATGAAAATGTAAATAGTTTCAACGGGAAAAATATGGCATTAAACATGAACACCATTGATTACAAGTACCCTTATCAGCAGATTGAACAATTCATCTTCCTAAAAAATCTAAATAAGGTTAGAGAAAAATCAAGCGAAACAGAGGAGCTTTTATAGGAATCACTTCAAAATAGCTGATTTTTGCATTTCAAGTTACGATCGCAACGCAGAGAGGAAGAACAATATAAAAATACTTACAGAAAGAACAGGCCTAGGTATAGTATTACTATGTGAAAAACAAGAAAATTGAAGAGGGAAAACGAACATGGAAATGCTTCCAAATATCAGTAGGCATAATTCACCAGTTGACAATGTGAAAGAGAAAGACAAATTTCCCATCCAAAAACACACTTCCCCGAAACACAGTCCACCTTAACAACAAAAAGAGAGTAACACTGTTTGAATCCATCCTGTGTATTCCAATCACTACCATGGCCATCACTATCACCCTCCTCGTACTCCTCGTCTTCATCGCTATCAAAGGGAGACAAAACCTGACCGGACCTCGATTTTTTATAGAGTTTGAGAATTCTAGGGCTGGAGTGCGTCGACAACACAACGAACCTAGAGATGTTAGTTTTTTAATTTTCATGCTTTTTATTCGAACAATATTGTAATTTGCCCAAATAGTTTAACTTATTTTGCTTCAACCATTTACTACGGATAAACGAAACTTAATAAGCGTACCTTAATCCATACTTTGTTGATGTACATGTTGATCCAAAAATACTTTTATCGCCTTGAACATTTTTCTTTTCTTTTCTCCCTTTGATGATTAAGGGAGTAATATATGTCTTTACTTTTATTCTCTTTTCTTGAGCCGAGAGAGCAGTACATGCTTAGAGAGAGAGAGTTCTTCCAGAAAAACTCCAGAGAGAAAGATTGAGAAGCCGTTATATAGAAGGAAAAAGAGAGAGCACCAAAATCTTCTCTTCCTTCTTTTTCTTCTCTCATTAATAACTCTCCGGTCAGTCTTCATTAGAGAAGGAAGTAGACTTTAAGAAAGAGAAAAAGAGAATTTCATTCTCTCTTCTCTTTTTCTTTTCCTGATGTTTTGTCAGCCTTTTAGAGTGTAGACTGCACTCTCTTTTCAAAGGCTGAGGAAAACACCACATCTGTGCAAACTTCAAATTTCTTTTCATGTCAATTTGCCTTATTGCCCTTCACAGAATTACGTAAATGTCATTTCATCTCTTTTTACCATACATTATTTACTTTAACAAGGTCAAAGTGAGGGAATTAAAACTCAATCAACTTAATTCTTTTACGCTTAACAATCATCACATTAAATATCGTAATATTAAGTCAATAAACTTTAATTAACATAGTTCACATTTACATTTATAGATCTAATAATCTCCCACTTGGGCTATATTATATTAACTTTAATAAAATCAATTTTCAGCTATTACTTTTCAGCTGTCAGAACTTGCATTCACAATCCATTTCTATAGGATACCATAATGTGAATTTATCAAGTATTCTTTTTATAATGAATTGTATAATCGGATCATGGCAGTCATAAGTCTTTAATGACGACATGATTCTTTCCATGTATCACAATTAACACAATTCTTTAATTCTTTAATCAAGGAATACTATATATATATATATCTTTCAACTTTATCTTTACATAAAGTTTCATTTATTATTCATAATCAACTTTAATTGCATACATCATTCTATGAATAATAAACTATACAAAAACATTTTTATATTGAATTCAAAAGTGTCATAAAATACAAGTTATGCTTTTACAATCACATGTACAAAGATTTGTCACCTAAACCCATCCTTTCAACATGTTCTTTAAAGGCTTTGAGTGGCAATCCTTTGGCTAATGAATCCGCTATCATCAAACTTGTACTTATATGCTCTATACACACTTTTTGTTTTTGTATTTCTTCTTTGATTGACAAGTACTTTAAAACCATATGTTTTGCTCCTTTCAAGTACTTGTCATTCTTCGAGAAGAATACGCTTGCAGAATTGTCACAATAAATTTTCAGCGGTCTATCGATATTATCAACCATTCATAGACCCTGAATTAAGTTCTGCAACCACAATGCTTGAATTGTAGCTTCAAAATATGCTACAACTTCTGCCTCCATAGTGGAAGTAGCAATCAAAGACTGCTTTCCACTTTTCCATGACACGGCTCCTCCGACTAATAGGAACACGTAACCGAATGTAGATTTCCTCGAGTCTACACATCCACCATAATCTGAATTCGAATATCCAATCACCTCAAGATGATTTGATTTTCTGTACAAGAGCATGTAATCATTGGTCCCTTGTAAATATCGAAGGAATTTCTTTGCAGCTTTCCAGTGATCCATTCTTGGGTTACTTTGATATCGACCCAACATCTCTACTGCAAAACTGATGTCTGGTTGAGTACATGTCATTGCATACATTAAGCTTCCTACTCTGATGCATATGGAATAGATTCCATTTTCTTACGTTCCAAATCACTTTTTGGACATTGCATTTGATTAAACTTGCCCCCTTTCTGAATTGAAGCAACACCAGCGGAACACTTATCTATTCTGAATCTCTCAAAAATTTTATCCATATATCCTTTTTGAGACAAGCCCAGCAAACCTTGCTGTCTATCACAGAATATTTCTACTCTAATTGCATAGGTTGCCTCACCCATATCTTTCATTTCAAAATTCTTAGAGAGAAAAGTCTTTCGTCATGTAACATTCCCTTATCATTTGCATCAAGAAGAATATCGTCAACATACAATACTAGGATACTAAACTTACTCACACTGACCTTCATATAGATACACCGATCAACAGTGTTCTCTATAAAATCGTATGACGTAATGGTATCGTTAAACTTAATATACCATTGTTTGGAAGCTTGTTTTAATCCATAAATTGACTTCTTCAATTTACACACCAATTTTTCATTTCCAGGAAATGAAAACCCTTCTGGTTGATCCATAAACACTTCTTCCTCTAAGTCACGGTTAAGAAATGCGGTTTTTACATCCATTTGGTGAAACTCTAAATCATAATAAGCTACCAAAGCCATAACTATCCTTAAAGAGTCATTCTTTGAAACTAGAGAGAAGATCTTTTTATAGTCAATGTCTTCTTTCTGAATGTAACCTTTGGCGACAAGTTTGCCTTATACCTTTCGATATTACCTTTCGAGTCACGTTTGGTTTTAAAAATCTATTTACAACCAACACATTTCTTTCTTTCAGGTAACTCTACAAGTTCCCAGACTTTATTATCATCAATTAATTGTAACTCTACTTTCATAGTATTTAACCACTTTTCGGAATTATTACATTCCATGGCTTGTTTATATGAATATGGATCTTTGTCGTTACTCAAGTCGAATTCCTCTTCAAGTGAATAAATCACATAATCATCAGAAATTGCTGGTCTCCTTTGCCTTATAGACCTTCATAATTTTGGTTCATGTGATGGTTCACTTATGACTTGATCATCATTAATATGCTCATCATTATATGTTCATCATTGAAACGTTCACCTTGCGTGGTTTGAATATTCATATGTCGTTCCGGTATGTTGTTAGACTGTGATACAACAAAAGGAATGATAACTTGATGAGAAGTACTAGGTGTTGTTTCCTCCACCCGATTCTCTTGAATATTCACCTTTCGTGATTCATCACTCCCACTGAACTCGCCATTATCAATGAATCGAGCATTTTCAGATTCAACTGTTCTTGTACTATGCTTTGGACAGTAAAATATCTACCCTTTTGACCTTTCCAGATAGCCGATGAAATAACCACTGATGGTTCTTGTATCGAGCTTCTTCCCATGTCGATTATATATCCTTACTTCTGTTGGACAATCCCAAACATGGATATGTCTCAAACTAGGTTTCCTTCTCATCCACAGTTCATAAAGTGTCTTAGGAACTACCTCACTAGGAACCCTATTCACCAGATATGCAATAGTTTTTAAATCGTGCATCTACAACGATAAAGGTACATCATTTTGATTGATCATACTCCTAACCACTTCAATAAGAGTACGATTCCACTTTTCAGCTACACCATTTTGTTGTGGTGTTCTCGGCATTGTATACTATGCACAAATGCCTCGACTTTTGAGAAACCTTGCAAATGGATCTTTGTTTTGTCCATTTTCATCAAATTTTCCCTAATATTCACTACCTCTATCAGATCTCACTACTTTTACTTTTCTATCTAACTGCATTTCCACCTCATTGATGAATATTTTTATAACATTTATCGCTTGAGACTTTTCATGCAGTAGATACAAATAGCTATAACGTGAGAAGTCATCGATAAATGTGATAAAATATTTTTTACTACTCCATAAAGGAGTGTCAAATGGACTACAGATGTCAGTGTGTATCAATTCTAAAAGTTCACTGCTTCTTGTGGTAGAATACTTTGATGTGTGTTTAGTTTGCTTTCCTTTAATGCAATCTATATACACGTCCCAGTTATTTAAATCTAATTGAGGTAAAATATCACTTTTCATTAACCTCAACATCCTTTCTTTAGATATATGACCTAGACGTTTATGCCATAACGAAGTAGAACTTTCATTTTTTGCATTACGTTTAGTTCCAATCATATGATTAACGTTGAACAGGGAATCAAAATATTTAGTATCAAGATTCAAACAGTACAAACCATCCTTTACAATATTAGAACCATAACAGTATTTTTTTTTGTACAAAGAAAATACACCATTACCAATCTCAATTTTAAATTCTACATAATCCAACTTTACAACAGAAATTAAATTCCTAGCACATTCAGGAACATAAAGACACTTTTCTAGATCTAGTTGATATCCAGTATCTATGATCAATCTATACGTCCCAATTCCTTGTATCCGTGTCTTCATTATGTTTCCCATATACATGAATTTTTCAGTTCCGTTTATACGTTGGATCAAAAGAAATCCCTGCATAACATTAGATACATGAGTAGTAGCTCTAGAATCTAACCACCAAGTATTACTAGGCACTTCCATAATATTTGATTCAAAATATACTGAAACAAATAGTGTATCTTTCTTTTCGAACCAAACTTTTCTTTTCGGACAATCCTTTTTTATGTGTCCAGCTTTGTTACAGAAATAGCATTTAAGTTCTTTTCGAGTTTGACCATTTTCAATCTTTAATTGGCCTTTCCCTTTCTGTTTTTTCTTCTTACTCGACTTTCTTTTGCTACTATTGGCTTCCTTTTGAAACGTTAAATGAACGGTATGGTCATTTAATTTCTTCAACCTCCCTTCTTCTTGAATTAACATGACCTTAATTTTCTGAAAGTTCCATTTCTCTTTAATGGTGATGTAATTCACTTGGAACTTACCAAATTCAAGAGAAAGTGAGTTGATGATGAATTAACCAAGAATGACTCACTTACATCCATACCCAACGTTTTCACCCTTGCTGCCAAATTGGCCATGCTCGTTACATGATCATGAATGGATTGAGACCAATCAAATTTCTTTGTCGTCAATTCACTCATTAAATTCCCTACAATAGACTTATCCATAATGTCTGATTGGGAATATGCTATTATTTTCGACATGAACTCTTTTGCATCATTAGTCTTTGGCATGGATGACTTAACATTTTCAGCCATTGTCATTTTCATCAAGCTTAAACTCAGCCTATTAGACTGTTCCCAAGTCTCGCTGTATGACTTGTTAGCTTCCATACTGGTCTCATTAATAGCTGGTGGTCTATCACAAACTAATGTCAGGTCTAAATCCAATACACCCAGTTGAAACTGGATTTGTTCAGACCAATCAGCATAGTTCAAACCATTGAACTTGAGTAAAACATTACCGAAGGAGAATAAATTCTTAGAAGCTGCAAAATATAACACATGCTCATTCAATAATTTATTCGAATTCAGATAAACATAATTTTATTTATTTAAATTCACTTTGGATAATCCTTAAAGAAATAAATAATAATTGATGTTATAATATTAACTTTAATAGACTCATAAACATATTTAATATAATATGTTTAATATATTTGGATATTTAAACATATTAATAAAATATATAAATATGTCACTTGAACATTATTAATTATAAACATTTGTCCACCTTTGGGTGACCTACTAGTTTATAATTAATAATTTCCTTTAAATAACATCACAATAATTAAATGAATAAATTACACAATTTAATATTGATCATTTCAAACTAGGTCACTTTAGTAACTATTAAGTTTCTATACAACAATATTTAATTGAGTCAATTTTCCTTTATTTCATTTATTTTATCTTTTATTTTCTGACTTGCGGACGTGAAACTAGCGTTCGCTATCGTCCAAAATGAACACTTAATTTAACAGATTCAATGCGGACGAGATTTTCTACGTCCTTTAGCTGCAGACAGCGTCCACAAGCTACAATTTTATTGCATAAAAGAATTTGGTCGATTTCTTCAGCTAAAATCAACTTCCTTCGCACCTCTTTAATTCCATAAAACAATTTTTCTTGATCATAGCGAGTAATCAAACTCTTGATCAACACTTTTATGCATAACCATTATTCAGTAAATAAACAAAAATTATGCAATAAAATTATATAGAATAACTCAGTCTTTTTGCAGAAACAATAATTCTAGACCTTTGCTGAACGAATCAATTATATATCAAAGTAACTTTTATACTTTTATGTTCTAAACAAAGGAAAGATCTGCTTACGGATAAACAGAGCGCTATGGAGCAATAAAGTAACTTTTAATTTTTTCTTTGTTCCATTTTTCAAGCACTGTTCCATTTTTAAGTTCTGTTTCATTCCTCAAGCAGACTTTCATATTGAACCAAAGATGCAGAAATAACTTTTATACAACCGTTGTTCATGGTAAATCAAAAACGTTAAATTACTGTGCTCTGATACCAATTATTAGTTTCTTTAATTTTCATGTTTTTATACGAACAATACTTTAATTTGCCCAAAATCATTTAACGTATTTTGATTCAACAATTTATTACGGATAAACGAAACTTAATAACCGTACCTTGATCTATGCTTTGTTGATGTACACGTTGATCCGAAAAATACGTTTATCGCCTTGAACCTTTTTGCTTTCTTTTCTCCCTTTGATGATTAAGGGAGTAATGTATGTTTTTACTTTTATTCTCTTTTCTTCAGCCGAGAGAGCAGCATATGCTGAGAGAGAGAGAGTTCTTCCAAAAAAACTCCAGAGAGAAAGATTGAGAAGCCGTGATATAGAAGGAAAAAAAGAGAGCACCAAAATCTTCTGTTCCTTCGTTTTCTTCTCTCATTAATAACTCTCGGGTCAGTCTTTATTAGAGAAGGAAGTAGACTTTAAGAAGGAGAGGAAGAGAATTTCATTCTCTCTTCTCTTTTTCTTTTCCTGATGTTTTGTCAGCCTTTTAGAGTGCAGAATGCACTCTTTTCAAAGGCTGAGAAAAACACCACATCTGTGCAAACTTCAAATTTCTTTTCATGTCAATTTACCTTATTGCCCTTCACTTTAGAGGGAATTACGTAAATGTCATTTCATCTCTTTTAACTATACATTATTTACTTTAACAAAGTCAAGATGAGGGAATTAAAACTCAATCAACTTAATTTTTTTACGCTTAACAATCATCACATTAAGCACAGTAGTATTAAGTCAATAAACTTTAATTAATATAGACCACATTTACATTTCTATATCTAACAAGAGACGCCATTCCTTCTCATATCAACTCCTCTTCCATAGAAACACTATACACTATGACGACGAAGAAGAGAAGAATAGGAAGAATGAGTAGGAGGAGTGATGAGGTAGACAGAGAAAACGACCACTCTGTTTTTGAGGGATGAGTACGGATCAGGAAAATAGAATATACCTAAAGAGGAGAGGCTGGATATCATATATTCTTCTCAAGGCTATCAAATAACTAAACGACGTCGCTTAGCAATCATTGACTAGATTTGACCTAATCTCTAAATGGCATGCTTATAAACTCTAATCCACCTCAAAAATTCAAGATTATCAACTTTGGTGGACCGGCCAAATCAATCTCAACGACAGTCCAAACCTTAGCCTTGTCCTCAATATTTTTGTCCCAAAAAACACATTTCCCTATTAATCTTACACGAGCCAATCCAATTACAAATTAAATCCTTCAATCTTAAAAATTTACTCAATTTGAATGATGAACTTTTTTTAAATAACATTAACTTTTATAGTTGAAATTCGTTCAATTTGAATCTTAAATTTTATTTGAACAAAATGAACCTCAAACCTTACACATTGAATAAACTTAAATCATACTTGATTTCACTGCGATCGAAACCAAACCCAACTGATATTATAATATTTATAATTTTAATTTTAAAAATTACAAAAAAAATAAATAAATTTGGTCTAAACCAACTAAAACATACCCAAAATCAAGTTCAAACTGAAAAAAAATAAAAACTAAAACTGAAATCCATTTAAAATCAAACTGAGCAAAATTGGAAAAATCATTTCGAGATTCATGTTTTCTACGGTGTAAAGTTTAAAATTCATTTTGTTGAAAAAAACATCTAGGATTTTCATTGAATAGATTCCCAAATCTTAGAATTTAATTTTTACTTTAACTTATATAAAATAAGACTAAACTTGCACTATTTTATTGTAGATATTATGTAGAAGAAACTTTGCATTAGTGTAGATAACGCTACGCTTATAAATCATTATCGTCCAACCATCCCAAGATATTGTGATTGCATCACTTCATGTAAAGTGTACATTAAAATGGCACCCGAGGAAGCAAAATGGCTCAAAAATATGTATCTCCAAATCAGATGATTGTTTTCTTAATCTTATATTTTATAGTATGACGTGTTTAGAGCAACTTAGGTTGAAATTTTTAGTCTTAAAAACAACTCCTAATTTTCACTCCTTAGTACTCTGACGTAAAGCTTCTTTGTTTTCATTGCTTCTTGTTTTTCTCTCGTTTTTCCTTTTTGAAATTTTTAACGAAAAATAGAACAGTAGTATTTGCACCGTTCATTTTTTATTAGTGGTGTGCAAACCGAACAGGTACCGAAGAACCAAACCGGAACCGACGGTTTGGGTACGGTTTGGTTTTACCCATAATCGTCTGGTTTTCAATTCTTTTTACGCAGAACCAAAATTGACCAGTCTGGTTCTCAGTTCCTTCTTCTCAGAACCGAAGAACCGATACCGACCGACAGATTAAGTACTAAGTAGGACTACGAGAGTTGGGTGTTTTGCAAAGTGCACTCTGCAAACTGGTTCCTCTCCCCTCGGCCCTCCCGAGTCCCGATCCGGCGATCCCAAACGGCGAACGCTCCCAGAACGCGTCTTCGTCTACCGGTCTGCTCAAGTTGCTGGCTCACTGCTTCGTTTGTTGTTCGTGACGCAGACGCGTCTTCCATCTTCCTTTTGCATTTGCGATGCGTCTCGATTCCCGAACACTCCGTCGCTCTCGACTCCACGTTTCTATTGCAAGTCTCCCGAACGGTTTGCGTCTTCGTCTTCGTCTTCAGTTCAACTCCTGACTCTCAACTCCTGAACGGCGAACGTCCTCGACTCCCGAACGGCGAACGTCTTCATCTTCTGTTCGTCTCCCGACTCTCGGTCGCTGGCTCGCTGCACGATTTTGCAAACTCAAACTCAGAGGTTGGTATTGGTAATTTCATGATGGTATTGGTAATTTCTGATTCTGTTGATTCAATTGTTGTGGATCTTGTGGATTCTGTTGATTTGTTGTTTGTTTTGGACAATAGACTGGCTGGTTTTGCATTTTTTATTTTTAGAAAGTTTTATTATAATATTTGAGAAAAAAATATTTAAATCCGGTACAGAATCGGTGCTGAACCGGAAACGGTACCAAAATTCCGGTCCAGTTCCGGTTCGGTGCCTGTTTCACACAAGAACGGTTCTGGTTTTGGACTTCCAAAACCGAAACCGACCTGGTTGGTGTGTTCCACTTCGGAACCTGACCGAACCGGCCCATGAACACCCCTATTTTTTATAGTTCAATATTTTGTTTGTTAGCAAAAATCGTTTGGTTTGTGAATTAACGGTGAATTAACTAAGAAAGTCTATATGCAACAGCCTTTGGGGTTTGTGAGTACTTCTCAACCCTCTTATGTGTGCCTACTACAAAAATCTTAATATGACTTAAAACAATCCCCTCGTGTGTGGTACACAAAATTGTACAATGCTCTTTTACTTTGGGGTTTTCAGGCATCCAAGTCGGATACGTCGCTATTTATTTTTTAGAAGAATTCATCTATTATCCTAATGCTTGTCTATATGGATGATATTATAGTGACAAGAAACTCCACTTCACTGATCAATAGCTTAATTGGCTATCTCCACTCCAACTTCGTTGTTCGCAATCTGGGCTCCCTCAATTACTTTCTTGGTATCTCTATTACTGCTACTGCAAATCATTTGATGTTGCATCAATCCAGACATATCACCGACCTACTTATTCGAATGGATATGAGCTCAAGCAAACCTGCACCCATGGTGTTCAAACCTATTTTTTCCAAGAATTCGGGGACCTTTTCATCTGATGGCTCCACTTATCGCAACTTTGTAGGTGCTTTATAATACTGCTGCATTACAAGACCTGACATTGTCTTTGCGGTTAACAAAGTCTGTCAGTTTATGCTTGCTCCCACTAATTTTCACGGGCAAGCTATCAAAAAAATCCTTCGATATCTATGTGGAACTGCTAATCTCGGTATATCTTTCTCTGCCACTAATAACTTTGATCTCAGTTGCTTCACTGATGCATATTGGGCTTCTTGTCCTGACGATTGTAAGAGCACAAGTGCATTCTGCACATTTTTGGGGCCAAACCTCATTTCCTGAACTTCCGCAAAACAAAAAGTTGTATCTCGATCAAGTACAGAATCGGAATATCGAAGCATTGCAAACGGAGCTTCTGAACTCATGGATTCAATCTCTACTCCATGAGATAGGCATATCCACCTCAGGTCCACCCATAATCTTCTGTGACAATTTAAGTGCTACATTCTTGGCTTCAAATCCAGTTTTTCAATCCAAATCCAAACATGTAGAGATTGATTGTCACTTTGTTCATGAAAAAATTCAGAGTAAAATTCTATCGGTTCAATTTACTCCCTCCATGAATCAAATTGCAGACGCTCCCACCAAGCCACTTCCAACATCAAAGTTTCAAAACTTTTAGTCCAAGCTACTCATCCTACGTCCTTAAGCTTGCGGGGGATGTCAATATATGGAAAATGGAAAATTGAAAATATTTTCCAAATTCATTTATTGCATATATACCATGACGTTTTCCTTTTGTAAATGAATTATTATCTAATTCTAAAGAGAGAAAACAAACATCTCTTTCTTCCACAATTTCATAGAAGCAAAGTTCTCTTCCTCTCAAATTCTACAAATTTCAACTTAACTGACCAGGCCTCCATTTTTTATTGAGTTTGAGAATTCTAGGGTTGGAGTGCGTTGAAAACACAACGAACGTAGAGACACCGTTCTGTCTCCTATGAACTCCTCTTCCATAGAAACACGACGACGAAGAAGTAGAAAAAGAGTAGGAAGAGTGAGGAGTAGGAGGAGTGATGAGGTCGAGAGAGAAAACGACCATTCGGTTTTAGAGGGATGAGTACGGATCAGGAAAATAGAATATACCCAAAGAGGTTGGGTATCATATATTCTTCCCAAGGCTAGCAAATAACTAAACGACGTCGCTTAGCAAACATTGACTATATTAGACCTAGTCTCTAAATGCTTCTAAACTCTAATCCACCTCAAAAATCCAAGATTATCAACTTTGGGCCCATAGATTTTTTGGCCCAATCAATTTCAACGACAGTTCAAACCTTAGCCTTGTCCTCAATATTTTTGTCCAATAAAAAAATTTCCCTATTAAATCTTACACGAGCCAATCCAATTACATAAAATGGTAAATACAAATTAAACCCTAAATTTTATAAATCCATTCAACTTAAATCATGATTTTTTTAAAAATAACATGAACCTTAAACTTTGAAATTTGTTCAACTTAAATCTTGAACTTTATTTGAACAAAATGAATCTCGATTCTTGCACCTTGAACAAACTAGACTATGCTCGATTTTACTTCGATCGTAACCAAATTGAACCGATATTATAATATTTATATTTTACTTAATTTTAATTTTAAAAATTACAAAAAATAAAATAAAATAGGTCTAAATCGAAGGTAAACCAACTAAAACCGACTCAAAATTGAGTTCGAACTGATTCAAAGGGAATTCAAACCGAAAAAATCTAAAACTAAAATCCAATTGAAACCAAACCAAGCAAAACTGAAAAAAAAAAAATTCAATTTGAATTTCATTTTGTTCACGGGGATAATTCAAAGTTCATTTTGTTTGCGGTGTAAAATTCAAGATTTCATTAAAAAAAAGTTTATAGTTTACGTGGAATGGATGCTCAAAATTCAAAATTTAATTTTTACTTTACCTTATGTAAAACGAAACTAAACTTATGCAACTTTGTAGTAGGTATTATTCAAAAGAAGCTTTGCACTAGGGTAGATAAGATTGTGCGTATAAATCATTGTGGTCTATCTATTCTAAGATATTATGTTTGCATCATTTCATGAAAAGTGTGCATTAAAACGGCACCGGTGGAGTTCGCTGAGGAAGAAAAGAAAGCAAAGTCGCTCAAACATATGTCTCTCCAAATTCGACGATTGTTTTCTTAATCTTATAATCTATAGTATGACGTCTTTAGAACCACTTAGATTCAAATTTCTAGTACAAAAAAAATACTAATTTTTGTCTTTAACCACCTCCCTACTCCTTAGTAGTCCACATTCAACCTTCTTTGTTTGCACTCATTCCTTCTTTCTTGTTTTTCTCTTTTTTTATTTTTTTATTTTTTTAATTGTGAATGCTTTGGACTATGATGATTCGTGCTTAATTTCTACGGTGAAATTTCAATTTCTTGGGTAATTGTAGATTTTTTAATTGGTAGTTCCGATCTTTCTAATGTTAAAAATCAAGCTCACAACAAAAAATTCAAAATAATCTTAAAAAGATACGACGAATGAAACATGACAAGCGTATAAAGATGTAATTTATGATCGTTACTCAATAATTACTAATGTTTTTTTTATTAATTAATAATACATAAAAATTAATTTATAAAGTAAAATTAAAATATAAAATTACAAGGTAAATTTGGGTTGTTACTTCCCCAACCAATTCATTTGTGATCAATAATCTAATAATATTTAATAGGAAAAAAGAAGAAAAACGAAAGTAAAAACGTGAAGTCATTGGGTTGACAATTGTTATCTCATAAAATGCAATGATCTCATCATAATTGAAAAATATAGTCATAATATTTTTTACTATTCATGTGTATGATATCTGAGGTTAATATGATTTCAATTAATTACTGATTCTATGTTTTCTTGTCAATTTAAATAACCTTTTTAAATTGACCATATAATAACACTGCGATGGGCTAGAGCGTAGAAGTTTTGGTATGAGATCAGAAGAGTGGACATTCGAGGGCATCCCACTCTTAAGTTTAGAATATCAATTCTGACGAGAACAATATCACCTCATACACAACACCTGACTACTACAATAAAAACGTCGATTCTTCCCCCAAATGGATATAAAACTCTACATAAACTCTAAAACAACAAGAATAACACAGAAACAAACCAACGATTCGAGTTTCCAAACTTGGATCCGAAACTGACACACAACAAAAATTTCTTAGAATTATTCAGAAAAATATAAAATGTCCTAGAATTTTTCTACTACTTGTCACGCATGCCACCTCAATAAATTTACTCTATAAATTAGAAATAAAACATTGAAATGCATATTTTGGATCAAGGTACGAATATCTTATATGTGACCAATTTTTAGTATCGTATTTTTACGTGTGGCTTAGTGAGCGACTGTGCAACAATTTTTTTTTTCGTTATTTTATAATTTGAAATAAGACTTTTAAATATGAAAAATATTGATTTAAATAATTTAAAAGATGAGTACGTAGTTTTGAAACCTATAAAAGGGGAAGCGATGGAGCCAAATAATATAACCCACAAGCGGTTATGTTTGCCATGGACGAGTCTTTTATCTTCTTCCCAACGCTCTGCTCCTTCTTGCTTCTCCTGCTAATGGCGGTGAGGATAACCAGAAGAAACACCTCGTCTCCGAAACTCCCACCCGGCCCATGGAAGTTTCCCATCATCGGTGATATGCATCGCCTCATGGGCGACTACCCCCAAACCAGCTTGAAAAAATTGGCCGACAAATACGGTCCGTTGATGCACCTGCAAATCGGCGAAATCTCCACCGTCGTTGTTTCCTCGGCCGAAATGGTGAGAGAAGTTTTGAAAACCCATGACCTTAATTTTGCTCACCGGCCGACTTCTCTCTTAGCAAATTACTTCTTGTATGGCCAAAAAGACGTCGCCTTTGCTCCCTATGGAGATTACTGGAGAGAGCTTCGAAAGATCTGTTCAGTTGAACTTTTTAGCTTGAAGAGGGTTCAGTCATTTCGGCCAATTATAAACGGGGAAACTGCAAAAATGGTGGAAGAGCTCAAATCTAATAATGGGTCGGTGGTGAATTTGGGTAAAATGATATTTTCCCTTCTTAATACCATCATTACTAACACTGCGTTCGGAGGAAAAAATCAGGAGCGGGAAGCGTTTCTTGCTGCGTCGGAAAAGATTGTGTTTTTATTGACTGGTTTCAAGCTGGCTGATGTCTTTCCTTCCCTGACATTTCTGCATTTCGTTGGTGGATTTAAGAACGAAGCCGAAAAAGTCCATAAAGAATGCGACCGAATACTGCAAAACATCATAAACGAACATTCACGAGAGCAAGACAATGTAAAATCCGATGGAAATGTTGAAGAACCAGAGGATCTTGTTGAAGTTCTTCTCAAAATCAAAGAGAATGGCGGCCTTCCGTTTCCCATAGCAGACGAAAACGTCAAGGCAATTATCTTGGTTCGTGTTCACTTATTTCTTCAATTAAAAATTCTATTCAATTAGAACTTTCAAGTCAAGAACTTTCAATTCTTTAGCAGACTTAGGAATTCATTGACTGAGTTTATATTTTCCATTTTCAGGATGTTTTCATTGCAGGAACAGATACATCATCCACGCTGATGGAGTGGGTGATCTCGGAGCTCATAAAACATCCAAAAATGATGAAGAAAGCTCAAGCAGAAATCAGGCAAGTTTTCGATTCGAAAGGAGAAATAGACGAAACAGGTCTCCAAGAACTAAAATATTTCAAACTAATCATAAAAGAAACGCTGAGATTACACCCTCCACTCCCATTACTACTCCCGAGAGAAAGCAGAAACGATGGCGAAATCAACGGCTACCACATTCCAGCCAAAACAAAAGTGATCGTCAACGCCTGGGCGATCGGAAGAGACCCCAAAGTATGGACAGACCCAGAAAGATTTAACCCGGAAAGATTTATGGAAAGAGACGTAGACTATAAGGGAGCAAGCTTTGAGCTGATTCCGTTTGGAGGAGGAAGAAGAATTTGTCCAGGAATGGCACTAGGGTTAGCCACTTCGGAGATAATTCTGGCAAATTTGCTCTACCATTTCAACTGGGTAGTTCCAGACGGAGGAAAACCAGAAGAGCTTGATATGACTACCTCTTACGCAGCAGTGAGCAGAAGGATGAACCAACTGAAACTGATTCCGTTTCATTATAATCGTCCGATAAAGACAATACCTTAGCATCGTGGTTCTCCAATAAATGGTTTGCCTCAGCACCAAGGGTCGAATCTAGTCAATAAGTCTTCGTTGCATGTTCATGTCGGAGACGCTATTTACTTCTAAATAGAGAGTATATTTCAAAAAGAAGAAAACTAGAAGTTGAAGCATCCACTGCCTGGTCAAGCGCAGTAGCTTCTTTTGTCTGGTTTGCTATTGGAATAAATGAGTGGAGGGTCAATTATTGACCATAATATAGTAAAACGTGGCTAAACACCATGATTAAACCTCAACAGACAATAAACATCTCTCCCTTCTACTTGTCACGCCCAGCATGGATCCGACACAAAACATAGAATCTCCGAAAGAAACTTAAAGAAATAACTCTGGAAAGAAACTTAAAGAAATGAGAAAATAATTTGCCGAGCCCATTTCTATACCTGTAAATGATGATCTCTCACGTTAAAACTTAAAAGAGATGACTCGTTTGAAGTGAGTTGACTAAACTCAATAGAGATGTAATTTTATATTTAGTGTAGAGGTAAATAAAATATACGAGTATGCGAAGATAAATCATTTTATGCATCTGAGTATAAAATGTATAATAGAATAAGTTTTTAAAACATACTACAATAGTGTGGTATATAAAAAAAAATAACTCTCCTATACAAAATTTCAGTGAAAATCGAAATTACTCACGGATTCCAAACACTTTGCTATCAACAATAAAAATAACAACAATACTTATCGATCGAAACTGCCACAAATAACCATGATTAAATTTAGGGTTTTGTGTCTAGAAACAAGACACGTATAATTGTCTCATTCCTCTTGTTAACATAAATTATCTAACGGTAGAATGTGTGTAAATAAAACAAGATCCTCATATGAATCGATTAAACTTGCTTCATGCAGCCAAGTTAATCAATGAAGATAATATACATATTCAAAATAAAATTTATTCATTGAAAATAAATATGTAATACAAAAACCAATGAGCCATAAAGATGAAAACATCTTTTTTTATATAAGAACACGTTTTAAAATAAAGTTTGAAAAAACCAATGCAATACTGAATATGAAAATTAACTTCTACTCAATTAGATTTACCAAAGTAAAGCTCAATGTTTAAAACTTTAGAAATTCCAAATCTCACGTCAAGCTTAAGGATCTATCAATATACTCATTCCCAATCAATACATCTTTCCAATCTCTAAAAAGTATGTTGGAATCCATAATCAAGATAGAAACCAATTCAGGGAACTTACTTAACATATCCCATGAAAATCTAACTTTAAATCACATTCTGAACGCCCTCGAAAGTGTCTGGTCGACCAATTTTTGGGTCAGGACAAATGCTCATGTTTGATGACCTTTGTCCATCGCTTGGGTCGACCAGTTTCAACCCCAGTCAAATTCCGCATTACAAAATTGATCCAAAATTCCAAAATCTTCGATTATTACTCCAAAATTTGACGAAAAAAGTCAAATTTCAATCAAAATCTCACTGTAACTTGTTATCTAGCAACCATCACACATGTACAGCATAAATTTTCAAACTTTATACTTTTATCCAATTTTTAAATTCTCCATTAAAATTTCCAATCCGAGTTGACAGACGAGTGTTAGAATGAAATTGATAAATTTACCTCTTGAAGACGAACGAACTTTTTGAACTCCCAAACTTCAAAGTTTAATAATCTAACTCGTATCACAGAATGAACAGCCTATATCGAAACAGATATTAAAATTGAATGAAATTGAGAAATTTAGCTCTTGAAGACGTACGAATTTTTTAAACTCCCAAACTTCAAAGTTTAATAATCTAACTTGTATCACAGAATGAACAACCCATATCGAAACAAATATTAAAACTTTGGTTGTTATCGATAAACCTTTATGAGAATATAGTGGAATTTCATTCTGCGAAAAACTAGCCGTTCAAAAACTCGGTAACTCCAGCGAAAACTCCCCTTCGATGCCGGGTGCTCTTAGAGAAAACTTCCCCTTCCTGCCCTCCCACCACCAAGGCACCCTTTTTTAATGGTTGATTGGGGGAGAGATTTTAGGTGATTGCTCCCCCTTTAAGGTCATTTAAAATTATTATTAATTTAAAATAAATAATTGCGACAGCCGTTACACTACTAACATTGACTTCTTCGTCTCTTTTGATCATCTCTTCCTCACCGACTTGCTTTGTCAAAGAGGAAACCCTATCTCAAGTATATGCTACCTTCTCATTCCTGCAAAATCTTCAAGAAAAATCAAAATACAAGCGTCGTCCCGTCCAAGAAGTCTCTCCTTCGATTCACAGGAAAACAACTTCTGAGAAAGAATAAAAGAGTTTTTCCCCACTAAGTTGTCTTCATGATCTAGCTTTTTCTCCATTGATTCTTCTGGGAAATGGGAGTTCTTCCGAGAAATCTTATTCAAATCAAATCCACCTCCTTCTTCTATCTTAACCTCCAACTCCATGAATTCTCCCAGAAGGTAGACATGTTTTATGGTGAACGATAAAAAGTGTTTTCAAATATTTAGAAAATTAATTAACAACATTTTTCTTGCTTTTGCTTTACTTAGCTAAAGTGTAATATAACTATGTGAATTTAGAGGACATTGATAGTTGATTTCACCAATAATTTTTTCTAAGTAATTTGATTGCAAGACTTTAACTTATTAGCAAATTAACCATTTGAGAGAGAATTCGTTAAATTTACAATGTGCTGTCCACTCAAAATTTAATTTTTTGACTATATATTATATGTCACTAACTCGATTGCCTATTTCTTTCTCTCTCTCTTATCTGGACGCTAAAATCTGTGGGGTTGGGTGACTCACAACTATGTGAGCCCGGTCAGGGTGACCCACCTCCATTTAAAGTCGTTAAAAAGTTTTGATAATTTTTCCATCGCTTCAGTTGAGTGTCTCCCTCTCATTTCAGCTAAAACTTTTCTTCATCGCCTTTAAATGGACAACGACTTGCCATGCTCTGTCTTCACATTTCCAGAAAACAAGTGTTTCGATGAGTGAACTCTGAAGCCAAGTGAGGAGATTTTGGTGGTGACGTTAGGTGAGAGAATTCATATTGTTAACCGATTGGATTATTAGAGTTAGAGACTTCGAATTTTGGACATCTTTGTGAGATAATATTTAGTTCCAGTTATGTCCATTGTAGATGTTGAAACTACCTTGGGTTTAGAAGTTTAATTTTCATTTGAATAATGTGTTGAATCAGTTGTTGGAATATTAAATTATTGGCAGAACAGTTGATAAATTGCTAGGAAGAAATCTAAACTTTCGGGTTGAAAAAATTTAACTCTCGGCACTGTGGTAAGGTAAAATCTAAACTCAAGTTCCGTTCGCTAGGTAATTGAGATTGGTTCTGTTGAATTTTAAAGTTTGGAATAATTAATGAAAAAGTTGTAATTTTATCTTAAAACAAGTTGGGTTTATTCTTTGGAATGCTTTGGATGGTTAAAGTTGGAATTTTGCCAAAAGGGATGGAGTTTTCGATGTGTCTAGTTTATCTAGACTCACTGAAATTCGTCCTCATAAGCAGGGCTTCCATTGCGGAAGCTTAGGCTTCTAAAATGAAGCAGAGATAAGTGTTTTCGAAGGCCTACACAGAAGACAAATGTCTAAAAGAATATTTGCTTGTGGAAGCATTTGTTGCCGGGTGGGGAGCAAATGTATTTCGGAGGAAGACACGTGTTTGTGGATCTAATAGTCTCCGCAGAAGCGTTTGTTTCCACGGGAGTGAGCGAATGTGTCTGGGCATGTGAGCGACACATGATTAGAGCTAGAGAAATCTCGCAGAAGCGAAGGCTTTCGCTATGAACAGTGCGCTGGAGAAATAAAGAGCATGGTTTGTTCTGTAGAGAACAATGAGAGTGCAATAAATGAGAGACAAGTGGAGCATGTGTCTGGATTTGGATCCGCAAATATCCAAAATAGTTTTAAAAATTCTTAATATTTTGAGGATTATTTCGAAAGTTCCCAAAGTTGGTTTCTATCCCGGTCATGGGTTCCAATGCAGTTTAAAAGGATTTTTTAAAGAAGAATTAATTGGTAATCCATATATTTTGTTAGATCCGTCGGGTTAACGTGAAATTTGGACTAATTATTTTTCCATTTGATTGAGTGTTTCCTTGTTGTTGGTAGGCCATTGAGGTATGAGTTTTATTTTATGTCCAACATGATATTTTTTTCAAAGCGATTATTTTGATATGTGTTCTCATGTAAAATGACAAGTTTGTTACGACCTTCTGTTTTTATAATATTATATATATGATTTTTTCTTGATACATTTTATTTCAAGCATGCACATCACTTGTTAATCATCTTTATTGAGTGAACCAAGTTTGATCAGCCCATGAATTGGTCAAGTTTTCTATACGCACATTCGATCATGGAAGGATGTTTGTTGTCTTGACTAAAGTAATAGGGCACTTGACTGTGTCATGCCCCTAGGCGCAAACAACTCATGAGTGACTCCATTTTCACTTAGATTTTGTGTGACCTATTTTTCGTTCATACCACACTATAGCGGACGTTTTCACTTTTGCATCACTGGTCGATTTCATGGTATGATCCCTCATTTATTCTATAAAATTCTAATTGTTGAATATAAAATCATACTCCTATTGAGTTTAGTCGACTCATCCCAACGATATTCCTACAAGTAATAATTTGGACAATCACTGGTAGCTATTGTAGAATTGAGCCGACATTTCCTTAATTATTATTGTTTATTTTTATTCAGAGAGTTTGAACTAAATTGTTAAATTCTATAATAATATTTGATTTAAATTTCTGTATTTGTGACACTTTTATTTTGAATATATATTATTACTCTATTTCGATATCCCTATTGGACCTTCAATATAGCGCAATTGGTAGGACTTTGACGTGTTGTAACTTACTAAAGACTTCTGCTGCCTAAATAAGTATTTTAAAAGAAAAATGGTCGGGGGAAGAAAAGCCTCTACAACTAAAAGCTAGTTTTGAGTTGCTTTTGCCTAAAAGTTTTGAGTAATGCAATATTTACTCTTTATTCTTACTTTCTAATTCTTATTTATTTATTTGAAAAATATTAATTGGTGCAATTAATGCAATAAATTTAAAATAGTTAAAATATGTCATTAATTGCACCAATCAATATTTGGAAGTAAAAATAGAGAATAAAAATATAATTATTAAAAAAATTTATTTGATAATTTTATATAAATTAATATTTTGAATTGAAAAATAAACTATTTTTAAAGGCTTTGTAGCTTTAATAAGTTGGAAATTATAACTGATATTTTAAAAAAACAATTAAATATTATAATTTACGAAATAGTTAATTATAAAAAATTATTTTTGCAAGGTGAAGTCACTAAAAACTTGATAGTTTAGGCAACTAATTATTTTAACACAGACAACTAAAAATAATCATTTTTAAAAAATCAAATCAATAATCTAATATCACCTCAAACCTGTTAGAATATTATTAAATCCATCTGTTAGAGACCTTGTGGAACAAATTTCATAACCATTTTCGTTCTAGAATATTCTCCTTATACATATAAAGGGATATTGTTATTACATAATTTATTATTAAAATATTATTTTTTTCTAAAATTTCTGTTTTGGTATCATAGCTCTATCCTTTCTTTTCCAATGGTTTTTTCAAACACTACTTCTTCCCCTTCTTCTTTGTATACCCCTTCTTCGCTTCTCTATCTTCATGCAGTTCATCAAACCCTAGCAGTGAGGCTTGATTCAACCAACTATCTCATTTGAAAAAATCAAATTCTCAATGTCATAATTGTAAATGGTCTTGAACCCTTTCTTGATGTATCCTTGGTCTCCCCTCCTCCTTTTCTTGATGCTTCTTATCTTCAGCCTAATCGAGCATACACTATATGGCAGCAATATGACAAGCTTCTTCTCAGTTGGCTATATGCTTCTCTCTCATAGTCTTTACTCTCACAAATTGTTTGTTACTCTACTGCTTCTAAGGTTTGGAGTGCTCTTGCTTGACTTTTTTCTTATGCTTCTCTTGCGTGTCTTATAGAGCTTCGCGATCAGCTGCAAAACATTTCTAAAGATGGTCTCACTACTTTAGAGTATATTCAGAAAATTACTTCGATTTCCATTACATTGCAAGCAATAGGGGAACCTATTTCTACTAAAGATCACCTGCTTTATCTGCTTGGAGGTTTAGGAAGTGAATCCAACTCTTTGGTTAGCTCTATTACCAGCCGTTCTGATCCTCCATCTATTGAAGATGTTCATAGTTTACTACTCAGTTCGATTATCGTCTGGACAAGCAAAACTCTAACTCTATGTTGTCTGTTCATGCTAATGCTACTTCTCTACAACTAAACTGATCGCAGCAACCTCCACATTTCAACCCACATCCTCGGTCACAACCTTCTTCCTTGGCTCCTCAGTACAATGGCATTCTTAGTAAGCCTCAGTTCTCTCCATCTCTGTCTGCAGCTTGGAGGCTTGGGAAATCTTCTAACAGTCGACCAAAATGCAAAATCTATTAGAAAATCGGCAACATCGCCACCTACTACTACCATCGGTTGAACACCTTCTATCGCGCTCCTTCCATGTTGCGCCTTCTCTACCTCAATCATCATTTTCCACTCCTTCAGACAACCCTAGTGCTACATCCATGCCATCCACATGGCTTTTGGATTCTGGAGCCACATATCATTTTACACCTCAATCATCCGACCTTCAATCTTCTAGTGTGTACAATGGGTCTAACCAAGTCTTTGCAGCAAATGGTACGTCTCTGTCTATCTCCACCATCAGTAATATGGTAGTGTCCTTGCCTTCACAAAATATCAAACTCTTAAATGTTTCACCATTTAATTATTGTAATACTCCGATTTTCTATAGCAAAATTAAGTAAAAATAATTGAAAAAATAATTGAATGTAATAGGATTATTTGGATGATTTTATTATGAAATATAATACCCAAAAAATGGGTTGAAATAATTGATGATTTATGGTTTAGAGGATGTTGAAGCAGTGAAGGGAGTGGTTAAATTGGTAGAGGAAAGATTAAGGAAAGAAGATAGCAGTTGCAAAAAGTGATAATAAAATGACATTAGCTATATTATAATAGTGGCATTTTTGGAACAAATAAGGCAGTGATGATTTTGGAGTATTTGGAGATAAGTTGGATGATAATAGCGTTAGTGTAATTATTATATGTTGAAGGAATTAACAATAAATGGAGAAAGGAATATAATAAATGAGAAATGGGCGGCCCTTGCAGAAAGCGGATGTTTAGTGTGATAAAGTGAACGGCTTCGTTTGGAGAAAAACAGACGTTCCTTATGGTCGAAGTGTTGGTTTTTAGGTTCCCTTGCACGGTGGAATTACCGAGGTATTAAGAGTAATATGTCCAACAAGCAAATGTAATAGAACAATTTTATAATAAATGAATAAATTTATATTGATTGATATTATGTTAACATTTTATATTATGTTTTATAAATTTTATAGAAAATTCCTTGGTTGTTTATGCTAACTTTATATTAACATATATATTGTATATGTGTGAGATAAAATATAAAGAGTAATAACCAGAATATGTCCATGACTTACATTTACATGTCATTTTGTCATTTCATATTTCTTTGCAAACTCCTTCAATAGTAATTTTTGGATATGGGAGCTTTCTTTAGTGCAAACAAGAATTTGTGGCAAGGGCGAATTCTCTACTCTAAGGACAAACTAAAGTAGATGTTGAGGAGGCCAGTTAAAACTTTCAAGATGTCTGAATTTTGCATTCCAATACTATGGAGGAAATTGATTCTAGGTAGCAATCCATCATCAATGCTATAACGTAAACGTTGGGGATGTTTTTTGACCATCTTCAGTGTGCTATCTCAAAGGTTGAAAGGTAATCGAGAAGCGGGAACCATTTCACATTTAGCTCTATCTCTTCCATAAGTTGGGGAAATCTGATTGCCATAGATTCCTTGGTCATTGACTATATTAAAGACAAAATTGATAAGATTGAGGAGGGAAAACTAAGATGAAAATGCTTCCAAATAACAGTAGGCATAATTCACCAGTTAGCAATGTGAAAGAGAAAAACAAATTTCCCATCCAAAAACACACTTTCGCCGAAACACAGTCCACCTTAATAACAAAAAGAGAGTAACACTGTCTGAAAATCCATCCTCTGTATTCCAATCACTACCATCACCATCACTATCACCCTCCTCGTTGTCACAGGTCAAAATTCTTTGCGCCATTTCAACCATGTGCGGCGCCGAAGTCCCCCACTTCGGCCAGCCTACTTGCGGAAAGGATCAATCATCGAAGCCCACTCAAATTGTTTCCCATGCCACTCCCTCACGAAGACAAGCACTTTACGGGAGCAAGCTCCCAACCCTTTTATATTAACAAATATAAAATCAGAACACTCTCTTCTTGGACACCACAAAGCACAAGGAGGCTACATCGTTATAGACTCGGATGTTCTCCCTTTGCTGGTGACTCAAGACCCTAATATATAGTGTAAGTGGTATATGCACAAACTATACAATTAAGAGGTTAAAACTCTTCGCTGCCCAAAACTGGACAGTTGGCGCGCCCCCTGCCGCTCCCTGTGCCCGACGCGCCTGTTTGCCTGGCAGTCGCGTCGTTTGGCCCGCCTGGTGTTTGCGTTGGCGCCCAGCACCAGTTCGATTGCTGCCAGATGCGCTCCCCATCATCTCGGTGCCCCAACCGTCGCACCTTCCCGCGTCAGCGCCCACGCGGTTCGCTGGATGCGCCCACTGGGCACCTCGACAGTTAGCCGACTGTCGACCTTCGTGACTGTTTGCTGCGCCCATTCGCTGAACAGTCAGCGCCCCTACTGCCGATGGACAATGTGGCGCACTGCCACCTCATCTGCACTCCAGCCCGTTGGGCTTACTTGGCCCGCATGGCCCGCTGCCCCAGCGGCTTGCTGCTTAGGCGTTCCCCCAGTCGCGCCTATCCACTGTGAGGCCCGCTGCCCCTTGCGGCCACAATGACTATCTTGTGTTAGGCCCAGTTGGCCCATGTGGCCTGCTGCTGGTCGCGGTCCACTGTCATTGCGCACACTGCGCCCATCAGGTCTGTCTGGCCCGCTGCCCAGCGCGGTTCACAGTGTTCAGCTAGCACTGCGCCCATCTGGCCCAGCTACCTTGCACAAGCTGCGCCCATCTGGCCCAGCTGTCTTGCGCCAGCTGCGCCCATCGGGCCTAGCTGCCTGCTTACTTTGGAGAAGCCCAGCTCTCCTCGGATTTGGCCCTCATGGCCTTTTTATCTCTTTACGTGCCCAATGCTGCACCACGCCCACCATACTCAGCTCGCCAATCCATCATTATGTAAATTAAGGATGTAACAAACCTCCCCCACCACATGAAGTCGGCGACCACGATGACTCCCTAGCTCGGTAGGAATCCTCAATTTACACTTGTAGAATTTTCCACGTCTTGCTCCCCTTAGACCTTCTTCTCCCATCATATGCCTTAAGAACCCCATGCCCTTTTCAATGGCTCGATGGTCTTTGTCATTGGAAACACTTCATCACGTGGCTAACTTGGATGTCTCAACATCTCCTTCGAATAGTTGCACTGAATTGCAACCGGTTTGACCCCCAATGGTCCCTATGAATGGCCCTTCATAACTTTGAAAGAAGTCCTTAGAAAGCCTTCGTTTCGTCACTTGCTTTCAAAAATCTTCAAGACTTGTTTGGCTAGACCCGCGCCTAGCTAATACTTAGGCACTCCCGAAGTTTCGGAGAACCCATTTCATCATAATGACGCCCAGCTCAAATGATGATGCTTCATTGGAGTCCCTACGATGCGCCTCATCAGAAACGCCGAGGTGCTGCCACCTCATGCACACTCAGCCGAGTGCACCCCCTTTGGTTACCCAACTACCGCAACTTTTCAATCGCACCCGTTGGCGTATTGTTGTCCTCCCTTATCGGCATTACGCTCCCAACCTTCGCAACATCTCGCCTTGCGCCCATAGAGTCTCACGGTGCCCTTGATGCACCCAATATGAACTCGACAGTCAACTGCCTTCCTTACGCTGCATGCGATTGCTTGCGCGAGCGCCTTTCACTAGTTCAGAGAATAAGCCGCGCCCAGCTGCCGATCTATTAGTGAGGATATGTGGCGCCCCGCTGCCACTCCAGCTCCGAAGTTAACCTTCCTTCAATGAAGTGCTGCAGCTCACGCATACTCAATAAATGAAATGCGCACGTTGTCAAGGCGTAGCTGAAGCTACCCTTCCTTTGTTTGGGCCCACTCGACCCGATTTGAAAATTCCATCAACTTGATGCTCCAACTTTGATTTTTCTTCAACATTTTGGACCACTAGCCCGTGCGCCCAAAGTGAACTTGCTCATCCGACCAAAACTCAGATAGCTCCATGAAACTTGGTAACCTTGGTTCAATCTCCGTGTCACCACATTCTTCACATAATCAAAGTTCTCATAGCATCAAATGGTGGATCCACCCCAACTCGATCATTGGGCTTAGTCTCATAAGTTGATGCGCTCCATGCAACCAAAAGACTACTACGTAGGGTGCCACAAAACTGCCCAGCCCATGTCTTTGGATCAAGCCCAGCTTTAAGATCCAAATTTCATCATCTCCATTGCTGCTCCTTTGACATTCCGAGCAGATTTGGCTGAATTTTGGTAACTCCCACAAATTCCTTGATGCCACAATCTGACCAGCGCCCCCGACGGCATTCTAAGAAAATCCGGCAACTCAATGCCACCCTTTCTTCCTTGGCCAAAGGCTGCTTTGCATAGGCTCGGCTATGCACAAGACTCACCTTCCAGCAACATACTCTTCCTCGGGTTAATGATCTTCCTGACATATGCAAGACTCACAATCTTGCCTTACTCAATAGTAAACGCACCAAGACATGGTCGTTACTATTTTGCTCTTGAAAACCCGGCATCCACAATGAACTTCATTAACCGAATATCATCTCCACCGTGCATAAGAATCTTGGATGAATGGTTGTAACCTTCCCGTGCCTCATCCAATTTCAACTCCGAATATTTGGTCGCATCTAGCTCCAAATAAGCCGTAGATATTCCCACATACTTGGGACATATATTTGCCATGATGCCCTCATCCTTAGATGAAAATCCGTGATGAAATCCGTAACAACCAAACGCCACAAAAAGTTTGGAAACCGGTGTAGGTTGCGATCCTCCCACTTTCTTCCCCTTTCTTTTGTACATCTTGTCTCCTTGGCGTGCTTTGACAAGTAACCACACGCACATATTGCTTCATCACATAATCTTGGCCACACAAGCCAAATTCAGCATCATCCGCCTCAACTATAAAGAATGGCCCAACCCTTTTCGCAAAACAAAACTGCTCCAAGAAATTGGGACATTCGGCCCTCCCCAAAGGACTATAATTTGGGCTGCCACTGCCCATAGACAAGCCATCCAGTCCATCACAATGGATCACATAACTTCATGATCCGAATACCACCTTGCCAAAGTACCCACCTCGTCAAACATTCAATTGTTGCTGCACCTTTGATAAATTCCAGCAATTTGGGCCGAAGTTTGGAAAATCCCACAACTTCACCCGATGACCCCATCTAATCGGCACATCCAATAACACCCACGGTTAGTACCTTGTAAAATGGCAGCATAAGCTCCATTGCCGATGTCATCATAGCATCGTCTTGATCAAAGGTTACTCGGCATGCACAAACCATGCCAAAGATTTATCTTTTCGCAGCATCTCCTCCATTGAATTGGCTATCTTCACTAAGCCATCAACGATCCTTCGGTAGCTTTGCAATAACTTTATCTTGGTTCATCATCTCACCAAGATATGGCAACACCTTTGCCTCGGTTTGCCTCCTTCATTTCGAACCCCAAAGAGAGGCCGAAGTTGTTGAATGGGTCCACCATGATGAGTGCACAATCTAATTGTCACTCCCCCACTCAAGTCATGGACTACTTCAAGTCCATTTGATCAACTTGTAAGCCCGGCTTCACAATTTGTTGATCCGTGTTGTTACACTAGAATGTACCCGATTCAAACTTCAAGAGACTCCACCTTCAAGATGAATCTGGTCATATGGAATGTTGAACAAACATCCCTTCATAATTTCGTCATCTCCACAAGTGCCAATTGATAAGATGCATCGCTCCACTTCCACTCTCCAAGAGCTACCATCAAGTGAATAACCCAACATAAACCGAGGGTTGCATCATCTTCCTACCAAGAATATCAACATCTTCATGCACTTGGACGAAATTTCCATCTTGATTCTTGCACCAAGATGTGGCAACGCCCCGACTTGGCTTGCCCGAATAACTTAACTCCAAGAGTAAGTTCACCGATTTGGTGAGACCACCAAGAGTGCTCTCCACTGACTTCTTTCACACGAGCACAAGGCTGTGCCGTGTCCTTTCGATCAGCTGCACACCCGAACAGCATAGATCATCTTCTTGGCCATTGACTAAGCCAAGATCCGATGCTTGCTTCTCCGAGGGAAAATTGATGCACCCGTGTACAGCATATTACGGGTCTTCTTTCCTTGGAAAGCTTCTCAATACGCATGGAAACAACACAAAGACAACAAGACTTTTTCACTTGTTTTGTTGTGTATAAGCTGCATAAATCCGAGAGTACTCCTCGGACTCCTTTGTCAAATCCGTCTAGTGGACACCTTTGCACTCCCTTGCAAACATAATCAGGCTCATCACAAAGACAGCAACCCGTCACCCAATTCCATTGAGATTGATCAGATCTCCTTTGAATTGTCCTCGGTATTCTTTGTTTAACACAAACCCGTAACTATTCTTCTCAAATCGCCCACCTTCCTTCGACCATGGCAATGGCCGCTATGACAATCTTCAAGAAATGGCGCACCAAAATACAATTTGTGCCCACGGACTTAAATCCCGCCTTGAAGAATACAGCTTTCCTCTCGCATATCCCGTACATTGAGTATCCATAAACAATACTCACCAACTTACCTCTTAAACCATCACGGTTTTGATTGAAGCTTGCACATAAGCTTCCTTTGTTGGCACCTCTTAGCCTAGAGCAAGGAATCGATTCAGCCATCAATGCCTTCAATGAATCGAACAACAGCTTCCTTTCTCTATCAAAATTGCCGTGAGATGTGGAACCATCTCCTCAAGAAGTCGCACCTCTTGAACTCGCGGATTGCTCCATGGTGAAGGTTCGGCCACCTTTCATTCTTGACAAAAATCTTGACAAGGCTCACCATCCGCGCCTTTGCCTCCTAGGCAAACTTCTTGTTAATTCGCCCCGCTTCATTGACAAGAAGAACAGCTCCAATAACCGAATTGGAACTCACTCAAATTCCATTGCAAGGAACTTGAGTCAACATTGGCAGCTCCTCCAATGTTAGATCCGAGACCTCCACTATGTGGTTTGGGAAAATTGGCTTCGATCATGAGCTTTGCAACAAGCTCCGGTGCAAGTTATCTCCAATTGCGAGACAACTTTTCTCCAACATGCATCGATTACAATGCTCTGATACCAACTGTCACAGGTCAAAATTCTTTGCGCCATTTCAACCATGTGCGGCACCGAAGTCCCCCACTTCGGCCAGCCTACTTGCGAAAAGGATCGATCATCGAAGCCCATTCAAATTGTTTCCCACGCCACTCCCTCACGAAGACAAGCACTTTACTGGAGCAAGCTCCCAACCCTTTTATATTAACAAATATAAAACCGGAACACTCTCTTCTTGGACACCACAAAGCACAAGGAGGCTACATCATTATAGACTCGGATGTTCTCCCTTTGCTGGTGACTCAAGACCCTAATATATAGTGTAAGTGGTATATGCACAAACTATACAATTAAGAGGTTAAAACTCTTCGCTGCCCAAAACTGGACAGTTGGCTCGCGCCCTGCCGCGCCCTGTGCTCGATGCGCCTGTTTGCCTGGCAGTCGCGTCGCTTGGTGTCACGGTCCTACTTTTGAAAGACTTTTCAGGAGGGCCGTGCGGCACTCGTTGTTAGGGGGAACAACGAGTCAGCCTACTAAGTGTGCCAACGGCACCGATGGCCCACGACGTTAGAACAAGCTTGAGTGTCTAACGAGCGAGCGAGCAGCGAGCGAGATTTATCAAAAGCGTCATTGAGCATAAAGAGAATAGTTTGAATGTAAAAAGCCTTTTCATTGATTGCTAGCAAATTACATTGGGTAGGGGGGTCTACGTGCAGTCATGCCTCTCCCCCTAAAGAGCATTCTGGACCATCTCCATTATGGCAGGAGTAAACATGCTATAGTGGCGAGGAGTCACTTTGCCCAAAATGGAAATAAAAGAAATACAAGGAAATTACTATAAATGGAAATAAATCTAACTAAGCAGTAGGGGCGGCCATGGACAACACGTCCTGGACAAGCCCGGATTCTAACACTTGGGCCGCCTGGTGTCTGCGCTGGCGCCCAGCGCCAGTTCGATTGCTGTTAGATGCGCTCCCCATCATCTCGGTGCGCCAACCGTCCCACCTTCCCGCGACAGCGCCCACGCGGTTCGCTGGATGTGCCCACTGGGCACCTTGACAGTCAGCCGACTGTCGACCTTCGTGACTGTTCGCTGCGCCCATTCGCTGAACAGTCAGCGCCCCTGCTGCCGATGGACAATGTGGCACACTGCCACCTCATCTGCACTCCAGCCCGTTGGGCTTACTTGGCCCGCATGGCCCGCTGCCCCGAGCAGCCTGCTACCTAGGTGTTCCCCCAGTCGCACCTATTCATTGTAAGGCCCGCTGCCCCTTGCGACCATTGTCATTGTGCGCACTGCGCCCATCAGGTCCATGTGGCCCGCTGCCCAGCGCAGTTTACAGTGTTCAGCTAGCACTGCGCCCATCTGGCCCAGCTGCCTTGCGCAAGTTGCGCCCATCTGGCCTAGCTGTCTTGCGCCAGCTGCGCCCATCGGGCCCAACTGCCTGCTTACTTTGGAGAAGCCCAGCTCTCCTCAGATTTGGCCCTCATGGCCTATGTATCTCTTTGCGCGCCCAATGCTGCACCACGTCCACCATACTCAGCGCGCCAATCCATCATTATGTAAATTAAGGATGTAACACTGTCTGAAAACACACTTCCCCCGAAACACAGTCCACCTTAATAACAAAAAGAGAGTAACACTGTCTGAAAATCCATCCTTTGTATTCCAATCACTACCATCGCCATCACTATCACCCTCCTCGTCTTCATCGCTATCAAAGGGAGACAATACCTGACCGGACCTCCATTTTTTATTGAGTTTGAGAATTCTAGGGCTGGAGTGCGTCGAAAACACAACGAACGTAGAGACGCCATTCCTTCTCCTGTGAACTCCTCTTCCATAGAAACACGACGACGAAGAAGAAGAAGAGTAGGAAGAGTGAGGAGTAGGAGTGATGAGGTATAGAGAGAAAATGGCCATTCGGTTTGAGGGATGAGTACAGACTACGGATGAGCAAAATAGAATATAGGAACAATGACTAACCAACTATCTTAATTTACTATTAACGATAAACTAAGCCTTGTATTTTTTTTTTCTGACAAATTAAACACTTAATTATAAAAAAATATCGTCATAAATATCAATGTTATATTTGTCGTCAAAATTTATTGATTTTATTTCGCTATGGAATGACGATGATCCACTGCGGATCATCATGCGTTGTTATACTTATATAAGAAATCGACTGTGCGCTCTAGCAACTACAATGAAATATGAAATCATCGGCGAACTAAGTTCAATGAATTATAAGGACATTCATTTTATGTTTGAGGGACGTCCTTCACGATTATATAGGCAGATTTAACGTTTAGAGAAGTTCCTCAAACATAAAACGGACGTCCTTCGGCTAAAGGCAGACGTCCATTTCACTCTAAATGATGTAGTCTTAAGTCAAGAGACGTCGATTGTGAGACTAGAAACGTCCGTTATGGGCAGAACGACGTAGTCTCAAGTCGAGGGACGTCCGTTTCTGGACAAGGGACGTTCGATATGGGGAAAGGCATTCGTGTTGGATCGAGGGATGTCCGATATGGGAAGCGAGACATCCGTTGTGGACCGAGGGACTTCCGTCTTAATTCAGATAGTCTGCCCTTTTAAAAAAGTGAGTGACTTGCACGCGACCCTTCTTTGGGTGATGGCCTAAATCCATCCTAGCAGTCAATTCCGATCGAGGGATGTCTGTCCTTGATCCAATGGCCAAAAGCCATCGTCCACCATCTCCTTTGGAAAATGACAAACTTCATCCTAACTGTCCATTCTGATCGATGGACGTCTGTCCTCGATCCAACGGCCATGAACCATAGTCCGCTATCACCTTTAGAAAATCACAAACTCCATCATCATCGTTCATTCCGATTGAGGGACGTCCATCCCTCGTTCCAACAGGCAGGACAGACGTCCCCCAATATTGATGTCCTTTGTCAGTCTGTTGGATTAGCATTGGATCTCCCTCTTTCTTGTGGGACGTCCATTGTTGCTGCCTTGGACATCTCCGTTCGACGGTCCTTGGCGTTAACGTGATCGCGGTGTTACAGTTGACGAATTTTGACGGACGTCCCCTATTGTTGCTGCCTTGGACGTCTCCGTTCGACGGTCCTTGGCGTTAACATGACCGCAACAATACAATCGACGGATTTTGACGACAAACGTGATAATGATGTTTGCAGAAATATTTTTTCATATTTCAATGGTTAATTTATTAACAAAATAAATTTAATAGTTAATTTGTTATTATAACAAAAAACAATGATTGGTTTGTCATTTTTTCTAGAATATACCCAAAGAGGTGGGTTTGTCATATATACTTCTCAAGGCTATCAAGTAACTAAACGACTTCGCTTAGCAATCATTGAGTTGACTATATTAGACCTAGTCTCTAAATGCTTCTAAACTCTAATCCACCTCAAAAATCCAAGATTATCTACTTTGGGCCATAGATTTTTCGCCCCAATCAATTTCTACGACAGTCCAAACCTTAGCCTTGTCCTCGATATTTTTGTTCGATAAAAAATTTCCCTATTAAATTTTACATGAGCCAATTCAATTACATAAAATGGTAAAATATAAATTAAACCTTGAATTTTATAAATCTATTCAACTTAAATCATGGATTTTTTTTAAACAACATGGACCTTAAACTTTAAAATTCGTTCCACTTAAATGTTGAACTTTATTTAAACAAAATGAACCTCCATTCTTACACCTTGAACAAACTAGACCATGCTCAATTTTATTTCGATCATAATCAAACTGAACCGATATTATAATATTATAATATTTTTTTAATTTTAATTTTAAAAATTACAAAAAATAAAAAAAAAATCGTCTAAACCGAGGCTAAACCAACTAAAACTAACTCAAAATTGAGTTTGAACCAATTCAAAACGTGTCCAAACAAAAAAAAAATAATCTAAAACTAAAATCAAATCAGAACCAAACCGAGCAAAATTGAAAAAAAAAATTGATTTGAGGTTCATTTTGTTGACGATGATAAATTTAAAGTTTATTTTGTTCACGATATAAAATTCAAGATTTCGTTCAAAAAAAATTCATAATTTACGTTCAATAGATGCTCAAAATTCAGAATTTAATTTTTACTTTACGTGACGTAAAATGAGACTCAACTTACATGCACTTATTATAGGTATTATCCAAAAGAAACTTTGCACTAGGATAGATAAGACCGTGCTTAAAGTCATTATCGTCCATCTATCCTAAGATATTATGATTGCATCACTTCATGAAAAGTGTGCATTAAAATGACGTTGGTGGGGTTCGCGGAGGAAGAAAACAAAGCAAAATTGCTTGAAAAAATGTCTCTCCAAATACGAGGATTGTTTTCTTAATCTTATAATCTATAGTATGATGTCTTTAGAACCACTTAGATTCAAATTTCTAGTACAAATAAATACTAATTTTTGTCTTTAACCACCTCCTTACTCCTTAGTTGTCCAACATCAACCTTCTTTCATGTTTTTCTATCTTTTTCGTTTTTGAACGCTTTGGACTATGATACGTGCTTAATTTCTACGATGCAATTTCAGTTTCTTAGGTAATTGTAGTTTTTTCAATTGGTAGTCCCGATCTTTTTAATGTAAAAAATCAAGCTCACAGTAAAAAATTCAAAATAATCTTAAAAAGATACAAAGAATGAAACACGAAAAGTGTATAAAGATGTAATTTATGATCTTTACTCAACAATTACTAATGTTTTTTTTATTAATTAAACATCTAAGTATAAATACAAAAGCAATATTTTATTATTGAGTAATATAAGATTTACTTTTTAATTCTAAACTTTAATCTTATTTATTTGACATATCTCTTGTTAATAGTGTAAATAATATTTTACCTTAATTATTACATTATTAAGTTAATAATACATAAAAATTGATTTATAAAGTAAAATTAAAATATAAAATTACAATGTAAATTTCGTCGTTACTTTTCCTAGCAATTCACTTGTGATCAATAATCTAATAATATTTAATTGGAAAAAAGAAGAAAACGAAAGTAAAAAGGTGAAGTCATTTGGCTTGACAATTGTTATCACATAAAATTCAATGATCTCGTCATAATTGGAAAATATAGTCATAACATTTTTTACTATTCATGTGTATGATATCGCACGTTAATATCATTTCAATTAATTACTTATTCTATGTTTTCTAGACAGTTTAAAAAGCTTTTTAAAATTAATTGTATAATTGTTGGGAGTAATGTGTTCAACAAGCAAATGTAATAGAATAATTTTATAATATATAAATAAATTTATATTGATTGATATTATGTTAATATTTCATATTATGTTTTAAAAAATTCATAGAAAATTTCTTGGTTATTTATGCTAACTTTATATTAACATATATATTGTATATATGTTGGATAAAATATAAAGAGTAATAACTAAAATATGTTCATGATTTATATTTGAAGTATGGAATCTTCCAATAGTTTATAGTCATAAATATAGTTTATCTCATTAAGAATGAATAGTCATATCCCGATTAAATATGTAGTGACATAAGATAAATATGTTTTATATAATATGATTATATAGGACTGGACCAGATAAAATTATATTTTTTTAATAATTTTCGTTAAATATAGAACAATTAATTTTATCATAATGATGGTCATATATGTATGATCTTAATTCATTGTATTTAACAAACTCCTATTTTATTTTAATTTATTCTTTTATTTACTCGGTAAAGTTTTGTACGAGTTACGATTCGTATACTTTGTATATTGGGAGTGAATTAAAATGAATAGCTGAGAATGCTAATATCGATACAATGAAATCTATTTCCATAGATTCCCTTGTTTGTTAGTTCAATGATCGAATAATTAGCGCGCAATTCTTAATCGTTATGAATTAATTATTCAATCAAGAACTAATAGTAGTCAAGAATAAAGACACAATATGAGAGGTTAACGAATTATAAACCCAACTCTATTGCGAATCTAAATAGAGGGTTAATACATATGTAATGACTATATCAATGGACATTAATTAGAGTAAATATACTATATAGTTTTTTAGAATGCAACTCTAAGTATTTAATGGACTTACTTTAGAGTTAATAATTATGTTAATTAATATAAAGAGTTTATATTAATTAACGAAATATTATTGGAGCTTAAAACTATAGGTCCATCGGTCCCTTCGTCACCTTTTATCATTATTCGAATAATAGAAAAATGAATAAAGAAGATTAAATAATTAATTATTTAATACACTCAATAATAAATTTATTATTTTTCATTAGATGAAATAATTAAATTATTGATTATTCAATTAATTAAGACAAAATAACAAAAGTTGGCATAGTTTGTTATATTTCATTAAATGAAATAGTTAAATTATTGATTATTCAATTAATTAACAAATATAAAGTAACTTTTGAAAATAGTTTTTAAAATGGATTTTATCAAATTTGAGTTAATGTCATAGTATCAAGTGTTGAGCTATGATGACAAGACCTTTTGTTTGCCATAACATTTTTGTTATAAATGTATTATAACTTAAATGAGAGATTAATAAGTTAATATCATAGTCCCAAGTATTGAGCTATGGTGACAAGACCTTTTGATTTCCATAACATTTTTATAAATGTATGAAATCAATTGTAACTTTAATGAGAAATTTGTAGTGTTTTTCTCTAAATGTCATAATGGCTATTATGGAGCAATACCAGTATTGTTAGAGATCGAACGATAACCGGAAAAAGAAAATACGCTGTGGGACACATGATTTACGTGGAAAACCCCTTATGGGAAAAAAAACCACGGGCAGAGGAATAATCTACCATGATGAAGATCCAAATACAACCGCGAGTTTTGCGACTCTAGCTTACATGAATTTATAGAGAAAACAAAACCCTAAATGAGATCTACAATGCGGGCCCACCGGCCTGGCCCAATAGAATTCGGGTCACACCGAAATCTAACAATCTCCACCTTGACATGAATTCTATGAAAGAGATCCATAGCACGTGCTCGTCAGGCCTGCCCAAAACGAATTCCAAACCCTGAATTCTGACAATCTCCTTCTCGAAACGAATTCTAATGCAAGTACCAAATTTTAAATCTTCAAAACTTCCTCTTCCACAAAGGCCCCTATTGAGCTAACTCAATATCTGGTACGGATCAAGTTTAAGCCCCACTTAAACTTAAGAGACACACTCGGAGAGAAATCACATCTTCTCCATTGTACCACCAAATTATCAGAGATGTCGCAACGAACTGCATGTGAATATGCTGAAAACCCTCCACTGGAATCTATACCCTCAAACACATTCAATGCATAATCCACTGTAGGTGTTTCACTATATCGCCATGGAGCTTTACCCTTTTCCTTGATTTTGCTTGTGACGATACCTCTCTGATGTGAAACTGTAACTGAACTGGTGACATCTTCAAATCCCAGTAAGAGTCAGCCAAATCTATGCGAGTATATCTCGCCTCTTGGCCTGCCATATGAAAGCCGTCTTTTAAAATCCTTTAAAATTCCACTATCGTTATCTTACCATAACGAAATCATGAATCTCAATTCAAAAGTGGAAGATCTCCTTCAAAGATCTCATCGCCCAAGAAACATAATCTTTAACAAAATATCTGACCCAAAAGATCACTGACTTCAATAAAATATTCACCCTAAAATATTGAAGCGGAAAACCATAGATATCACAAGATTGCAAAAGATATCCCCAAAATTCAGATATTTTACCATAACAAATCATCTCCAAAATCAAATCAAATCTTATCGCCAGATACAAAATTCAAACCTTATTTGGATTTCAACTGAAAACAATCTCCATGATTGAGATATTCTCGCGATTCCAAATCTGCCACAAATCCATCAAATTTATTCTCCCAAATATCTTCCAAAAATCCTAATTATTTTAAAAAATATTTATCTTTGACAACAATCCAATTTTGCAAAGGACACTTTTGATGCAACCCTAATCGAAACGGCTTGGCAACAAGAATGGAGAACTCCAATGTTGATGATTTATGGGAACTGACGATAAATAAAAACCTCTCCAATGACGAACCTGTTGTTCGAAGACACAACTTTTCTGGAGAACTCCAAACAGAGATGAAAAACGAAATACTTATTTCTGATGGCGGCTAAACCAAGACGAATGGCAGGGGGAATAACTTTCCCTTTCCTTTTTTTTTTTTCCTTTTCTTTTTCCCAAAAAATTGTAATTTTCTAAAAAATTACACAAACCTTGTTCGATGCGGAATGACTGGAGTGAATTTGTTTCACCACACTTGGAAACACGAACTCCCGAAACCAAAGCTCTGATACCATTTGTTAGAGATCGAACGATAACCGGAAAAAGAAAATACGCTGTGGGACACATGATTTACGTGGAAAAACCCTTACGGGAAAAAAACCACGGGCAGAGGAATAATCTACTATGATGAAGATCTAAATACAACCGCGAGTTTTGCAACTCTAGCTTACATGAATTTATAGAGAAAACAAAACCCTAAATGAGATCTACAATGCGGGCCCACCGGCCTGGCCCAATAGAATTCGGGTCACACCGAAATCTAACAAGTATAAATAGAGGTCCAACCTCATTAGGTTACAAGGTTGAAATCTTTGAGAAAAGGAATCCATTTTGAGAGCAAAATTTGTGTCTTTTGTGTTGGCTTTAGAGAAGTGTTTTCTAAATCCAAATAGATCGTCTCATGTGTTAAGAATACAATTTATCATAAATTGAGTGTGATATTGTTTCGTTTATCACGCCCACACATGCTTATTCGAGGTGAGGAGGATTGGCGGAGAAGATCGAAAGTTGATTTTGTACCCGTGTGAAGTAAGCTACAAAGGTAATATTCTTCATCTTTTAGATTAGATCTAAATAAAGATTTTTTAATACATATTATTATTAATATGTTATAACAACGATCCGTTTTATGTTCATGTTAAAAATTATTTTCATGATATATAGGTTATGCATGTTACTGTTGTTATGAACATCGGTAATTCTGCCATGTGAGGGAAACTAAAAACCAACAATAATAACACCATGATGGGCTAGAGTGTAGAAGTTTTGGTATGAGATCAGAAAAGTGAACATTCGAGGGCATCCAAATCTTAAGTTTAGAATATTAATTCTTGCGAGAACAACCACACCTCATATACCACACTTGACTACCACAATCGAAACTAGAATAGAGGGATCGTTGGGGTGAGTAACTAACTCAATAGAGAAATTATATTAAATGCAATGCGCTTGTAAAACTAGTTTTATTTTTTTTCGCCAAAACCATGATTAAAACAATACTACATCTATAATCGTACTGGTACTCGTACCTGCACTCGTACCCGTACTAATACCTGTACCTGTACCCATACTGTCTACCGTTACATGTGCATAGATTTTTAAAATCATTTTTCAAAAAATGATTTATCATCAAAACAGATTTCATGAGTCACCAATGAAATAATCATCAATACATTATTGGATACCTAGCCAACTATAAGAAAGACAATGTGGACGTCCAGACCTGAACGGACGCCTAACGCTTTTGCAACAAGACACATCTGTGATCAATCATAAACCCAATGCAGTCAACCAGACACAGGCAATCAAGGAAGGAAGTCCTCGTACATATTTTTTAGTCGACCAAACCCAACAAGCAGTCAAGTGGCACTAACCAAACTGCCATTGTTGGATGATCGACATGGACGTCGCACGCTCTCACAGACATTTCAAGACATAAGCGGCGGTCTACCGAAATCTATACGCAGTCAACCAGAGACAAAGTCATCTCAAACAAGGAGGCTCTCAGCTAGTTTTCCAATCGATCTGACCTAAGAAGTGGTCAACTGGTACAGGCCATATGCCTAGCGCGGATGTTTGTTGTGGACGCCTCGCTCTCCCACGGACTCCTCATCTTCCATGAACGTTAGGGAGGGACGTTCTGGATACCAAAAAAAATTCCCACGAACAACTAGACTCAAGGAGTGGTCGACAGGACTCAAGCCTTCAGAAACGGAAAGGCTCTCGACCAATATTTCGTTTGATCGGACCCAAGGAGCATTCAAGCAGACACGAGCCACCTCGAACAAAGAGGCTTTTAGCCAATGTTGCGGTCGACCAACGCAAAGCAGTGGTCCATAGGGAAAGATTTTTCCATCGTAAAAACATCGATTCTCCCCCATAATGGATATAAATCTCTACATAAACTCTAAAACAACAACAATAACACAGAAACAAACTAACGATTCAAGTTTCCAAACTCGAATCCAAAATTGACATGGAACAAAAATTTCCAAATGGAAAAACAAAGCGAAAAATGACTTACCAACAAAACTCCTTCACAAAGGGGGGTGATCGGGACATTACAAATACAAATCGGACATAGAAACAACAAGATTGACTCCTTAGTTCTCCCATTGCTTCATTTATGTGTGCCTTAGTGAGCGACTGTGCAACAATTTTTTTTTCATTATTTTATAATTTGAACTAAGACTTTTAAAAATGAAAAATATTGATTTAATAATGTGTGATATAATTTAAAAGATTAGTACATAGTTTTGAAATCTATAAAAGGGGAAGCGATGGAGCCAAATAATATAAACCCACAAGCCGTTGTGTTTGCCATGGACGAGTTTTTTATCTCCCTCCCAATGCTCTGCTCCTTCCTGCTTCTCCTGCTAATGGCGGTGAGGATAACCAGAAGAAACACCTCGTCTCCAAAACTCCCACCCGGCCCATGGAAGCTTCCCATCATCGGCGATTTGCATCACCTCATCGGCGACAACCCCCAAACCAGCTTGAAAAAATTGGCCGACAAATACGGTCCGCTGATGCACCTGCAACTCGGCCAAATCTCCACCGTCGTTGTTTCCTCCTGCGAAATAGCGAGAGATATTTTTAAAACCCATGACCTTAATTTTGCTGACCGTCCGAAGACTTTCTTAGGCAATTACTTCACGTATGGCCAAAAAGACGTCGCCTTTGCTCCCTATGGAAATTACTGGAGAGAGGTTCGAAAGATCTGTGTAATTGAACTTTTTAGCATGAACAGGGTGAAATCATTTCGGCCAATTATATACCGGGAAACAGTGAAAATGGTGGAAGAGCTCAAATCTAATAATGGGTCGGTGGTGAATTTGAGTAAAATGATATTTTCCCTTCTTAATACCATCACTGCTAACACTGCGTTGGGAGGAAAAAGTCACGAGCGGGAAGAGTTTCTTGCTGCATCGGATAAGATTATGCTTCTTATGTCTGGTTTTCAGCTGGCTGATGTCTTTCCTTCCCTCAAACTTCTGCATTACCTAGATGGATCTCAGAAGAAAGCAGAAACACCCCATAAAGAATGCGACCGAATACTGCAAAACATCATAAACGAGCATACACGAGAGCCAGAAAATGGAAAATCCGATGGAGATGTTGAAGAACCAGAGGATCTTGTTAAAGTTCTTCTCGGAATTCAAGAGAATGGCGGCCTTCCGTTTCCCATGGCAAACGCTAACGTGAAGGCAATTATCTTGGTTCGTGTTCACTTACTTTTCAATTGAAAATGCTATTCAATTAGAACTTTGAAGTCAAGAACTTTCAATTCTTTGGCAGAACTAGGAATTCATTGACTGAGTTTATATATTCCATTTCAGGATGCTTTCATAGCAGGAACAGACACATCATCCACGCTGATCGAGTGGGCGATGTCAGAGCTCGTAAAACAACCAGAAATGATGAAGAAAGCTCAAGCAGAAATCAGACAAGTTTTCGATTCGAAAGGAGAAATAGACCAAACAGGTCTCCAAGAACTAAAATACTTCAAACTAATCATAAAAGAAACGCTGAGATTACACCCTCCACTACCATTACTAGTCCCAAGAGAAAGCAGAAACGATGTCGAAATCAACGGCTACCACATTCCAGCCAAAACAAAAGTGATCGTCAACGCCTGGGCGATCGGAAGAGACCCCAAAGTATGGACAGACCCAGAAAGATTTAACCCGGAAAGATTTATGGAAAGAGACATAGACTATAAGGGAGGAAACTTTGAGATGGTTCCGTTTGGAGGAGGAAGAAGAATTTGTCCAGGAATGTCGCTAGGGTTAGGCACTTCGGAGATGATTCTGGCGAATTTGCTCTACCATTTCAACTGGGTAGTTCCAGACGGAGGAAAACCAGAAGAGCTTGATATGGCATTCGTTACCGGATTAGCGGCCAAAAGGATGAACCAACTGAAACTGATTCCGGTTCATTATAATCGTCCGATCAAAACAATACCTTAGCAACGTGGTTCTCCAATAAATGGTTAGCCTCAGCACCAAGAGTCGAATCTAGTCAATAAGTCTTCGTTGCATGTTAATGTCGGAGACGCTATTTACTTCTAAATAGAAGAACAAAACTAGTTCAAGCGCAGTAGCTTCTTTTCCCTGGTTTGGTAATGGAATAAATGAGTCGAGGGTCAATTATTGACCATAATATAGTAAAACGTGGCTCAACCCCATGCTTAAACCTCAACAGACAATAAACATCTCTCTTCTACTAGTCACGCCCAGCATGGATCCGACACAAAACATAGCATCTCCCCATCTTATTGAATCCCTTTGACTTTTAACCTTAAATGTTTCAAATAGAGAAAATGACAAATCAACCATCGTGGTTTACGATCAATGACAAGTCAACTACTGTGGTATGTTTTCTAACAAGTTAACCACCAACGTATGTGAAAATGACAAATGCACCATCGCTGTCCGTAAAAAAAAGCTGATGGCCCCACCATGTATGCCTGGACGCCGCGGCGTCCAGGCAATTTGCCTCCAGGCCATTTGCGTCCCTCTGTTAAGTCAGGTGAATACATAATGTTAATTCAGCAGAATACATAATCCGAGTGGTCTGTGATATTCGCATGTATTCTATCGTTTTCCCTTATTAGCTAACCCTAGAGAAGTCTGAGCTGCGCTGAAGCGAGTAGAGAAAGGGATTTTGGAAAAGTTGAAGAATTTGTTGGAAAAAATGGCATCTTGGAGTGTTACAGAAGGTGGTATTAACCGTGAAGCTGAAGTGGGCCCTTCAGAGACATTATTGGCCAATGAGGAGGTACGTGGCTTTGGAAACGAAGTTGCTATTATTTTGCATTCTGTCTCAGCAAATTTAAACGAAGAGGACGATGAGGAACTCCGATCAGCATGCCAATCCACTAGTGATGAAGAGATGGACATGGCAGAGAGTAGACTGAGACGCCAACCAGAAGCAGAGTGCACATTTGTTGGTATGGGGCTAGGCAAAAAATATAGTTCCTTGAATAAAATTAGAGAAGAAATTGTTGATTATGCAATGGATAATGGGTAAGGGATAAAATTCACCCACAGTGATGCGCATCGATTGAGAGCTGCTTGTCAAGAAGGGTGCATGTGGCGGCTGCACGCCTCACAAATAAAAAATGAAATGACGTTTCAAATAAAGATGTACAACGACGTTCACACATGCTCCAGACAAATGGAAAGCCGCCATGCCACAGCCAAATGGGTGGCAACGCATTACTTGGACAGATTTAAAAGTCAGGCCGACTGGGCCATATCTTCCATAATTGAGACTGTCAGGAAGGACTTTAACGTCAACATTACATCCAGCCTTGCTAGAAGGGCAAGAAATGCGGCTAAGAAAATTAACGAAGGGGATGCCAATGAGCAATACAAGCTCATATGGTCCTATGCTGAGGAGATTCGGAGGTCGAATCCCGGAAGTTCACTGCGTGTTGACCTCGATATGAGTGTATTTAAAAGGATGTACATGTGCTTGGATGCATGCAAAAGGGCAGTGCTGAATGGTGGTAGACCTGTTATTTGTTTAGATGGCTGCCACTTGAAGGGAGCGACTCCGGGGCAACTGCTTACTGCTGTCACCATCGACGGGAACGATGGTATGTACCCGATTGCTGTAGCAGTCGTTGAAGCAGAAAATAGGGCTTCATGGAGGTGGTTTCTAGAATTGTTGCTGGACGATCTAAACACCCCTTCTGGCAATGGGTGGACAATTATTTCTGATCAACAAAAGGTAAGGTGTTATTCACTGCTTTTGCATTATGTGTTTATGTTTGTCATATATTACCAATGTCTGTCTCATATTATGCATCTTTGCAGGGACTAGTGCCAGCTGTGAGAGATGTGGCATGGCAAGCAGACCAGCGGTTTTGCATCCGACACCTGTATGCCAATTTTCAAAAACAATTTAAAGGCAAGTTGTTGAAAGATGCAATGTGGGCTGCATCAAGAGCCACAACAGTGAGGCAATTTGAGAAAGAGATGGCCAAGTTACGTGTCCTTGACCTGGCGGCCCATGACTATTTACGTGGAATAGAGGCGACATGCTGGGCCAAACATGCCTTCTCTTCGATCCCAAAGTGCGACATAAGCCTCAACAACCTCAGCGAGTCCTTCAATGCCTGCATCTTACCCGCCCGGGACAAACCTATTCTAAGTATGTTCGAGATCATTCGAAAAGGCATCATGGGTAGGATCGTAAAAAAATATGAAAAGATGGCTCAGTCGACCGAACGGTTGTGTCCAATGATCAGCAACCGCCTCGCCAAAGTACAACATGCCAGTAGAAATTGGAGCCCTCAGTTTGCAGGAGCTGCCCAGTTTGAGGTCAGCAACGGTACCGACATGTACGCTGTTGATTTGGAAAGGTGTACCTGTACATGTTACCGGTGGGAGTTGACCGGCATCCCGTGTGTGCATGCAATCCCGTGCATTCACTTCATGAGGAGATCTCCTGAGGATTTTGTGCATTGGTGCTATCACCGGGAAACATACATGGTGATGTACTCCCACTTTCTCCGCCCCCTTAATGGACCAATCGAGTGGCTTCCTGTGACGAATCTTGATCCAATTATCCCACCGCCTTTTAAAAGGCTTCCAGGAAGGCCGCGCGTCCGTCGAATACGGGATGTGGACGAGGCCCCCAGCCGGACAGTGCTAAGCAGAAGACATTTGAGCGTCACGTGTGGGCGGTGTGGTAGTGTGGGGCACAATGCCCGCACGTGCGAAGGGGGAGGCCAATCCAGTGCAGGGGCTGGCAGTGGCAACACAGGGAGAGGCAGAGGCGGCAGAGGAAGGTCGGAGGACACCTTTATGGGGTTCAGAGTTCCTGATAGAGTTCATGAGACGCAGGTCCGTGCATTATCACGTTATGCTTTCAATTGTTATTTGAAATATGCTCATTTCCTTTTCAATGTGATCTGCAGGAGTCTGATACGGAAGGTCCTCCCACACAAACGTACACAAATGTGGACCTTAACCTGCCGTGATACAATTGTTTTTTCTTTCGACAAATGTAGATGACAGTGAAATGGCACTGATGTAAAGTTGTGTTTTTCTGATATAAAAAGAAGTTTTGCAAATTCAAAGTTTTGTGTTACTAAGTTAATGTTTTTTTTTTCAATTCCAGGGGCGTTACAACTAATCAATTGACCTGACTTCATAATTTTTTAAAAATTTTGACATAATATGCCTTGTTTCTTTACTCCCCCAAAGCTACTCTCGTACATCCTGCACAAAAAATAATCCCAAACAGTTCCAGTATCATCCAAATCATCCACTAAATGTAAATTATACATAACATCTTTTTAACAACATATCATTGACCTACACTACACCTTCTTCTTCCTGGTCGGTTTCGGGCGCAAATCCGTGATCAGAAACGACAAGTGCGGGTCAAGAAATACTCTATCTGCTCCGGCGAACAACGGCCCCTCATACTCAAAGGTTGGAGGTTCATGCAGGGGGAATTGTTCCTTAATTTTGCATTTTCCTATCACCTCCATCCCCACAGGGGTACACCGGAAGACGCCGAACGACCTGTAATGCAAAGGGAACAATTATGTGGAAAGCAATATTAAGAATGTACACAAGGGAAACTTCTTACCGCTGTTTGTCGGTGGGAGCTACGATAATGGATATTGATTCCGGCAGTAATTTCTGGTACGCGTATTGCTGGTGCAGGTCAACGGACGACATAAAACAATCATGTCTCGGGTGTGTCTGCAATGTAAACAATGCATTATATGATATCAATGTAAACTGGAGACGCGAGCTGAATACTTACGTGAATCCACCCTACGGTGAGTAGACCGTGTTCATGTTGATGTCTGAACACATGTTCGTCTGCGCCGTAGACCGCATAGCACTGGATATAAGTTTCGATGAGTACTTAGATAAAAGCTTATAAACTAGCACACAACGAAGGCCTCTCACAGTATCTGCCGTGCCCTTCTGCTCCGGGAAGATGATCTCGCTGACGACGTACTCATTGTCCGTCAGCTTTCCCCCAAGAACTGCGCATGTCTCAATGTTCCTTCGAAGATTACCCTGACAATAATCCTTGAACTTACTCATCAAATCATGAGCCTGCAACCAAAATGTCAAAAAAGGGTGAGCGTAAACATTAATGAACACACATATATACCGAAATGAAAGACATACCACGCGCACAGTTCTCAGGGGCGGCGGCTCCAGAGGCACCGCTGGAGGAATATGTTGGCTGCTTCCAACAGGGTTGCTGCCAATTAAAAACATGTCATTACATGAAACAAAATAAAGTAAAAAAGTGGAATTAGCGTTCAACAGAATTAACTTACAATCGGAATGTCGTATCAGGTGCGTCTGAGGAGGATGACGCGGATGCAAAATGGGGTGATCGCCTGTCACCTGGGTTCAGGGCTACCACCATGTCACGATGCCACTCGGCAGATTGCATATGCCATTGTTGTGCTATGGCCCACCTATCTTCTGCGAGCTTGGCCGCTTCTTGTATTTGGACCTGTTGCATTTGCAGCTGCTCTTGCATTTTTTGCATGTGGGTCATGGACATATGGTGGAGCTCCTCCATCCTGCTCATCCAAGCGAACGTCTCATCAGGCTTCGAACTAAAATGAGATGCCTGAGGAGGAGGAGGTTGTTCAGGAAACGGGACTGAATGCCTTGGCTCTGACCGGGGTGGATGTCTTGCTTCCTTCTTTGACTTGCGCATCCATTCCCCTCCAGTTTGGGTGATCCCCATTCGGTCCACTAATGAATTGTTGTAAATGTCATTGACGGACTCTTCAATTCTAGGTTCCGTCTCCGGGATGGGGACCCCTAACTGCTCAATGATACTCTGGATGAGCCAGTTGTACGGCAGTGACTTCGCCGAGTTGTTGAGCACCTCTTGCATGTGGCTCAGGATGATATATCCGATGTCCACCTTTTGTCCCGTGAACACCTTCTCTAGCATGTAGAGATCCATGCTGGTAACAAGGTCTCGATGCCCATTCCGAGGCAAAATTGTGTACGTCATTATCAGATGGATCAATCGGGCTAGGGCATTCAACTCCTTGCCCTTTGGCTTGCTGTACTCGGCAACCTCGGGATCCTGATGCAACAATCTAATCACCTCTAACCCACGTCCTTGTTTGACGAATGGTGGCGCCCGAGACATCTGATAATATTCATCGCTTGGCTCCTCCAACACACATCCAAGCATAATGTTCACATCATTGGCCGTGAACCTGACCTCATGTCCAAAAATATATGTGTGCACCTCTAAGGGTTGGGTGGAGATGCTCAAATTTGCATAAAACAATCGTATAACTCGCTCGCAATAACTGCCCCTCATCCGACACAACCCGGCTAACCCAGCAGCCTCAAGCATACGATCAATTCCCATCCCTGCGAATGAGTCCAAATCTACTATCTTGGACACAATAATGGTACGGCGTTGGATATCTTCTACGAACCGTGCTTTGCAATTCCGGTTCCAATATAGTTTCGACCTTGAACCCACTTGAACGGGTTGGATCGGGTCGCTGGAGCAGCCGGCTTCTCCTTCTTCAGGCTCAACGGTTTCTTCCACCGCCGCCACTACATCAGCTTCGAACGCCGCAGTTTGAACGGGTTCAACTGCCTCCATCGTTGCCTTCCCACGCTTGGAGGTCAATTTCTTAGTCCGGGATTGCATTCTGATAGTTGAGAGTAATTCACCAACCTGCAATATAATAACCCACACAACATGTCTCAGTTTGTTTTCCATTTTTTTTTTTTTTGGCGTCCAGGCCAAAAGTGCCTGGAGGCCGCGGCGTGCAGGCCAAAATTGCCTGCACGCGCCTGGACGCCGCAGAAATGTGACCGGCGCCGAAGACCCTCATAGAGACTTCGAAGAAATGCAGCAAATCTACCTCAAATCAACATATACACACAAATCTACCTCAAATCATCAACATATACACACAAATCTACCTCAAATCGTCGTCGGACGTAGCTCCTCTCCTCTCTTCGTCGCACGTAGACCCTCTCCTAGTCGCACGCAGCTCCTCTCCTCGTCGCACTCCTCGTCGCAAGTCTGTCGAGAGTTGCAGATTAGGGCTTGAAATTTGGGCGAAATTGGTTTAAGTATAATTTTTTTTTTTATTTTTATTTCAAAATCATTTTGGCCTGGACGCGATTGCCTGGACGCCGCGGCGTCCAGGCATACATGGTGGGGCCATCAGCTTTTTTTTACGGACAGCGATGGTGCATTTGTCATTTTCACATACGTTGGTGGTTAACTTGTTAGAAAACATACCACAGTGGTTGACTTGTCATTGATCGCAAACTACGATGGTTGATTTGTCATTTTCCCTTTCAAATAAGAACAAAGACCTTAAAAATAAATTAGCTAGAAACCAGACAACTGAGTGAAGTTTAAGATAATATAGTAACATATATTTAATAAACTGACAAATTATAAAATAAAAAAACTTAGTCTAATATTACAACTAAGGAAATATGAATTTACAAATAGCTCCAGAAAGAAAATTAAAAAAAAAAGAAATAATTCGCCGAGCCCATTTCTATACCCGTAATTGATGATCTCTCACACTAAGATCTGAAAGGGATGAGTCGTTTGAAGTGAGTCGGCCAAACTCAATAAGAATGTAATTTTATATTTAGTGTAGAGGTAAACAAAATATACGAGTATGTTAAAATAAAATATTTTATGCATTTGAGTATAAAACGTATAATAGAATAAGTTTTTAAAACATACTACTATAGTGTTATACATAAAAAAATAACTTTCTCTTATACAAAATTTCAGTGAAAATGAAATCACTCACGGACTCCAAATACTTTGCCATCAACAATAAAAATAACAACGATACTCGCCGATCGAAACTGCCACAAAAAACCCTAATCAAATTTAGGGTTTTGCATCTAGAAACACGACATATATAATTGTCTCATTACTCTTGTTACATAAATCATCTAACAGTAGAATGTACGTAAATAAAATAAGACCCCCACATGGATCGATTAAACTTGCTTCATGCGGCCAAGTTAATTAATGAAGATAATATACATATTCGAAATAAAATATATCCATTGAAAATAAATATGTAATACAAAAACCAACGAGCCTTAAAGATGAAAACAATAAGAACACATTTAAAATAAAGTTTGAGAAAACCAATGCAATACCGAATATGAAAATTAACCTCTACTTCAACTAGACTTACCAAAGCAAAGCTCAATGTTCAAAACTTTAGGAATTCCAAATCTCGTGTCAAGCTTAAGGATCTATCAATATACTCATTCTAATCAATATATTTTTCCAATCTCTCAAAAGTCTATGGAACCCCTAATCAGAATATGAACCGATTCGAGAAACTTAATGAACATATCCCATGAAAATCTAACTTTAAATCACATTCTGAACGCCCATAGAAGTGTCTGTGTAACATCTGGGCTTTTTTGGCCCAGACCAGAAGAAAAAAAATCAATTTGAAAAATTTTTAAAAGAGGATAAACAACCCCATTCAGGGGGTTGTTTTGCTAAAAAGGGGGGAGGTTCCCCTATTTCAAAGAAGTGGGAAGATTAGACTTCCCCAGTTCTCTCCTATCTTCTCCGGCGACCGTCTTCTTCCTAGATCGGAGAGTTCTATTGGGTGCAGTGTTAGCCTTTTTGTTAGGCTAAGTTTTATTTTGATGATAACTAAATTGTTTATTAATTTAATAAATCAATAAATTATATTTTGTGTTGTATTTCGTATTTACCGGATATTAGTCGTATCATTTTATCATAATATTTATATCCATGTTTATTGAAAATACCCTCAAAATGGGTATTATTTATGTGCTAACATGTTTATTTGAGTTCATGTAGTGTTGGATATCTTTTAGGGACTCAATATAGTTCAAGGGTAAATTTAGAGTGAAGTAGGGACGAGTTGCGGATGAGAAAAACTTGTCCCAATCTGATCTGTGTTCATTCGGAATAGTGAGGATGACATGCGGATGAAAGAGAGTCGTCAGAATCCTCCCTGGAGTGTGTATATCGAGTTTAGGATGAGCTGAGGGTAAAAAAAATGCGTCCAGAGTGCTTTCAGACGAGTGCGGACGGATGCGGACGAAGATGCCCCGCGTCTGATTTGAATCTGTAATATTCATGGTCGAATTTCACACAAGAAAAAGTCAAAGATAGAAGTCATTATGCTTGGTGTCAATCCGAATTTTCCATTTGATCCGGGTGGAAGACATGCAGAAGATAGAGGTAGAAGATTCCCTGGATTTGAGGGCAAATCCTTTTCAACCCCGGGAGTATGATGCACCTTGGATCTGCATCAACATCATTTTTATTAGAATGAAGGACGTCCAATACAAGAAGATCTTAAAGAAAGAGAAAGATATTATCTCTTTAGATATTATCTCTAAAAAGATCCACTTATCTAGGATATCTAGATCCACTTATCTATGTTATCTTTTATTTAGTTTTCTAATTTACGTTCGTAAAAGGTGTAGGATCGATATACGCCTATAGAGGGGGGGGGGGGGGGGTGAATATAGCGTTTCTNTGTTAGAACATTAATAATACCCATTTTGAGGGTATTTCCAATATACAAGGATATAAATATTATGATAAAAACGATAAGAATAATATCCGAAACATATAAAATATAACACAAAATACAACTTATTGATTTATTAAATTAATCAACATTTTAGTCATCATCAAAATACAACTTAGCCTAACAAAAAGGCTAACAAAAGGCAGTATAAAGCCACTTAATTTTATGTTTTAGATAGTTGTTGAATTTTGATAAAACAAAGCTTTTGCTTTTCGGGAATTGGAGGGATCCTTTTCTTCCTTTGGTGAGTAATATCCAAAGACCCTTTGGTGCATAATATCCAAAGTCCCTTTCGTGTGAGTTATGTCACGAAAGAAACTTGCAGCCGCGTCCTTATCCAAGGAGGTTAGAAGCGTTGCGTTCATCCATCACGTTCATCCATCGGCAGCTTAAAGTTGCCAACTTTCATATTCCAATATTCCATTCCGGGATTTGAGACGGTTAGATATAAATTCATTCCGTGCGCACATCAGTTACTGTAACGGGCTGAGTCGATCACTAAGTGCGACCATATTTATTAGGTTGTTATTTTATTGTTCATACCGATCAACGAAATTTAAAATTTCTTTTAGAACAACAGATGGTGACGGTAGAGCACCCGAAATGGCTCACAAGGTTGTTAGGATTTGATTTTGAGGTACAATATAAACTGGGAGTTGACAATAAAGTAGTTGATGCTTTATCAAGGAAAGAAGAAACTTCTTCAGAATGTGAGATGTAGGGAATTTTATGTCAAAGCCTGTGTGATTTGCGAGAATTGGAAAAGGAAGTGGATGTTGATCCTAAGTGGAGTCATGAGTGTGATAAAAAATGCATTATTACTTCAAGACAATTCACAGTTCCAATCGGGATTTTTCCTTATTAATGCTTAACTATTTTTCAAAGGGAGGAATGTGATTTTGAAATAATCTCAATATATTCCTTACATGTTGCAGTTGTTTGATGCTAGCCCAATTGGTGGCCATGCAGGATTTGTCAAAACTCTTCAACGTTTGTTGCTGAACTATTTGGTTTGGCATGGGGACAGATGTTAAACATTTTGTCAAGTCTTGTGAAGTGTGTTAGAGAAACAAATATGAATCAATATCTCTAGCAAAATTACTTCAACCGTTGCTAATCCCTAATGATATTTTGGGAGGACATTACTATGGATTTTATTGAGAAGTTACCGAAATCGGAGGGGATGGATACTATTCTCGTTGTGGTTGACCATCTTAGTAAATACGCTCATTTTTTGCCATTACGACATCCATTTACTGCTCAGATAGTTGCCGAATTGTTTTTCAACAAAATTTATAAGCTTCATGAGTTGCCCAAGTCCATAATTTCTTATCGAAATAAAATTTTTGTTAGTAAGTTTTGGAAGGTACTGTTTGCTCTCCAGAGTACTACATTGAAGTTTAGTTCAACTTATCATCCCCAAACAGATGGCTAATCTGAAGTGGTAAATTAAACTATAGAGACTCATTTATGTTTTTTTTTCTATTGATAAACCTAAAACTTGGTCGAAGTGGTTAGTTTGGCTGAGTATAGGTATAACACTTCATATCATTCAGCTATTCACATGACACCCTTCAAAAGCTGTGTATAAGCGGGATCCTTCGCCAATTTTGAAGATCGATTTACCGATTGATTATGTAGTACCGACAGTAGACACTCAATTGCATGAAAGAAATGATATTTTTGCCACATTAAAGCTTCATTTGCAAAAGGCTCAAATGCAGATGTCACTTTATGCTAATAAGAAACATCGTTCAATGGAATTTCAAGTGGGTGAATTTATTTGGTTTCGGATTCAACCGTACAGGCAGATATCAGTGATAAAAAAAAAAAGAGTGTTAAGCTCTCTCCGCAGTATTTTGGGTCATTTCAGGTGCTGCAAAGGATAGGCCAAGTGGCTTACAAGCTTAAATTGCATGAATCCTCTTTGATTCATTCAGTTTTTCATGTGTCTTTATTGAAAAAAGTTTTTGGGCTGATTGAGTATGTGATTCCCTTACCTGAATGATATGGATTGACAACTTTAACCGAAGTCTCTATTAGATGTCAAACACAATTGTGGTGAGCCGAGGAAGATTTTGGTCTTTGACAAATTACCAACAATCTCAAAAGCTTAAACTTGTAGGTTGAAGAATAATTTAATCATTTATATTTTTCTTAACATTACCCCTCACATGTAAGCCAATTTTTTTTTATTGGTCCTTACATGTGGGTATTTTTTTTAATGAGATTAATTTTTTACTTTGCCGAGATTCGAACTTGGGATCTCTAGCTCTGATACCATGATAAATTATCGACAATCCCCAAAGGTTAAGCTTGTGAATTGAGGAATAATTTAATCATTTATATTTTTCTTAACAGTCTTGATCAAGTGAAAACATCTTCGGCCGTTTGAAGCTGGTGGTGCGAAAGAGTGTGGTTGTGTGTGGTGTGTGAAGTAATATATGAAATAAAGAGCTTTCATCTATCAAATACCCTTTCCAACTTCTGTGCGTGAATTGAACTTATTTCTTTTCGCATCAAATTTTGCAAGTTCGGCAAAGTCATCCTGCAGGGCAGATAGAAATCTTTAGAAATGTATGCACCCAGAAACTTATATAATCTATCGAATTATCACAAACATATCTGAAACTGTAAAATGAAAATGCAAATAGTTTCAACGGGAAAAATATGGCATTAAACATGAACACCATTGATTACAAGTACCGTTATCAGCAGGTTGAACAAGTCATCTTCCTAAAACATCTAAATAAGGTTAGAGAAAAATGAAGCGAAACAGGGGAGCTAAACTCACACTGTCTGAAAACCCATCTTCTGTATTCCAATCACTACCATCCCCATCACTATCACCCTCCTCCCACTCCTCATCTTCATCGCTATCAAAGGGAGACAATACATGACCGGACCTCCATTTTTTATTGAGTTTGAGAATTCCAGGGCTGGAGTGCGTCGAAAACACAACGAAACCTAGAGACGCCATTCCTTCTCCTGTAAACCCGTCTTCCATAAAAACACGACGACGAAGAAGAAGAAGAGTAGGAAGAGTGAGGAGTAGGAGTGATGAGGTAGAGAGAGAAAACAGCCATTGGGTTTTATATTTTTCGACCCAATCAATCTCGACGGCAACCCAAACCTTAGCATTGGCCTCAATATTTTTGTCCGATAAAACATTTCCCTATTAAATCTCATACGAGCCAATCCAATTACATAAAATGGTAAAATGTGAAGGTTTGTTCAAATTAAATCATGAATTTTTTTCTAAATAACATTAACTTTAATCTTTGAAATTCTTTTAATTTAAATCTTAAATTTTATTTGATCAAAATGAACCTCGAAGCTTGCACATTAAAAAAAAACTAGATCATACTCATTTTGTTGTGATCATAACCAAACAAAACTGATATTATAATATTTATATATATTTTTAATTTTAATTTTAAAAATTACAAAAAACAAAATAAAACTCGTCTAAACCAAAGTTAAACAAACTAAAACTGACCCAAAATTGAGTCCAAACCGAAAAAAAAACTAAAATCGAGTTGGAGCCAAACTAAGCAAAATTTAAAATATCAATTCGAGATTCATGTTGTTCACTGTGCAAAGTTTAAAGTTCATTTTGATTTAAGTTGATTTCATTCGAAAGAAAATCTAGGGTTTTCGTTGAATAGACCCTCAAATGTCAAAATTTAATTTTTATTTTAACTTACGTAAAATGAGATTAAACCTGCACGATTTTATTATAGGTATTATCTAGAAGAAACTTTGTACTTTCGTAGATAACGGTATGCTTATAAATTTAAGTTAGGTTGAAATTTCTAGTCTAAAAAATTCCTTATTCTTGTCTTTAACCGGCTTCTTGCTCCTTGGTAGTCCAACTTCAAGGTTCTTTGTTTTGACTCATTCCTTATTTCTTGTTTCTCTCTCTTGTTTTTTGTGTTTTTTTACTAGGAGACGTGCTTAATTTCTATGATGGAATTTTAATTTCTCGAGTAATTCTCTATTTTTTTTTTTTGAAAAATTAACAAAATAATCATTAAACTATAATATTTATGACAAATCAATCATTGAACTATTATTGATAATAAATAAAATACTGAATTATGAAAAATGAATAGCACTGTGGAACGTGAATATGCTTTCGCTGCGAAAAGTGAGTCTTTTCGCGTCGAAAACGTTTCTTTACACAGCGGAAGGTCTCACTTTCCGCTCAAATTGTCGTTATTCAGTGTAGTAGACAATGAATATTCTGACAGGTTTTCTCATATTCTTGAACTATTTGAAATTATCGAGTAACAAACTGTCTTGATTTTTTCCCCGCGTCACTATTGAAATGCACAATAATTTTACCAATTTGATACCAAAATTGATTTCGAAACTGAACAAACTGAAAATATTGAAATTAAAGTTCAATGAATTCGGACGAGAAGAGAATGGGTCAGGTACGGAAATCAAATTTGTCCATTGCAGAATGAAATTGAAACTTTTAACGAAAAAAGAGACATCGATATTTGTGTCGTTCATTTCTCATAGTTTAGTATTTTGTTTATTAGAAAAAATTGTTTAGTAGTTGACTTGTTATTGATCTTATAGTTTAGTGGTTGTTTTATTAATTTTCCTATGTTTTTTTAATCGGTAGTCACAATCTTTTTAATGTGAAAAATCAAGCTCATAGTAAAAAAATTCAAGATAGTCTTAGAAAGAATACGAAAGATGAAGCATGACAAGCATATAAAAATGTAATTTATGATCGTTACTCAACAATTACTAATATTTTTTTTTATTAATTAAACATCACAGTATAAACATAAAAGCAATATTTAATTATCGAGTAATGCTTGGTTTATTTTTTAATTCTATACTTTAATCTTGTTTATTTTATATGTCACTCGTTAATAATATAATTAATATCTTATTTTAACTATTTTTTATTTATCTTAATTTTTATACTAATTAATAAGTGACATATAAATATTATGTCATAAAATAAAATTAAGTTATAAAATTAGAAGATACATCTACTATTTCTTTTTATTGCATCACCTAACAATCCATAATGGTCCAAAATTTAATAATATTTAATTGGGAAAAAAAAAGGAAAAATGTGAAGTCATTTGGCTTGACAATTCTTATCACATAAAATTCAATGATCTCATCATAATTGGAAAATATAGCCATAACATTTTTGACTATTCGTGTGTATGCTATCATATGTTAATATCATTTCAATTAATTACTTATTCTATAATTTCTAGACATTTTAAATAACTTTTTAAAATTGACTATAAGAACACCATGATGGGTTAGAGCTTATAAGTTTTGGTATGTGATCAGAAAAGTGGACATTCGAGGGCATCCTGGTGCACCATGGAGAAGGAAATAATGAGAAACCCTTTAATGCAAGTTGTCATTTATAGAAAGAATATGTCTTGAAATTGGCAAAAGTGTAACGCGCCCAAATTCATCCAAATGACATGAAATTTGGACTACATCATTTCCTGTGAATCAACAGTTAGCCCTCCAAAAATTAGATGAAAACTCGTCTGGGAACATAAGTTAATCACAGAAGAGTGTTATTAAACTGAAGAAGCACCAAAGGGCATAATCGAAGCCCAAATGGTGTATCTCGTGACTTTACCAAATAAAAAAAAAAACTAGTCAGGGTCTATGGCGCATCACATCCCAATCTTATGTTTAGAATATTAATTCTTCAAAAGAATGTAAGCTTACAATTGTTAATTTACCTTAAATTTAAATAATATATTGCATGTTACTCCTTCAATTATACAGTTTTGCAAATAAAGTAATACTTCCTGACAAGTGTAATTTATGTAATAAATTATAAATAGTTAAAATAAGTCATTAATTATACCGACTAATATTTGATAGGTTATGAAGTAAAAATAGAGAGTAAACATTATATTATTCTTGCAAAAATAAGTAACGAGGCATATCAATGTGTCACATTAAATTTTAATTTAAAATTATGTATATACCATAGATGTCCTAGAATACTACTACTTGTCACTCATGCCACTTTAATAAATTTACTCTATGAATTAAAATATTAAACATTGAAATGCATATTTTGGATTGAGTAATACTACGTTTACTTTTTTTTTTTATACTGTCTAATTTTAACTTTTTGATGTAACAAATACTGATTGATGCAATTAATATAATAAATTATAAATAATTAGTTACATTAATTAATATCTATCATGTTATGAAGAAAATATAAAATTATTCTTTTGTATCAAGGGAATGAAAATCTTATATGTAGTGAATCTTTGGTAACTTTTTTTTTATGTTGGGCTTAGTGAGTGACTCTGCACCAAATTTTGTGTCGTTATTTTATAATTTGAAATAAGACTTTTAAATATGAAATTTTTGATTTAGTAAATAGATATTATTTAAAGAGTAATTATCACTGTTAATCTTAAAATATAATAAATTTTTTAACTGATTCTTTAAATTTTTATTATTATTATTTAATAACTTAAAATTTAAGGTATTAGTAATAGACACTCTCTCTGCTAGAGAATTTATTAAATAACGGATATTATCTATGGGAGAAAATATTATTTTCATATTTGATACTTGCAATTTACAAAGAAAATAAGTCTTTGGAATAAGATTTACTTTCCATAACAGAATACACGTTTCTGCTGCTAAAACTATCATTTTCACAGTAGATATTTGTGTTTCTTTGTAGAAAAAAATTCTTAGGATATGACTTATTTTTTACGGTAGAAAACAAATATTTACTATAATACTATTTTTACAATGAATACTTAACTTTTACTATAGAAAATATCATTTCTGTAGATAATATTGTCATTTTAATGAATCCTTTAATAATAAGAGTGTTTTTTACTAATGGCTTTCAATTATTAAACAATATAAATAGAAGTCCAAATTGAAAATTCGTTAATATAGTTTTGAAATCTATAAAAGGGGAGGCGAAGCAGCCAAAGAATATAACCTACAAGCCATTGTGTTTGCCATGGACCAGTCTTTTTTCTCCTTCCCAACGCTCTGCTCCTTCCTGCTTCTCCTGCTAATGGGGGTGAAGATAACCAGAAGAAACACCTCGTCTCCAAAACTCCCACCCGGCCCATGGAAATTTCCCATCATCGGCGATATGCATCGCCTCATCGGCGACCACCCCCATACTCTCTTTAAAATATTGGCCGACAAATACGGTCCGGTGATGCACCTGCAACTCGGCGAAATCTCCACCGTAGTTGTTTCCTCCGCCGAAATTGCGAGAGAAGTTTTGAAAACCCACGACCTTAATTTTGCTCACCGGCCGACTACTCTCTTAGGCTATTACTTGACGTATGGCCAAAATGACGTCGCCTTAGCTCCCTATGGAGATTACTGGAGAGAGATGCGAAAGATCTGTACACTTGAACTTTTTAGCATGAAGAGGGTTCAGTCATTTCGGCCAATTATAAAACGGGAAACAGCGAATATAGTGGAAGAGCTCGTATCTAATAATGGGTCGGTGGTGAATTTGAGTAAAATGATATTTTCCACTCTTAATACCATCACTACCAACACTGCGTTGGGAGAACGAGCGGGAAGAGTTTCTTGCTGTATCGGAAAAGGTTGTCTTTGTTGACTGGTTTTCAGCTTGCTGATGTCTTTCCTTCCCTCAAATTTCTGCATTACGTTGGTGGATTTATGAACGAAGCAGAAAAAGTCCATAAAGAAATCGACCGATTACTGCAAAACATCATAAACGAACATACACGAGAGCCAGACAATGGAAAATCCGATGGAGATGTTGAAGAACCAGAGGATCTTGTTCAAGTTCTTCTCGACATTAAAGAGAATGGCGGCCTTTCGTTTCCCATAGCAGACGAAAACGTGAAAGCAATTATCTTGGTTCGTGTTCACTTATTTCTTCAATTAAAAATTCTATGCAATTAGAACTTTCAACTTCAAGTCAAGAACTTTCTATTCTTTGGCAGAATTAGGAATTCATTGACTGAGTTTAAATTTTCCATTTTCAGGATGTTTTCATTGCAGGAACAGATACATCATCCACGCTGATCGAGTGGGCGATCTCAGAGCTCATAAAACAACCAGAAATTATGAAGAAAGCTCAAGCAGAAATCAGACAAGTTTTCGATTCGAAAGGAGAAATAGACGAAACAGGTCTCCAAGAACTAAAATACTTCAAACTAATCATAAAAGAAACGCTGAGATTACACCCTCCCCTCCCATTACTACTCCCGAGAGAAAGCAGAAACAATGGCGAAATCAACGGGTACCACATTTCCAGCCAAAACAAAAGTGATCGTCAACCTGGGCGATCGGAAGAGACCCTAAAGTATGGACAGACCCAGAAAGATTTAACCCGGAAAGATTTATGGAAAGAGACATAGACTATAAAGGAGCAAACTTTGAGCTGATTCCGTTTGGAGGGGGAAGAAGAATTTGTCCAGGAATGGCGCTAGGGTTAGCCACTTCGAAGATGATTCTGGCAACTCTGCTCTACCATTTCAACTGGGTAGTTCCAGACGGAGGAAAACCGGAGGAACTTGATATGGCTGTCGCTTACGGAGTAGTGACCAGAAGGCAGAACGAACTAAAAGTGATTCCGGTTCATTATAAGCGTCCGATCAAGACAAGACCTTAGCAACGTGGTTCTCCAATAAACATCTCTTCTACTCGTCATACCCCACATGGATCGAGGGTCAATTATTGAATAAATATCTCTTTCATCTTCTTGGTTAGTCTTCGTCATTTAATTCTCATAACTAATGTTTCTCTTTTCACATATGAAAATAATATTTCATTTACATGAAGTCATCTTTCCACATCAGAACATTGCCGTTTAACAGGCTAAAAGTAACTTTTTTGCAAGTAGAACGTTATCTTTCCTCAATGGAATATTGTCTTTCAGTAGTAGAATATTGTCTTTCCACAGCTACAAGTAATCTCTTAACTCTGTTTAATGGAAAAATAACGTTCTATTACAAAAAGCTAATGTTTCATAACGGAACGACAACGCTTTTAATGAAAAACGTAACCGCAATGTTTGCTTCGTCTTTAAACTAATGTGATCACATGTCACAACAAATCTTCAATTAACATTATTAAAAACAATATAGCACGTTACCAACTAATATTATCACAAACATCACTACATATTCTCGATGAACATCATCACAAATAATATATACATGTTATCAACTAATTTTATCACAAAATCATAACATATCATCGATCAACATCAACACAAATAACACAACATGTAACCAACCAATATTATCACAAATATCACAACACATTAACAACAAATATTATCTTTATCATCTTATGATGTAGCCTGTCAAGCCAAAGACATGCATACATTATTTACCTGGAGATTGCCAAATCCCACCGTTAACATCAAATCTTACATAGATATTTAAAATATGCTTAACCTCTAGTGTATATATATATATATATATGATCCGGTTAATGTATTTATAGAATTTAAAGTTCCTTATGCAGCTTGGAAATAGTTCTTTATTGCAATGACTTACTTTTCACACTAAAAAGACAATATTATACAATAGCAAGGCAATATTATGCAACAAAAAATATGTTATTAACTTTTCTACTGCAAAAAATAAATTAAAATTTTTAACAAAAAATGCGAAGCTGTGTCTACTCTATTTATTTTTCATAATTAAGTATTTTACTTGTTAAAAAAAATTGTATGATAGTTGATTGATTGTTTTGTTAATTTCACACAAAAAAAATTGTGGAAAAGGATGGAAGGTAGTATCTTGGAAGGATTTGCTAGTAGGAATAAAGGAAAGTAATTCTGTCGGACTGTCTGAAAGAGTTATTCAATGGCTTGGGAGATAGTGCACCTTTTTCCGGATTCTGAATTTGTTCATCTGCAAACCTTCTCTTTTCAGCTCGCTGAAACCATTAAGATCTCGATCTATACAAAACAGATGCCATTTTTTTAGCTGTTTTTCTTTTATAATTTCCACAAAACCACTAAAATGCCATATTTGGGATCAATAGGCTTGATATCAGCACAGAATAAAGAAACAGAAGATGTATATAAGTCAAATACAAGTACAAAATATAAAAAGTGTAATATAAGACCCAAGATCTTGCTATACAAAACCATGTCAGGCAAGAGGAAGAAATCGCAAAAGCTGTTCAGATAGCAAGCAAATGCAGCTGGTTGGCACATCAAATAGTGAAAACAATTGAAAATGACTAAAATACATCCATTAAAGCAAAAAATTAAGGTTTCTAACATCAGCGTTTTGCCCCATCAGATTTTCCCAGGGATAACATGATAAATCCTACAAATTAGCAAAAATTGAATGAGTATTGCCAAAAAAGCATCCTCAACAACAAAAAGACAAAATTAAAAGCAGATTTCATAGCTCCAAATGAACTAAGCAACTTAAAAAGTGACCAATGATGCCACTATTCTAGTCGAAATATATGCTGTTTCAAATAATCTCAGTCATCTATAAATAATGCCAAACAATCCCCATAAAATTGATCAATATTCTAGTGAGGTTACTGGCCATTTGCGGGGAGTTTCAGATTTAATACTGATATTTTAGCAACAAATTAGATAAATCTAAGAGTAGTTTGGCACCACTGCTTTTATTAGTTAAATTTGAGACAAAAAATAAAACAAACCTGCGCCTTGGCTGTATAAAATAAGAATATTAAGTAAAAATATCATGGCACTTTGAAGTCGATTTGAGACCTCTTTTTTATTGTTTTTTTTCCTAAACCCTTAAGATTACGTTTTGAAAGAGGAATAGATAAGAATAAACTGACCTCATAGTAATAAAACTGATTCTTCCCTTCCACTCAATGAAGCAGTCGGTGTGCACATAACAAATTAACATCCCTGTAAATCCAACTACCCATATAAAACTGTCCTGTATACTCAAATCTGAGAGCAGCTTCTGCCCAAATGATGGAATCTTTTTCACCCAACTGTTGGAACCTTGAGCTGTTGGAGTTTTGCAAAAATCCAAGTGTAATACTTTATCCAGGCCAGATAATCATCAGGTGAAGCCCAGACGTTATGGAAAGTGAGGATTACTATGACACACCATATATATGCTAATGAAGTACAATTTTAGCCGCTACATGTCATTTTGTCCTTTCATATTTCTTTCAAACTCCTTCAAAAGTAATTTCTGCCTAAATGCCAGATATTTATCTAAGGTTGTTCCGGCCCACTGCCAACAAAAACATTCATAAGTTTGAACAAATGAACTTAGAGGAAATGGTCTCTTGGGAGCTTTCTTTAGTGCAAACAAGAATTTAAGGAGAGGGCGAATTCTCGGCTTTAAGGACAAACTAAAGTACATTGGATATTTAGTCAAGATAGTCACTTCGTTTTGTAGTTCATTTATCAAGTACATGTACTTAGGCTTCAAATTGTCCTCCAAGGATAAAGCAATACCTGCAAACAAGTTCCACGTACTCTCACAACTTTAGAGATATTGAAGAAGCGAATTCAGTAATAATATGTAACTACAAAAAAACTAATAAAATAGCACGAAACTGATAGGAACTAAATCCTTATTCTTGAATTAGGATACATCTTCTACAAAACTAGGTTTTCGAGTCCATAGTGACTTCCCACAACTACTCTCATATCCCCTCTCCCTTCCCCAACTATGTATCGTCTTTATAATATAGACGATTAACAACTACTCTCAACTACTCTCTTATAACCTCCTATCTCCTAACCTATCAAAAACATCTCAACAAAAGCAAATGGTATCTTTTTTCTTTCTAACAACTGAATGCCACTTCAAAAATAAATTTGATGGAAGAGAAAAATTGTTGAAATAATTTTTTGTAGTAATGCTTAACATTTAACAGAAAAGTTGTGACGGTAATAAGAAGAGTAGTATAGAAAACTCAAATATCCACAAAAATTGAAGAAGAAGTTAAAATATAAAAGAATAAACCAAAAAAGAAAAAAATTACTTGAGTGAGGCCAGTTAAAACTTTCAAATATCTGAATTTTGCATTCCAATACTTCGAAGAATTAGTGCAACCAAGAATTTGTGTCAGGGGCGAATTCTCTGCTCTAAGGACAAGCTAAAGTACATTGGATATTTAGTCAAGATATTCACTTCGTTATGTAGTTCATTGATCAAGTACATCTACTTGGGCTTCAAATTGTCCTCCAAGGATAAAGACAATACCTGCAAACAAGTTCCCCATACTCTAACAACTTTAGAGATATTGAAGAAGCAAATTCAGTAACAATATGTAAATACAAAAAAGCTGATAAAATGGTAAGAAACATCTCAACAAAAGCAAATAGTGTCTTTTTTCTTTCTAACAACTAAACACCACTTCAAAAAAAAATTTGATGGAACAGAAAAATTGTTTTAAGTAATCTTTTGTAATAATGGTTAACCTTTAATACAGAAGTTGTGATGATATTCTAATAAGAAAAGCAGTACATAAAATACAAATATCCACAAAAATTGGAGAAGAATAAGTTAAAATATAAAAGAATAAACCAAAAAAAGGTAAATATTTACCTGAGTGAGGCCAGTTAAAACTTTCAAGATGTCTGAATTTTGCATTCCAATACTTCGAAGGAAATTGATTCTAGGTAGCAATCCATCATCAATGCTATAATGCAGAAGTTGGGGATGTTTTTTGACCATCTTCACTATGCTATCTCTAGGAGCTCCCAGTTCCTCTGTGAGAAACATATATCTAGTGTTCCATGATATATCGATTCTTTGAACCAAAATTTGTGGGCTTAATTGCACTACTTTACCCAACTCTTTCTCCTTTATGCCATCCTCCTCGATCAAGTATCTAACAGTTGGTTTTAACGAATTCTCAACACTGTAGAAAAAGAGAGATGGAGTAGCAACAATAATCTGCCCAACTTTAGAGTTGGGGACACCCAAACTTAGCAAGAAAGCAACATAAGATTTCAAATTTTTCTCCACCGTGTATCCAAGGATTTGGGGTTGCCTCAAAAGTATTCTTCTTATGTCTGTTTGTTTGACCCCAAGGCTTAACAAGTAATCCAGCCTTTCTTGTGCAGAGCACACATTTATTTGAAGAGAAGGCATGTGCCTCTCATACATTTGAATAAAATGTGATTCTTTAAGCCCAAAGGTTGAAAGGTAATCGAGAAGCGGGAACCATTTCTCATCTAGCTCTATCTCTTCCATAAGTCGCGGAAATCTTATTGCCATTGATTCCTTGGTCATTGACTACATTAAAGAAAAAATTGATAAGATTTGCATATGTTCAAGTTAAAAATTTTATTAACTATTATAATACCTTCACTCTGCCCTTCTTATGCAAAGAACTTAGTCGCCCCTTGTAGGAAGTGTGACTTTGGCTTATAATATTGCTTGTCGAATCGCAAGCATCAAAATGATCTATTTCTAGTCTTTGCCCATAGTTTAGTATGCTTTTACCTGAGCTCTTTCCTTGATTCCTCCAGTTGCCTGCAGGACCCATAACTAAATTACCCGTACGAAAACCACTCTAAAATTAGAATAACATCTACTAACAGACACATTCTTGTTTAATACCCTTAACAAATTCTGTGCGTGACTTGAACTTATTTCTTTTCGCATCAAATTTTGCAAGTTCGCCAACGTCATCCTGCAGAGGAGTTCCAACAGGGCAGATAGAAATCTTTAGGAATGTACGCACCCGGATACTTATATAAATTATTGAATTATCACAAACATATCTGAAACAGTAAAATGAAACTGCAAATAGTTTCAACGTGAAAAATATGGCATAAACATGAATAGCATTGATTACAAGCACCGTTATCAGCAGATTGAACAATTCATCTTCTTAAAATAAGGTTAGAGAAAAATCACGCGAAGCTGGGGAACTTTTATAAGAAACTTCGAAATAACTAATTTTTTATTTCAACTTTCTATCGCAACGCAGAGAGGAAGAATAATAAATAAATACTCACGGAAAGAACAGACCTAGCTATAGTATCACTTAGTGAAAAACAAGAAAATTGAAGAGGGAAAACCTACATGAAAATGCTTCCAAATAACACTAGGCATACATCATCAGTTAACAATGAAAGACAAATTTCTCTTCCAAAAACACACTTCCCCCGAAACACATTCCACCTCAATACCAAAAAGAGAGTAACCAAAAAACTCACACTGTCTTAAAATCCATCATCTGTATTCCAACCACTACCATCGCCATCACTGTCACCCTCCTCGTACTCCTTGTCTTCATCGCTATCAAAAGGAGACAAACCCTGACCGGACCTCGATTTTTTGTTGAGTTTGAGAATTCTAGGGCTGGAGTGCGTCGACAACACAACGAACCTAGAGACGCCGTTCCTTCTCCTGTAAACTCCTCTTCCATAGAAACACGACGACGAAGAAGCCGAGTAGGAAGAGTGAGGAGTAGGAAGAGTGAGGAGTAGAAGGAGTGAGGAGGTAGAGAGAGAAAACGGCCATTGGGTTTTAGAGGGATGAGTACGGATCAGGAAAATAGAATATACCCAAAGTGGCTGGGTATCTTCTCAAGGCTATCAAATAACTAAACGACGTCGCTTAGCTATATTGACTATATTAGACCTAATCTCCAAATGCTTCTAAACTCTAATCCACCTCAAAAATCCAAGATTGGGCCCACAAATTTTTCGACCCAATCAATCCCAACAAGTGTCCAAACCTTAGCTTGGCCAGGATCTTTTTGTCCAATAAAAAATTGCCCTATTAAATCTTACAGGAGTCACTCCAATTATTAGGGGTGTGCCAAACCGAATTGAACCGAACTAAACCAGAATTAGAACCATAACTAGTCTTTTTCCCTTAAACCATATGTCACGAATTGGCACTCGTCACTTAGCATTCGGCAATCTCCACCCTTCCAACTTCAAAGTTCAGCATTCGCCCTTAAGTAGTTTAGTGCTCTACAATCTGCAGACTACATCTCTTTCAGTTTCGCTTGCGACCCCCTTGCCCTTGGGAACCTCTGTCGCCGGATGTCGTGTCGACTTGTTCAGTGAGAAAGACTCACATCGCCAGACCGAGACGCCACTCGCTAGACGCAAGTCGCCTCTTGGTGCTTTCTATCGTGCTCGCAATCTCCTTCTCGATCGACACTTGACTCCCGACGATGAGTCTCTACTCCTAACTTATGGTTGTGTAGATAACTTAAGGTTTTGTTGGTAACTCCGAGAATGATGATAAGTTACTATTGATGATTGTTGTTAATTGGTTTGTGAATTTGATATTGTAACTACTGTTTGTCTAAAAAATTGTTAAAGTCTAGTTGTTTTTTATATTGTTGAAGTATAGTTGTTGATGTGGCAAGTTTTGATTTCTATGACAGTGTAGTACAAATTTTGTTTTCTACGAAAGTGTTGAAGTGTAGTTGTTTTTCTATAGAATTGGTTTATTTTGTTGATGATTGTTGTTTTCTACATGATTGTTAAAGTGTAGTTGTGCTTGATTTAACTAACTAAACCTAGAAGGGATGTCCCTTATAGGTTGAGCCTATAAAAGACGTCCCTCAACCTATAAGGGGCGTCCTTTATAAGTTGAGGGATGCAAAATTGGAACTGAACCAAAACAAGAATAGAATTTCTTGTACAGTTTTGGTTCGGTTCCAATTATCCAGAAACTCAGTTTATGTAATATCTTAATTTTTCTATCGGAGTTTAAAAATGATAAATTGAAAAATAATTGGAGATATTCGAATTAGTCAAATAAATTATCGGGATATTACTAATGACGTAGACTAGAAGGCAGCAAGCTTTGAGCTAATTCCGTTTGGAGGAGGAAGAAGAATTTGTCCAGGAATGGCGCTAGGGTTAGCCACTTCGGAGATGATTCTGACAAATTTGCTCTACCATTTCAACTGGGTAGCTCCAGACGGAGGAAAACCAGAAGAGCTTGATATGACTGTCTCTTTTGCAGCAACGAGCAAAAGGATGCACGACCTGAAACTGATTCCGGTTCATTATAATCGTCCGATCAAGACAAGACCTTAGCAACGTGGTTCTCCAATAAATGGTTTGCCTCAGCGTCAAGAGTCGAATCTAGTCAAGAAGTCTTCGTTGAATGTTCATGTTGGAGACGCTATTTACTTCAAAAAGAACAAAACGAGAAGTTGAAGCATCCACTGCCTGGTCAAGCGCAGTAGCTTCTTTTTCCTGGTTTGCTAGTGGAATAATGGGTTTCCACTCGTCATACCCCACATGGATCCGAATAAAAACAGAGAATCACCTTAGCCCTACCTATTTAATTAATTTAATTAACAAATTAACAATGTACTATTAAATTAATGCAAATCAATCAAATAATTTTTGCTACAATTTAACCACTCAATCATCATAAATAGACAGAGTAAATGTCATTGTTACGCTAAATCTGTGAAGAAATAGTTTCAACATAAAGCTGAGTACGTGAAGAAATATCTTTAAATAATCTCTGTAATTCTAATTCTACTTCATTTTTATACTAAAAATTAGAATATTTGAACAATCTTATCGCGAAGACGATTTTAGGAAGCTCCGGCATGGTTTTCTTGTCGTCAAAAACAATTCTCACGTTTTTAGTTTTCTGAACATCTTTCTGTGGTTCACCCTCCTCTCGATTTCACCAACAAGTTCTCATCATCATCTTCTCTTTTCTCTTCCTGATTCGTCGTCGCCGTTCAGTTCTCATCACCAATGTTTCTCTTTTCACAGAGGAAAGTAATATTTCCTCCGCAGAAAGTCATCTTTCCGCAGCAGAACATTATCGTTTAGCATATTGAAAGTAACATTTCTGCAAGTAGAACGTTGTCTTTCCTCAATGGAACTTTGTCTTTCAGTAGTGAAAGGTTGTCCTTCCACAACAAAAAGTAATCTCTTAACTCTGTTTCGTGGAAAAATAATGTTCCGTTACAGAAAGCTAACATTCCATAACGGAAAGACAATGCTTTCAATGAAAAACGTAACCGCAATGTTTGCTTCGTCTATTTTCCATAGTTTAGTGTTTAATTTATTAGCAAAAACTTTTCAGTTATTGACTTGGCATGAATTCTATAATACATCGATTAATTTGTTACTTTCCCTAAAAATAAATTAGTTAGAGGCTAAACAACTTAGCTAATTCAAAAGTTTATAAGTAATATCAAATAAAATATGTCCAATAAAATAATAATAGTACAAGTAAAATAATTATATTCATAGTCTTTTTGTTTTCCTCACTTATGCATGTGGGTACCTTTCCGGAGGTCACCCCATACTTGGTTTCTATTATCATGGACTCAATCTATATAACATTTTTCCTAATCAACCGAACACATAAGACGGATAATATCATGGACAAGAATGAAACGAACAACCACAGTAAAATAGTATTTAACTATCCTTGTCTATCACAAACAAAATAAGTTTCTCATGGATGAAATATGAGCCAGACATACTTCCTGATTAATAGCGAACAATATGCATTTTCGACTAAACATGCTCTTTTACTTGATTATGTATCAAATCGTGTTAATCACTAAACAAACACGATAGTTGAGGCGTATACCACTAGCATCTTCTTCATTGATTAAAACAGAAATAACATACTTGGTTAACATGCTTTTTATACCAAAGCAGCGAAATCTATTACAATTTCAACTAAACTACACTAAGTTCATATACTGTAACATAAGTGAATTAAGACTAGACGTACATACATATGCATCACAATCATGGATAGAAAATTAGTAACTCCAGGAAAACTAAAGCAACACACTTGAGTATGCTTTTCAGGAAAATCATTTACAACTAACATATTTGCTAGCAAAGCACTAACATAACCATCATTCTTCCTTTTTCATTCCTTATCATTCTTGAAAGCAATTCTAGAGGAAATTCCTCATTTGTTACTATAAACATATCATGAAATGTCTAGCATTTTACAAAGGGGTATCACAATGGAAACATTTACCAAAACCAGGGGAGAAAGCATATTTCTCTGCATAAAGACCAAAACTAGAATAACAACAAGAATACACACTCACACACACACAATTTACTTGGGTGTAGGGCACAAAGCCAAGAAAAACCCACTCCTTACCTGAATATCCTCCCGTAAAGCAACTCCCTTCCCACCTTCAGCAGCACCCTCCCCCACTTCAGCAAAACAAACCAGCGGGAATACATGGAGGAGGAAGAAGAGACTAAATAGGGGAGAAGCTTACCTAAGGAGACACAAGGGAGACATGGCGTGGCATTCTCGTGGCTACCCAGTAGCTACCAGGACTTTCATGCACTAAAACGTCGACATTTCGTTGATTTTTTGATTTTTAAATCCTGATTTTCTGCAGATCTGCTTTAAATCGGACGATTGCGGACGCCGTACAGTCGTTCGCCTAGTCCGCAAGTCCACGATTACACTACAAAATGACGTCCTAAACACGCGTCCGCCTCATCTGCATGATGTCGTCCGCGTAACCAAATTTGGACAGATTCAAACCAGACGCTAAGGTGAGTCGTCCGCAGCGTCCGCGGGCATCGTTCGCGAAACCGTAATAAGGCAGATTCATATCGGACGCTAATTTCCGTGTTCTCTTCGTCCGCACCTCCCCAACCATCGGACGCTAATTTCTGCGTCCTCATCGTCCCCATGCATCGACCACGACACACCAGTTTAAGACAGATTCAAATCGGACGCTAAGGTGAGTCGTCCGCAGCGTCTGCGCTTCTCCAGCTAGCGTCCGCACTTCGTCAACAGGAAGTAAAGGACAAAAATTGGCGTTTTCCCTTTGAAAATTTCCTCCTTTACTACGTATTTCCTTCTACATATCGCCCAACTAAACGCCTACCAGGTTATACGTCGCAATATAACACCCACAGAACAATGTAATATACAAATATCATTTTCATTCCGTTTTCAAAGAAATTACATCGCTTAAATCAAAAACTTAGGATCAGGTTACTACAACAATAAATACGTTATTGACCTTTCCACTGCAAAAATAAATTGAAATTTTTATCAAAAAACGTGACAATTATGTCTACTATGTTTATTTTTCATAATTGAATGTTTTATTTGTTAGAAAAATTATTTAGTAGTTGATTTATCATTATTCTTATAAACGTGACAAGATATTCACTTCGTTATGTAGTTCATTTATCAAGTACATGTACTTAGGCTTCAACTAGTCCTCCAAGGATAAAGACAATACCTGTAAACAAGTCTCCCATGCTCTCACAACTTTAGAGATATTGAAGAAGCGAATTCAATAACAATATGTAAATACAAAAAAGCTGATAAAATAGTAAGAAACATCTCAACAAAAGCAAACAGTGTCTTTTTTCTTTCAAAAATAAATTTGATGGAACAGAAAAATTGTTTAAGTAAGTCATTCTTAACATTTAACAGAAAAGTTGTGACTATGTTCTAATAAGAAAAACAGTACAGAAAACTCAAATATCCATAAAAATTGGAGAAGATTAAGTTAAAATATAGAAAGATAAACCCAAAAAAAAGGAAAATATTTACCTGAGTGAGGCCAGTTAAAACTTTCAAGAAGTTTGAATTTTGCATTCCAATACTTCGAAGGAAATTGATTCTAGGTAGCAATCTATCATCAATGCTATAATGCAGAAGTTGGGGATGTTTTTTTGGCCATCTTCACTATGCTATCTCTAGGAGCTCCCAGTTCTTGAGTGAGAAACATATATCTAGTGCTGCATGATATATCGATTCTTTGAACCCAAATTTGTGGCCTTAATTGCACTACTTTACCCAACTCTTTCTCCTTTTATGCCAACCTCCTCGATCAAGTAATCGAGAAGCAGGAACCATTTTTCTCATCAAGTTAAAAATTTTATGAACTATTGTAGAACATTCACTGTGCTATAGTATAGGAATCACTATTTTAGCGAAACAAGAGAGTAACACTGTCTGAAAATCCATCTTCTGTATTCCAATCACAACCATTGCCATCACTATCGCCTTCCTCGTACTCCTCGTCTTCATCGCTGTCAAAGGGAGACAATGCTTGACCGGACCTCGATTTTTTATTGAGTTTGAGAATTCTAGGGGTGGAGTGCGTCAAAAACCCAACGAACCTAGAGACGCCATTCCTTCTGATGTAAACTCCTCTTCTAAGAAACACGACGACAAAGAAGAAGAAGAAGAAGAAGAGTAGGAAGAGTGACGACTAGGAGGAGAGTTTTGTTAACCATTTGAGGAAATTTATGTTAGAAAAAATGATTGGAGCTATTGATCTTCTTTACTACATTTCAGTCTTTCTCCCATGTATCATTTAGGGAAACTAACAAATTAACCATCGTGGTTTGCGATCAATAATAAGTTAACCACTATCCTTTATTTTCTAACAAATTAACCACTGACCTATGGAAAAATGACAAAGCCAACATCGCTATCACGTTCGTCATTAACAAGCTGATAGAGCGTTGCGGCGGTTCGTAGATATAACGCCGCGACACCGTGGTTTTCCAGAAAAAGAAGGCCAAATTTGGGGAGGACGCCGGGACACCGCCGTGTCCCAACACCCCGTGGTGTCTCTCTTTTAACTCAGTGGTATACATAACAGGAAACTCCCCGTGGTTTACGATATTCTTAGGCATTTTGTAATCGATTAGCTAACCCTAGAAAATTCAGAGAGCTGAAGATAACGACATTTTGGTGAGATTGAAGAATTTGTTAAAAAGCAAATGACATCTTTGAAGGTTGAAGAATCTGTTATTAACTGTCAACTTGAAATGGGACCCATAGCCACATGTTTGACCAATGAGAATAGGGTACGTGGAATTGGAAATGAAGCTGCAGTTGTGTTGCATTCCGTATCAGCAACTCTACACGAGGAGGACGATGAGGACTTCCGTTCATTATGCCAATCCACTAGTGAAGAAGACATAGACATGGCCGAGAGTAGGCCTAGACACCCAACACAAGCAGAAGGCAGCTTTGCTCGAATGAACTTTGGCAAAAAGTACAGTTCATTAAACAAAATTAGAGAAGAAATTGATGATCATGCATTGAAGAATGGGTATAGGATAAAATTTACCCACTGTGACGCTCATCGATTGATGGCTACATGCCAGGAAGGATGCCCATGGCAGTTGCACGCCTATAAAATGCAAGGTGAAATGACGTTTCAAATAAAGTTTTACAACGACATTCACACTTGCTCAAGAAAGATGGAAAGTTGTCATGCCACTGCCAAATGGGTGGCAACGCATTACTTAGACAGATTTAAAAGTCAGGCCGATTGGGACCTTGCTTCCATAATTGAGACAGTGAGGAAGGACTTTAATGTCAACATCACACCCAGTTTTACTTGAAGGGCAAGAAATGCGGGGAAAAAAAATTAACGAAGGTGATGACAATGAGCAATTCAAACTCATATGATCCTATGCCGAGGAGATTCAGAGGTCTAATCTTGGAAGCTCGGTGCTCGTTGACCTAGAAATGAGTGCATTTAAAAGAATGTACATGTGTTTGGCTGCATGCAAGACGGCCGTCTTGAACTGTGGTAGACCAGTTCTTTTTTTGGAAGGTTGTCACTTGAAGGGTGAGACTCCAGACAAGCTGCTCACTGCTGTGAGCCTAGACGGGAATGATGGTATGTATCTGATTGCTGTAGCAATGGTTGAAACAGAAATAGGGCTTCATGGACCTGGTTTCTAGAATTGTTTCTTGATGATCTAAATACCCCATCTGACAATAGATGGATAACCATTTCTGACCGACAAAAGGTATGATTGATTGCTTTTGCCTTCTATGTTTATATTATGCATTTTGTACAAATGTCTAACTAATATTATGAATCTTTGCAAGGTCTAGTGCCAGCTGTTAGAGAGGTGACCAGACAAGTAGATCATCAGTTTTGCATCCAACACGTGTATGCAAATGAACAAGTATTAATATTTAATAATTTCATTAAAATATTAAAAAGGTCATTCTAACAAGTATAGTCTGATGACTTTTAATTAAAATACAACTTAAAAATTTTATTAGTTAGAATAAACTAAATACATTTGAAATAGTTAAGTTGATGGTAAATCAAAATGATGTTGCGGTTAGTCTTCCTCTTGTAATATAGTATTAGAAAAATA
>CM039470.1:41426367-41622461 GCA_022433065.1 Begonia loranthoides
GGCAGACGATGTTCCAAGGCCTTCGGATCGAGCGAGGGACATCCTTTATTTGGATCGACAAGGAGGATTGAATCTGGCATCTTCCAGAGGCAATGGTAGACAACAATCCGTCATCGTTGGATCAAGCTAGGGACGTCTCTTATCTAGATCGACCACCAGAATTGAATATGGCATCTCTAGAGGTGATGGCGGATGACAATCCGTCGCCGTTGGATTGAACGAAGGAGGCCCTTTATTCTGATCTACGGCCAAGATTGACTCAAAATTATCTAGGTCATGTGCAAGGTACACATGTTCTTAAAACACGCGACTTCCCTCAATTATGATAGACGTCACTATCCTAGAAACGGACGTCTATATATACCAAGACTACTTTTTTCTACCCTCAAGGGACATCTTTAGTCTTAAGATGGCGTCGTTTAGGACATAACAGACATCCATATTAATACTAGGGACGTCTATTTTCCTCTTGAATGTCATTCTCTAAATGGTAAACGACATCGTTTTCCTCTTGACGGATGACAAAAAATCTACCTTATAATCTCGAAGGGCGTCACTTGCCCTAAATATTGCAAAGAGGACCTTTGTCTTCCCCCAAACAACTCCTTGAACACAATTAAACGAACAATGAAGTTTTTTGAGTGTTGCACATCACATGAAGTCGAGGAGTGTTGCACCATCTGTTGTTGAAGAATCTATTAACAATGGAATGGAGGTGGTGTTAGCCTTTTTGTTAAGCTAAGTGGTATTTTGATGATGACTAAAATGTTGGTTCACTTAATAAATCAATAAGTTGTATTTGTATTATATTTTTTATTTTCGGATGTTGTTCTTATCATTTTTTATAATAATATTTATATCCGTGTTTATTGGAAATACCCTCAAAATGAGTATTATTAATGTGCTAACATGTTTGCTTGAGTCCATGTAGTGTAGCATATCATTTAAGAACTTAATATAGTTTAGGGTTTATTTTGGAGTGAAGTGGGGATGAGATTGCGGAAGAGAAAATGCATCTTACTGTGTACTGTGATCTTTCGGATGAGTCCAGATGTTTGCAGACGAAGATGCCCCACGTCCGCTTTGAATCTGTAATATTTCTAGACATTTTCTGGACATTTTGGACGCATGAGGATGAGTACGAATGAGCTCGGGCACGTCTGCTTTGAATCTGTAATTTTTAGGGTGTTTTGCTAATGAGTGTGGATGACAGTTGCGGATGCGGATCTGCGTCATAAACTGCTTAACAGTGAAGTTGCGGATGCGTGCAGATGAGACTGCGGATGAGGATCTGCATCCTAAACTAGTGAACAGTGACTGCAGATGATGAACAATGACTTGCGGATGCGAAGCTCTGCGTCCTAAAGTTCAAATTTCTGCACAACGGCTATATTTTCAACGGACAGATTTCAACGGTCACATGCGGATGACTGAGGATGATACTCGGACGTTCGAAAGTGCAAAGTCTATAAATACAAGTTCATTCAAAGCTCTCAACAATGAACCGAGAATCCTGGCGAAGCCCTGCCAAATCTTATACATGATTCAACCACTGTGAGCATTGTAAATCCAATTCTCCTCAACACATAAACTTGCGAGTTATATTCGAGAGAATTCGGATTAGATAAATTACGATTTAATTTCCGATTCCATTATTATTATGCTAAATTGTAAATGGTGATTCCCTAAGAATTTATCACGAGGGTGGAAAACCTGAAACACTCATAAGCTCGATTGAACATCCATAAGTTCAATCATTGGGTAACGCCCCGCAATAGTCAAATTAAGAGTGACGTCCCGTAAGAGTCAAAGGTTGACGACCTTATAATTAGTCAAGGTTGACGCCCCGTTTAATATTCAATTTGTAAACGGATTTATCGGCACCCGCAAGCCAATTACTTAGTGTATCCCCAAGTGGAACTTGGAGCGCGGACGTAAGCGAGTTTGCCGAACCGCATAAACAAATGTTGTGTGTACTTCTCTAACCCTTACTCTTTACATTATTGCATATATTTGTTATTGATATTTTAATTATATGCATTAAATTACTTAGAGTTATTAGAGATTAAAATATCGCACGAAAATATTAGAAACGCTATATTCACCCCCCCCCCCTATAGGCGTATATCGATCCTACAATTGGTATCAGAGCGGGTATTTAAATTTTTGTGTGATATTTTGTTGATTGTGTACATTGCTATAAATTGTTGAATTTCATTGTTGAAATTTACTTGAATATCATTGATTTGAAATTATATACATATACATGCACACTATGGATTCCAATATATACGAATTAGGTCAATACACATCTACACCTCCACACTTTGATGATTATAATTATTTGATTTGGAAGTGTAGAATGAAAATTTTTGTACAATCCATTAATTATAAGTTATGGAAAATCATTGAAAAAGGGATTAATGTTCCTAGACCATCATGTGAATTCAATTATGTGGATAAACATAATTGGAACCTAAATGCTAAGTCTATGAATATTTTGTATAGTGCCTTAAGTAAGTATGAATTTGATAAAGTTCAATCTTGTGTTAGTGCTTTCGCTATATGGAAATCCATTAAGTGTTTTTCGATTTATGAGTGAATAGGTGACATATAATTTGATGATATTTAGATAGTTTATATTCTTGATTTAAATAGAATTGAGTTGATTATTTTCATATCCCTTTAAATCTTTCTCATGTGATTAATTTGGATTAATCTTTCTCTTTGAATAATCTCTTGAAACATTCTTATCTTGTTTGGATGTTTATGTAAGTTAAAAGTTTATACTTTTGATTAATATTGATTGAAGTATTAATTTGAAATCAATTTTTAATCTTAAAATTATGTTGGTTCCTAAAGGAACCAAATCTATAACAAATTGACCCAAAATGGATTGGCTTCCAAAATATGCAAAGTGATTGTGTTGTAGGTTGGAGATTCTTCCAAGGAGAAAAATGAATTTGGATACTTGAATATCTAATACAAAAGGGAAGAAGCTTCAAAGAATGTCTCCAATGCGGTAAATGAAAATAAACATCTTAGAGGTACACAATCTCTTTGTTATAATTGAATTTATGTGTGGAATTTGATTTGGATTAATATTTAGATTTTGATTGATTAGAATGGATTATATTATCGATTGATTCAATCTTTATTTTTCCTAGAATTAAAGCATAGATTGATTCGACTCTATTGTTCTATTTTTTATTTGGGATTGAAATTGATTTAACTTGATTTTTATTCTTGATTTAGAGATTAGAATATCAAAATTATGATTGAATTCTCTTGTGCTATTTCTAGGTTGAAATTTGCTATATTTCTTCAATTTGTATTTTGATGCTTGTAATTCCAACAATTAGTAGTCTAAATTGAATATACTCATAAATTGTTTGAATTGTTGGAAATAGAATTTCCAACAATTAGTAGTCTAAATTGAATATACTCATAAATTGTTTGAATTGTTGGAAATAGAATTTCCAACAATTAGTAGTCTAAATTGAATATACTCATAAATTGTTTGAATTGTTGGAAATAGAATCTCTTAAGATAAATTGGTTTCATCCGTGATTTGTTTTTTGTCTTAATAATAAAAGAAGAGATAGTTGTATTGGATTACATATGTTCATTCTTGATTTGAATTGAATTGATAGACATCGCATGACGAAAAATTGATTATTTATTCAATAGGTTTCTAAAAATTAAATTGTATATTATTGCTTGAATTTGTAAGATTCATTGTGAACATTGATATTTTTGTATAAATAGGTTGAAATTTACCTTATTCATTCCACTTGTATTTTGATGATGTAGTTCCAACAATAGGATTCTAAATTGCACATCTTTGAAAGATTGTTGGATGTTTAATTTTGTTGTTTTGGGTGTATTTCTCCCTTGGATTGAACTTGGATAATGAAATAGGGGGAGAAAATAGAATTGATAAAAATGGTTTTAGGTTACTGTTTTGCTTTTAAAATTATTCTGAGATCATTGACTTTGTTTTAAAATGTTTGATTGAATTTGTTTCCGCTAAGGTAGACTTTGATGATTCTCCCTTGAATTTAAATTGACTAATGCTATGGAGAGAAGATAAATTTGTATAGAGTTTATTGGCATGCTCTTAAATGTTGATTTTAATTTTTAGCTTTGATAAACTTGTTTGCGCTAGGCTTAAACTTTGATTTTTCTCCTTGAATTGAAATGAGATAAATGATTAAGGAAAAAAAATACAAATGTTTTAATCTTGATAAGTTTGCTTCCACTATGACTAAAATTGTTTATCATCAAATGGAAGAAGAACTTGTATTTAACTTTCAAATTATTTTTAAAATTTTTTTTCTTTTGTTGGTTTCAAATCTTTAATGAATGAATTTGCTTTTCAATTGGTATTATATTGTAAGACTTTATTTTTGGTATCATTTTCCCCAAATATTTTTGGTTTCAAGATTTACTAAGGGGAAGAAATTTTGTAGTTGTTTTTCAAATTGATATCAATATTCTCCATTGATTTGGAATCACTCAATTGATAACAATAATTGATTTTGCTTTAAACTTCTATAATTGGTATCTATCTTGGATTTCTATCTCCAATAGTTTAATTATATGCAATGATTTAAAGGGAGAGGAATGTTTCTTAACTTGAATATCTTTGAAAGATAGAGTATATCAATTACTATATTTAAAATTGGACTTCATTTCTTCAATTGGTAAATTTTTCTAAGCTTTGAAAATTTTAAATTGGTATCAATCTTTGTTATTATGATTGAATTTCAAAAATTGAAATCATTGGACTTATTTTTTTTAATTGGTATCTTGTATAAAACTATTTTTGTTTTGGTAACAATGAAATCATATTTTCTCTACAATTGGTATAATCTTCTAAGGATTTTCATTTGATATCATATTTCGATTCCCCAACTATTTGGTTATGTGCATAATGATAGGGGGAGAATTTGTTTTGTTTTAAATTTGAACTCATTCATAGATTGCTTTTCAATTGGTATAATTTTTTTTTATTAAATTGGATGGTTCTTTAAGTCTTCGGATTCTCTCCTATTTGCCTTGTCATAACTATATAGGGGGAGAGAAATGTTTAGATTTACTTTATTATTGCTCTAAAAGGGAGAACAAATATTTTAAATGTGTGGTATATCCCCATTAGGTTGTTGTTGTGATTAACATAGGTAGAGAGACATTTGAATTGATTTTGATATTACATATTGGTATCTCTCTTAAAATTTTCTCTTTGAACTTACAATTGGTATCATAATTGACAAAAATGATTCTATTTTAACTTTGGATTTACAATTGGAATAATTCTTTGGAAAACGTGTTTTGCTTCAAATTGTGAATTATCAATAGGTATCCTTTGTTAATTTCTTATTTCCTCAAATGATATCACTTGTTAAAATTTGAACATGTGTTTACAATTCTTGAACTTAAGTGGATTCTATTTCCTACATTTGATTTCTAATTCTTGAATCCCATTTTTTTTATTTGGACTTCAATGCATAATTCCCTCAAACATGTTTGTATGCTTAATGACAAAGAGGAAGAATAATTTTGTTAGAATTGAAGTGTGATTGTGGTTGCTTCCTTTGGTATCTCTCCTTATGACCACAAATTGAAATTGAATGTCTATTTCTCTCATTGATTTGCTTATGTGCAAGATTCTTTGACCAAGGGAGAGAAACTTTTTAGGTAAAATTAATTCTTGAACTTTGTTGTGATTGTCTTTGGATTCTATTGCTTATTCCCTCAATTTCTTCATATCAATAATGTTCATAGGGGAAGAATTTCTTAGACAAATAATTTGATGAACTATTTTGAAAAATTTTTGGTTGCTTTTAGACTCCCCTCCCATAGGAAATCTTTTTTATTATGACAAAAAGGGGGAGAATAATTTATAAGTTGTAATATATTTTAGGGGGAGTTGAATAACATGACATAGCATGTTGCATGGATTTTATTGCTTGATAAATTGCATAACTTAATTGGAGAAATCAAATATGCAATATTTATATGCAAATGCTTAGTTTTTGGGTAGACAACTTATTGGATTTTGTCATCATTAAAAAGGGGGAGATTGTTAGTCTTTTTGTTAGGCTAAGTTGTATTTTGATGATGACTAAAATGTTGGTTAATTTAATAAATCAATAAGTTATTTTTGTATTATATTTTGTATTTTTCAGATATTGTTCTTATCATTTTTTATAATAATAGTTATATCCATGTTTATTGGATATACCCTCAAAATGGGTATTATTAATGTGCTAACATGTTTGCTTGAGTCCATGTAGTGTAGCATATCATTTAAGGACTTAGTATAATTTAGGGTTTATTTTAGAGTGAAGTGCGAATGAGATTGCGGAAGAGAAAATTCATCCTAATGTGTTCTGTAGTCTCTCGGATGAGTCTGGACTATTGCGGATGAAGATGCCCCTCGTCTGCTTTGAATCAGTAATATTTCTAGACATTTTCTGGAAATTTCAGACGCATGTGGATGAGCTCGGACGCGTCTGCCTTGAATCTGTAATTTTCAGGGTGTTTTGCGGATGAGTACGGATGACAGTTGCGGATGCGGATCTGCGTCCTATACTGCTGAACAGTGAAGTTGTGAATGCGTGCAGATGAGATTGCGGATGAGGATCTGCATCCTAAACTGGTGAACAGTGACTTGCGGATGATGAACAGTGACCTGCGAATGCGTGTGGATGCGAAGCTTTGCGTCATAAAGTTCAAATTTCTGTACAACGGCTATATTTTCAACGGACAGATTTCAACGGTCACATGCGGATGACTGAGGACGATACCCGGACGTTCGAAAGTGAAAAGTGTATAAATACAAGTTCATTCAAAGCTCTCAACAACGAACTGAGAATCGTGGCGAAGCCCTGTCAAATTTTATACACGATTCAATCACTGTGAGAATTGTAAATCCAATTCTCCCCAACACATAAACTTGCGAGTTATATTTGGGAGAATTCGGATTAGATATATCACGATTTAATTTCCGATTCCATTATTACTGTGCTAAATTGTAAAGGGTAATTCCCTAAGAATTCATCACGAGGGTGGAAAACCCGAAACACTCATAGGCGCAATTGAACGCCCGTAAGTTCAATCATTGGGTGACACCCCGCAATAGTCAAATTAAGAGTGACGTCCCGTAAGAGTCAAAGGTTGACGACCTTATAATTAGTAAAGGGTAACACCCCGTTTAATAGTCAATTTGTAAATGGTTTTACTGGCACCTGCAAGCCAATTACTTAGTGTATCTCCATGTGGAACTTGGAGCGCGGACGTAGGCGAGTTTGTCGAACCACGTAAACAAATATTGTGTGTACTTCTCTAACCCTTACTCTTTACATTATTGCATATATTTGTTATTGATATTTTAATTATATGCATTAAATCACTTAGAGTTATTAGAGATTAAAATATCGCATGAAAATATTAAAAACACTATATTCACTGCCCCTCCCCCTCTATAGGCGTATATCGATCCTACAGGTGGATCCTATTTCAGTAACAGAGACTGGTGAGTATCGTTGGTTCTATCACAAACCTAGTATAAAGGTGCATTTAATCGGCATCTCTAGACTTTGAGCTTCGTTTAATACGCAACTCAGATGATGATGATTAGGCAGAGAGTATGCATCCCCAACTAGAATGTTCGTCCTAAGAGCTCTGTCTAGAGAAAAAGTATAGTTCATGTAACGACCCAGATTTTCGTAAATCCTTTAAAATGCGTGAAAATTTGAAAATTTTCTTTTAAAACAAATCAGAGTGCGTTTAACCGGATCGTTATTGACTCTTTCGTAAAACTCAGTTTAAAATCACATTTAGTAAAACTTATGCGGAAGTGTTAAATCAAAACCATTAATGTAAAATGTTGCGGAAGCGTGAATACAATTTAACTAAAGAGAACAAAACATTTAAATACGATTTATTACAACTTAACTTAATTAAAATTGTTTCCCCTTTTTACCATATTTGTGCCTGGCTAGCCACGAACGCCCTCTTGGCTCACTCTCTCTCTCCCTCCCCTATTCTTTCTCCTTTAGCATAAAATGGCCAAAGGCCATAAAAAATTTTGCCCCTTTTTCATTATTTATTCTTCTTTGAATTCTTTAATCCCAATTAATCCATTATATTAATTCTTCACTAATTTAAATCACCATTTTCGCCCAATTAAAGTTTTCTTTAATAATTTAATTAAATGTTTCATTCAATTAAATTATTCTCAACCTAATTCCAAATTCCCGATAATTCCAAATATCGCTTGATGATAATAATTGACAATTAGGTCTTTGGTAATACCCCGATAATTATCCAATTAAATATGAATATTCCAATTCATTTTCCAATTATCCTTATTAACTTTCAATATAAAAGTTCAGTTCGTTGAAGGAAATTAGAGATGAAGTGATTGATTATGATTTGAAGAATGAGCATAGGATAAAGTTTGTCAAAAATGAATGTCATTGATAGACTGTTGTGTGTAAGGATGGATGCAGTTGGTGGCTTCATACTTCAAAAATGAAAGGTTAACTTATCTTTCAAATTAAGAGTTATAATGAGGTGAACACATGTGCACGACAAGTGGAAAGTTGACACACTTCCTACAAATGGGTGGCAAACCATTATTTGGATAGGTTTAAAAGTCAACGCACATGAGACCTTTCTTTCATAATTTAAACTATCAGGAATGACATTAATGTCAACATTACCCCGAGTCTTGCTAGAAAGGCTAAAAATTTAGCACTAAACTTGAATGAAGGGCATGATGACGAACAATACAAGTGACTATGGTTGTATGCAGAAGAGATTCAAAGATCCAATCCTAATAGTACATTGTTGGTGGTGGTAAATATTCCAGATATGACGCCCTGTCGAAGTCAAATATTTAAAGGAATGTACATGTGTTTGGATGCGTTCAAGAGAGGTCTGAAGGAGTTTGGTAGACCTGTTATTTGTCTAGATAGCTGTCACCTGAAGGGGTCGTGGCCAGGCCAGTTGCTCATAGTTGTCAGTATTGAAGCCAATAATAGAATTTATCTAATTGTTGTGACACTTATTGAATCAGAATGCAGAGACTCCTGGAGCTGATTTTTGTGTTGCTTGCTTTTGGACATAGACAATGACATAGGCAGGGGATGGACATTTATTTCTGACTGACAGAAGGGGTTGATGCCTGCTATCTAACAATATGCGCCAGTAGTTAAACATCATTTTTTGCCTCAGACACTTGTATGCCAATTTCAAAAACAATTTCTAGGTAATTTATACAAAGACATCATGTGGAAGGCAGCTAGGGCCACAACATCATTGTAATTTTAGAAAGAGATGAATAAACTACTTGCACTTGACCAGTTAGCCCACAAATATCTACAAAAAATTCACCCAAGGTCTTAGTCAAAACATGCTTTCAGTTCCGTCCCAAAGTGCAACATGGGCCTCAATAATTTGAGCGAGTGCTGCAATGTCTGCCTCTTGCCAACACAGGACAAATCGATTCTCACTATTTTTGAGATGATTAGAATGGACATAATGTGTAGAACCATTAAGAAACATAACAAGATGGCCAAGTCGACGGATCTATTGTGTCCTAAGACCACAAAGAAGCTTGTCAATCTACAACATGTAGCTCAAAATTGGTGTCTAACACTTGTAGGAGCTCATCAATTTTAGGTCAGTGATGGTAATGAACAGTACATAGTCGATCTAGATGCGTGCACCTGTAATTATTACTACTTGGAGATGACTGGAATCCCATGCATGCATGCTATCTCATGCATGAATTTTATGAGGGCTTCAGGTGAGGATTATGTGCATGTATGGTATCATCGAGACACATTTACGAGGATGTACTCCAACTTTGCTTGACATATCAATGGCCACCACATGTGGCCTAAAATGAACCAGCCTCCAATTCTACTGCCGCCAGTTAAGAGACTCCTAGGTCGGCCTCGAAAATGAAAAGTGCGGGATGTGGACAAGCCCTGTAGCAGCATGGTACTCAACACGAGACATGTCCACATGACATGCAGCCATTGTCATAGTGTGGGCCACAATTTCCACTCATGTTAAGGTGAACGCTCAACCGCTAGCATGGCAAGTGGTAGTGGTAGAGCAGAACACTCACACGACGCCTTCATGGGTTTTACCATTGTTGCTGATATACGAGTGCTTAGATTGTTATGCTTTTATACATTGTTTTCACTATGTGTGTTTTGTATGACATAGTATTGCTTTTGTGTATTTCAGGAGTCCGTCACCCTACACTTGCATCCTTAAACATGGGATTTCTATTAGTGCTATTCTATTTGTTATGTATTTGTTAGTATCCTATTTGTACATTTGTAATACACCTAATTTCAATGTGTTAGAATTGTGATATGTGGTGCAAAGTCTGAATATTATTGTGATATGTCAATCAGGGGTCGCTCGACGAACAACCGTTATAATGGATGTCCCACATAGCATAACGGAAGCCCCTCATAATGTGACAGGCGTTGGAAATCACCGAACAGACGTCCATCATATTTCACATTTTCGAATCTGCCTTATTTCCTTCAACGATTGATGAGCCCTCGGAATAACGGACGTCCCTATCCATATAATGGACATCCTTTGCCAAAAATGGATGGCCCTTGACCTATTTGGGATGTCCCTCGCCCAAAAAAACGTAGATACAACATTGAATTGCAACAAACAAAACCAAAGAACAGAAATACAACAATCAACAAAAACCACTAATCAGAGATATAACATCCAAAATCAAAACCAATGAACTTTCTAAAAAAATCTTAATTCAGCCACTTTATTAAAGTATTTTTAGTTCTTGCAATTTTTGTAGTTTTTGTATTTTTCCAAATTTTGAAGTATTGAGATATTTGCAGATGCAAAATCTGACGATTGTGCATCTACTGTAGTTGTTGCCTGCTTTCCCAGGATATCAATAATCTTGAACTGCAAGTTGGAGCTTATCTCAACATGAGTGGTCACCTCATAAAGGTCATCTAGTTCGTGTGGGTCGTGAAGATGGAAGCCTTAATTCAGACACTAGGCAATCAACGACACCTTTAAAGGGCGCAAAACTTGAAATTTGTCATGTTAGGTGCAATTAAGAGGTAAATTAGTTTCTTACTTCATTTCAAAGTGTAGGGCAGAAAAATATACCGCTTTCTATTTGTAGGTACCAAGACAATTGCAATGCCTTTGACATCATCATTTGGTATCTATACTGTGTGTGCACGTCAATCGATGACATGAAACATAAAAGGGATTTGTAGGTACCGAGAACTGATGATATCTCACAGTAAGACATAAAAGGGAGAAGTCATTTGAAGTGAGCCGACTAAACTTAATAAAGATGTAATTTTATATTCAATATAGAGCTAAACAAATTATATGAATATACTAAGATAAAACATTTTAAGCATATGAGTATAAAACGTATAGTAAGTTTTAAAACATACTATTATAGTGTGGTACGAAACAAAAAAACAACGCTCTCCTATAGAAAATTTAAGTGAAAATAAAATCACTCACAAACTCCAAACACTTGGTCATCAACAATAAAAATAACAACTATACTCTATGATCGCAACAATCATGAACAACCCTGATCAGATTTAAGGTTTTGCGTCCAGAATTATGACACATACAATTGTCTCATTACTCGTGTTAATATAAATTCTCTAATAGTAGAATGTTCTCGAATAAAAGAGGACCCCCACATGGGTAAATCAAACTTGATTCATGCAATTACGTTAATAAATGAAGATAATATACATATTTGAAATAAAATATATCTAGTGAAAATACATATGTTTTACAAAAATCAATTAGCCTTAAAGATGGATACATCTTTTTTATATAAGAACACATTTCATAATAAATTTTGAGAAAAACAATGCAATACTGAACATGAAAATTAACCCCTCCATCAACTAGACTTACCAAAACTGTTGGGAGTAATATGCTCAACAAGAAAATGTAATAAAACAATTTTGTAATATATTGAATAAATTTATATTAATTAATATTATGTTTTATAAAATTAATAGAGAATTTCTTGAAAATTTATGGTAACTTTATATTTACATATATATTGTATTTATGTATGTTAAAAATATAAAGAGTAATTGTAATACCGCGATTTCTCGTAATAGAATTAAGTGAGAATAATTGAAATTTTAATTGGGTGTAATGAAATTATTGGGATAGTTATTGAAGATTTAATTGATGAAAATTAATTTCGGAAATAGAATTGAAAATTTTAAATTAAACCCGTAATAATTATTAATCAATATTTGGAATAAGTCGAGAGTTAGAATTTGGGTCGATTAATGTATGGTACGTGTATTCGATGCATAAATAAATAAATAAATAAATATATATATATATATATATATATATATATATATATATATATGTGTGTGTGTGTGTGTGTGTATGTGTGTGTAATATTAATTTCTGAAAGTAATGATTTATTAAATTGAAGAAAAATAAAAGAAGAAATAAACTAGAAGTGTGTGTAATATTAATTTCTGAAAGTAATGATTTATTAAATTGAAGAAAAATAAAAGAAGAAATAAACTAGAAGAGAGAGAAAAGGAAATCGGTGAACGATATAAGAATGAGTTAAACCGGTTTTTCTATCACCACTTTGGTTCGTAGCTGAAAGAAAATGAATGACGGGCAAAGGGAATTCAATAAAATGGCCCCACCATTTTGATAAAACAAATAGGGAGAGCAACGAGAGAGAAGAGAGCAATTCGAGAGAGAAGAACAAGGTGTCTCGGGACGAAGCTTCTGCAAACGAAGCCTCTTCATGAATTGTAGGTGAGCGAGCTACAGAGAATGCCTCAGTTGAGCACGAGGTTGGCTTGGGCACTCAGGTTCGGGGAATGTCACTACAGAATGATTGAGCATTTTCTCCCGTGTTCCAAATGTGGTCGCGCTAATCTGAGTTAAGCATTTCTAGTTTAATGAGGCTCTGTTGAGTTGGTTTTGCTCTTTGTACTGTCGTGGGTATGTTAATTCTGCATTTTGGTGTGTGGTAGTGAAGGAGGCAGGGGCTGTGTGTGTTTGGGGAAGCGAATGGGTGTGAACCTGGTTCTTTTGTCTCCTGCCCTTGAGAAATTATTGATCCCCAAGCAGTTGAGTTTATAATTTCTCCACATATGTTTTCTTTTAAGATGGCAAATTATAAAGATAGTTAGTTGAGAATGTTTGGGGAATATTGCAAGGCTTATATGTGAAGCCTTCAGATGAAGAATGCAAAAAAGTGTTCTTTGATTAACACTATGGAGAAGTAGAGACTGTGAAGAAAATAAATAGAGAGAGAGAGAGAGATTCTAGAAAGCCGAGAGCATGAGAGAGAGGAAAGAAGAAAAGGAGGCAGCAAAGAAAAAAAGAAAGTTCAAGATAGAGAGTGAAAGTGGAGTGCTCTGGGTGTTCTCCTTTGGATTCTCTTCTTGAGAAAAACATAGAAATGGTGAAGGGGTTAGCTGGCGGTTCCCTGTTGCTCTCTGTCTTCTAGGTGAGAATTCCCTTCACTTTTGCATGGATTTTATGGATTATATGCTGATGAATGATGAAGATTAATAATGATGTATATTATTCTCGGTTTTGGTTTAGATTTAGTTCAGTTGGATATTATTCTACAATTTAATTACTAACTAGATTACTCGATAAAAGTGGATTTGGTTAGTGCCTTTGTTGGATGGTCTCTATGGCTTTTGGTTTGAAGATTTTTGTTGCTCTCAGTTGTGTTGTGGGATATTGATAGGGGTTGTTTTCTATTTTGTTTATTGGTTCAGTGGATTAAGTTGTAATTAGATTATGAAATTCTACCAAGTAAATGAATAAGGAATAAGGGTATAAATAAAGTTGAAGTTGTTAAGTTGCGAATGATGAAGCTCCTAAGTGTTATTGAACTCTGTAAATAGTTATTAGTGAATTGAAATTAATAATTAAATGTTATTGAATTGTAAAGGTATTGAAGAGGAATAACTTACGTGCTAAATGCGTTACAGACGTAGGTAAGTGATAAGCATATGTTTTGGTCTTTAGGGTCTTACATTGCAAGAGTTAAGAATTGTATGTTGTTTGTTTACCGCTATAGTAAGATATTGAGCATGTCTACTGTTTTATTAGAATATCCAGATATTGAGCATGTTTCGTAAATTGTATTGCTACTTGTTGGTTGTTTATTCTAATGATATGTTTAATAGATGCAGGTTTCTTACATTCAAAGTTATGGTAATAAGCATGGTTAGAAGATATAGAACTATATGCATTCATGAGCATCACGCATCATGGTTTTCAAAGTGATACTAAAATGAATTTTTCATGCAAGGTTTGAAAAGGAAATGTAATGTAACTAAATGAAAATGAATACGTAAAGAATAAGATAAAAGTAATTGAATAAACAAAAATGATGGTTTAATGGATGGTCACATGTACCAAGTGTACGATGTCCTTGAGGATTGATCAAATGAAAAGGACTACCACCATTTGAGCTATAGGAATATCCATTTTACCATTAAAAGTAAGACAGATAAAAGAGATAAGTAGGTGGTAATCATGAACTAATGTGTGCGTCTTGATCTGTAAGGCCAAAAGCCTTGGGGTGGGGCTTGGGCCCCGACAAAAGTGGATGAGGGAACGCGTTTTGATCTAGGATGAGAGTTTGAGCCAAAAGGCTTGATCTTATAGCAAAACCGTAAGGTCAAAGGCCTTGAGGTGGGGTACGTAACCTCGACCACAGCGAATAATAATTATTGGGCCTAATGATTACCCATTTATTATCAAAAGTGACACTTGCCAGATTAAGAAACGTAAAGAGAAAAGATACAAAAAAAAAAAAAGAAATAGAAACATAAAAGATACAAAAACAGAAAACATAAAGAAACAAAAAAGAAATAGAAAATGTAAAGATAAAGAAAAGATAAAGGAAAACGAAAACATAAATAGAACACAAAAGCAGAAGATGAGAGCGTATTTTAAATGTTGCATAACATGTTCACATTTTATTTTATATTATTTCCTGAGCCTTACACTCATTAGTTTATGTCTTGTGATGTAGGTACATGCATGAGAACAGAAAAACATATTAAGAAATAGTTGATGAAAGATTTGCACGCATGAGTCATGTGGTTGACTAGGCTAATAATTTAAGAAAAAGAAATAGTTTGTAAGATGTTCTGAAAAGAAATTAATTGAAAAAGAAAAGAGTGTTATTTACTATCGTTTCAGTTTGAAAAAATGTTTTTAATAAAAGAGTTTTAATTATAGTTTTTAAAAGGTCTTAATAATGCAAAGACTTTCATTGTTTTTTTTTTTAAAAAAAAAGTTTTGAATTTCACACTATTTTAAACGTAAGAAAAACTGGATCGTTATAGTAATAATCAAAATAAGCTCATGATTTATATTTGAAGTATGCAATTTTCAAATAGTTTATAGTTATACACATAGTTTATCTCATTAAGAATGTATAGTCATATTTCGACTATATATGTCACGACCTACAAGGGACGAGAGACAAAACGAGGAATGACCAAGCCTGAAGAATTGAATCGTCTGACCCTTTTCACTTAAAATTTTACTAATTACCAGTGGAAGACTTAAATATTAATTATAAGTCAGGGACCAATAACTTGGGCTTAACATGTCCAATAGTGATATCCGATAGCAAAGCAATATAATCCATAATGAAATAACTATGCAAAAATTTAAAATAGAAATTATAGTTAACCAATAAAGAATATACCTCACAAAATGTCTCTCAAAGGAGCTTATTAAAACTAGAGAAATTAAATAAACTCTTTCAGGTCTAATATTGACTCGGTATCTAGAAATCCGATTGATTAAATCCTAAAAGGTGTTATTAGGGTGAGTTGACTAAACTCAATAGAGATTTAATAATTTTAATTTAAAAAGAAATGTTTAAACATGCATGAAGTTAAAACTCACGTTTTATAGATTCCTTTCAAAAAAAATATGTACAAAAGGGTACACATTTAAACTGACCCACTAATATATGATACATAATTAAAATAATCCCTTGTTGTACTTAACATTCATAGCTATTTATTTTAATTAACTCCCAATGTACAAGGTATACGAATGGTAATTTGTATAATACTTTATCGAGTAAATAAAAAAATAAATTAAAATAAAATAAGAGTTTGTTAAATACAACAAATTAAGATCATGCATATATGACCATTATGATAAAATTAATTGCTCTATATTTAATGAAAATTATCATAACAATATAATTTTATCTATTCCAGTCCTATATAATCATATTATATAAAACTTATTTATCTTATGTCAGTACATATATAATCGGGATATGACTATACATTCTTAATGAGATAAACTATATTTATCACTATGAACTATTTGAAGATTCCATACTTCAAATATAAATCATGGATATATTTTGGTTAGTACTCTTTATATTTTATCCCACATATATATAATATATATGTTAACATAAAGTTTGCATAAATAAATAATGAATTTTCTATAAATTTTAAAAAATATAGTCTAAAATGTTAACATAATATCCATCAATATAAATTTATTCATATATTACAAAATTGTTCTATTGCATTTGCTTGTTTGACACATTACTCCTAACAATCTCCCATTTGCCCTAAAGCAAATGAGATGTGTCTCTAATCCCTAAGTCTTTTAGATGTTTCTCAAAACATTTTGAAGGCAACGTCTTAGTGAAGGGATCAACAAGATTCTCAGCTGATGGAATCTTCAGAAAAATCACGTTTCCACGTTGCACTATATCTCTTATGACATGATATTTTCTCTCTATATGTTTTTTTTTGTTTGTGACTTCTATATTCTTTAGCATTCGTCACTGTACCACTATTGTCACAAAATCAAAAACAATGACTTATCCATATTTGGAACTACTTCAAAATCACTAAAGAATTTTCTAAGCCACGCAACTTCTTTTGCTGCTTCACAAGCAGCAATGTATTCTACTTCCATAGTAGAGTCTGAAACACCACCTTGTTTTACACTTCTCCAAACAATGACTCCACCTCCAAAGGTGAAGATTGATCTTGGTATCGACTTTCAATCATATGCATCAGTTTGAAAATCAAATTATGTGTATCCAGTTGGAATCAAATCCCTACCAAAACATACTAGCATACAGTTACTCATTCTCCTCAGATACTTGAGAATATGTTGAACTGCTATCCAATGATCTAATCCTTGATTTGACTTGAACTGGCAAACTATCTCTACTGCATAACACATGTCAGGCCTCGTGCATAATATACATACATCAAACTCATAACAACTTATGCATAGAGGTAACGTCTCATATCTTCTTCCTTTTGAAGTGTGTCAGGACACTACATTTTAGAAGAATAACTCCATGTCTAGAAGGTAAATAACCTTACTTGGAGTTTTAAATCGAATATTTGGCAACCATCTTGTCAATATACGATGCTTGTAACAAAGCTAACATTCTATTTTTACGATCTCTTATTAGACGAATCTCATGAATGTAAATTGCATTTCCTAAATCTTTCATTTGGAATTACTTAGCTAACCATGCTTTTATATCTGATAATAATTCTATATTATTTCCAATAAGTAGAATATCATCAACATACAGAATTAAGAATACCACACACTTATCGTTAATGAGCTTGTATGCACAAGATGTAACGACCTAGTTTTTCGTAAATCCTTAAAATGCAAGAAATTTTGAGCTTTTGTTAAAAACCCTTTTTAAAGAATATCAAAGTGCGACACCAGACCATTACCTACTCTTTTTCATGTTAATGTTGCAAAAACGTTTTAAAATTATTTATTTAAGATGTTGCGGAGGCGCTGTTAAATTCATTTGAGAAAGAACTAAACAATTGAAATACAACAATTTAGAAAACTTTAATTTAATTACAACCCAATTGTCTCTTACTTTTCATAGTCTGACCAACCACGAGCTTGTACATGCAAATCCCTCATCAACTACTTGTTCATTTGGTCGAGGACTTCATGTGTACATGTACCTACACCACAAGTAAGATGAGCCTAAAGGCCAGTAAGAAAATGGGTTTATGCGAGATGATATCCCTCTCTTTAATTCTTAGGAATAGGTCCGTCCCAAACCAATATTTTAATTCATATTTTAGATGTAGCTCATACATAGAGCGTGGGATTAGAGGAATCCTATGCTTTCTAATTAAATTTGTTAAAGAGTCTCGTGGTCTTGATAAGGAAAAGATTAGTTTTTTTCTTCACTCAAGGTATGTGGCCACCCTGTGGTGGTGTTCCTAATTGTTTATATCGTTATGATGAATGAGACTACCCTAAAACACATACAACATACAAGAGAGTTCATATAACAACCCTAAAGGACATAAGAATGCACGTCAATAACATACATTTCAAACCAATAATTAAATCCAACAAGACATTAAGGAATGATAACATGCTTATATTAATTAGATTGTTTACCTACTTGGGTTAACTAAATCGATTAGGTCTCAAATTACGATTATTACGGCAGATTAAGCATCTTGGAATTACAATTCAATCATAACAATAGCAGTCACTACAACTAGCAATCACTATAGCAAATAAGCAATGGAATAACAAGGCAATCATCATCAACCATAAAGGAAGAATACAGAAAACTAACATACAAAGCATTCACAACATACAACAAACAAGCAAAGAAAACCTACAGACTCTACCACTCATGCCCACATACTTGCGGTGTAAAGCCTCCACATGGCCAAGACACACCCAAGTCTTACCATTACTAAAGACACAAGTAGGGACAACAAGCTCCAGCTCACACGGCAGCTCCAACTCCAAGGAAGGACAGCAGCTCCAGCTCCTTCAGCTCACACCACAGCTCCATCACACACTCAAACACTCATGCATCCTCACCCACTTAAGAGAATCACACCCCTCACTAGAGAACACACACACACACACACACACACACACTCTCTCTCTCTCTCTCTCTCTCTCTCTCTCTCTCTCTCTCTCTCTCTCTCTCTCTCTCTCACCCTCACTTTCTCACAGTTCTCCCTCACGCTCTAATAAATAGCAGAAGTCTTAATCTTATAAAACATGTAACGGAAGTCTTTTACAATTTAATACTGTAAATCTATTGTTTAAGTAAACATTTAATAAAAACATTAACTTAAACATTTATTTAAAATCATGAAATACTTAAAAGCCTTTAAAACATTTATTCCATCCCCTTGAGCTATAATGTAACACATTAGGGTTTCATTACTTTTCAAATTTTGAATCAGAGATTAGTTTTCAAATTAAAATCTTATCCTTGTAAGTTAGTTTTCAAATTTTGAATCAGAGATTAGTTTGTAAATTAAAATCTTATCCTTGTAAGTTAGTTTTCAAATTTTGAATCAGAGATTAGTTTTCAAATTAAAATCTTAACCTTGCAAGTTAGTTTTCAAATTTCAAATTAGATATTAGTTTTCAAATTAAAATCTTATCCTTGTAAGTTAGGTTTCAAATTTCAAATAAGATATTAGTTTTTCAAATTTGAATCCTATCCTATCACATTTTATTCAATTTTGAAATAAAATTTCGAATTGTTCCTACAGATAACAAATCCAACAAATTACCCAACTCTAATTTATGTTTTGTTTTCAAAACTCCTCCAACTCGGTGAGGAACCCGAGCTAAACTAGATTTTTGAATCTTAACAACTCTGAAGTTGTTGAGGGAAATCCGAAAACCAATTTTGGTTGTTAATATTTTCGGTTGGAAATCCCTTCTATAAATTAAGGATTGAGGTGAAGAAGGAATTCACCTCTCAAACCCAAAGTCTCATCCATCTTTTTCTGTCAACTCTCCTCCAGCGGAGCTCTCCCCAACTGTCGACGAATCACCACCTCTGTCCACAACAAAATTCTTCTCTGACCAAACCCTCTTCTCTTGCAAAACCTTCCTTCCAACAAATGACAAAACCCCACTCGGACAAGCCTTTGCTTAACGTCGAACTTCTGCCTCTGTTTGTGACAAAGCCAAGAGAAGGAGTTCTCTCCTTACCGTGACAATGAAGAACGAAGAATGAAGAAGAAGAAGAATAGATCAATTATTTTGTTGGGCACTCAACCAAACCAGCTAACCAAGTGAACCAGGTCCCAGTCAACTGACCCGAAACGGTCCAGCTCAACCAACCAGAATCAATCAGACCAAACCAAACCTAACCAATCGGTCTAGCTTATCAAACCAACCCGACTAGAATTCAACTTTGATGCATCTAAAATCTTCATCGGTAACGAATTCTTACCTAAATCCTTTCAAATATTATTATCATTATTATTTTAGAAAGAAATTAATTGATAAATCCTTTTGGTAGACTATATTATTTGAAGACTCGAGAATCCCTAAATTATTTACTCTCTCGGAATCCAAGTAAGTAAAGATATTGTTTTCAATGTTTTGGTCATTGGCCTAACATTACAAAGTAGATTTTTATTTAAATTATTTTGCAACTTTATTATATTATTTTGCTCATGATATTTTGAACTGTGAAAGCATTAATATATTGACATATAAGTAAATAAAGATAAAAATTGAAAGGTCATCCTGTATGCGTGTGAATCTAATGGAATTGATGGAAAAACACTTTGATATGGCTAAGGAAAATCTGAACGCATGAAACCTTACGATAGCTAATAAAAGCCTGAAGCTTGGTAGGAATTTTTGAGATGGCTAATGAAAGCCTGAACGTATAAAACCTTGCGATGGCTAATGAAAGCCTGAAGCTTGGTAGGAAATTTTGAAATGAAAGCCTGAACGCATGAAAACTTGTTATAGCTAATAAGAGCTTGACACTTGGTAGGGTAGGAAAATGAATTCTAACTAGTATATAACTTTAAGCATGGAAGCTCGGTAACGCATGAGATTAAATTAACTATGCATAAATATTTTTACTTACTGAGTTTATCTCAGTACTTACCTTTGTGATGTAGATAAATTTTTAACAGAATATGATTTTGGGCTGATCGAGGATTTTCTAGAGGTAGAAGAGCTTACAGAAGGAGATATTGGAAATTTCAATGATGGGTTAGAAGGATAAATTTTATTCATATTTCTGTTTTACTAGTTTAAAATAAACTCTACTTAATATTTAAATTTTTTAAGTTATTTGAATAAATTTCATTGTATTTGGATTTTAAATAAATTCTATCTTACTTAAGTTCAAATAAATGTTTCGTTCATTAGTGTTTTATACAAATTTATTTCATGAGATAGAATTAATTAGGATGAACCATAATAAATAGACTTAAACTATTTTACTAATAAATGTAACTGTTGTTTTGATATGCTTCCGCCTTAAATATTGGTTTTGCTATTTTCAAATATTGACTAAATTTTGTAATTTAGGGTTTATGAAGACCAAATTAAACATAATTTTGTAAATCAATTTAGGAAAAATTTTAGGGTTTACAATTTGGGAAAAATAAGAACTTGGGACGTTACATATAACCAAAGGTTAATATCGCCAATAGCACAAACGTCCACATAACAACACTCCATCAACTATGTCATTTAACAGCTTTATTTATTCATCGCTCTTTACCTACATCAATAGGACCTAACTATGAGCTTAACGCTTAGTCATGATATAAAAGTAAAACATAGAATTCACATACAATTTCTATAATATAGTATAAGGCTTTCTGTTTCATTTGTCTATTACTATTCATATCTTTTATCGTTATTTTGTTTGATTATGTGTCAAACATATCTAACCGGTCCACACAATCTTTCATTTATTGTTTATATGTCGGGTGTATCAAACCGGTCCACAGTTACTACTCATCTTTGGTTCCTATGCCGTGCGTAACCAATCGGTCCACAAGAACAACTATTTACGTATCTTACTGTTTAATTATGTTATCTTATATTATTTCAGTCTTTACTGTTTATATGTCGAGCGTATCAAACTAGTCCATATAAACATTTGTGCCAGGCATATCAAATCGGTCCTCGGTCATTTTCTTGATTTTTGTCCCAGACCTTACTAATCTGTCCACAGTTAATTACGTGCATTTCATGTGTGTGTACTTTATGATTTCATGTCTTAACATTGTCGTGCAAATACAATCCTTTCTAACGTGTTCCTTAATCCTATCCTTAAAACGTGATTTGTTTTATCTAAGGAACTGAACTTAATCTATAAACATACAATTTAAAACAATCAATAAAACAACCCTTAATTCCCGTGATGTAGGCCCTTTCGGACAAAACAGATGCAGTACCACATACCTGAAGTCCTTAGTTTTAATGGTTTAACACTTTAAGTTTCCTTCACAAAACCTATCCATTATTAACACATATAGTTATTAATAAATAATTTCCAATAACAAAACCCCCTAACTTTAACTAACATGCTCGCACAATTTCCCAATATATCCATAATGTTGAAGAACCTTATTATTCCAATCACTCACTTTATCCAACAACAATAAACCTAAATCTAATAATTATTCCAACCTTATCCTTCAACTTAACATTCCTTAACTATTCCAATAATCTAATTTCTTCATGCCCATATACTTCACATGTTACAATTAACAACCTAAACCAACAATAATATATTCCCAATAATAATAGTCCTCAATAAATATTTTAATAGATTACTTTATTCAGGCACTAACCAAACGTAATACTTCTTTTTTCTCAAATCCATACTTATTTCCAGAAGCAATGTATCATTAGAAACCAAATCCATGACAAAACCATCACTCATAACCAAACCCTATATTCGACAAACAACCCAACTAAAACCTTCCAAACATCAACAAAGATTTATGATAAGGCATTTGTTAAATGAAGCACCAGAGACAAATCAAATCTCTCCTTCACGGCCACAAATTCCTTATCCTAGAAAAATGCTTCGGCATCTAATACAAAAGTGTTAGCCTTTTTGTTAGGCTTAGTTTTATTTTGATGATGACCAAATGGTTTAATTTAACGAAAATAATAAGTTGGTTACTTGTGTTTTTATTGATAATGTATTCAATGTTTTATTCATTATATTTAACTCAAATTTATCAAAAATATACATATTGAGGGTATTAAAGTGTGTTAACATATCTATCTAAGTTCATGTAGTGAATACATATTGTTTCGGGACTTAGGAAAATCAAGAATGAGAAAATGAGTAAAAGGTCGGCGAAACAACACAAAAGGTCGGTCTCATTGTGCATCTATGAAGGAAAGGGTCAACCTTATGGTCGACCTAACTGTGAACCAGAAAAAAATAGCTTGCTGAAAATTTCTGCAATGAAGGAAACGGTCGACTACTTTGAGGAAAAGGTCGACCGCATCATTTAAAAACTCATGTTTCTCGCCCGTCTTCAAAACTCTACTGGAGGTCCATCAACAAAGGAATGGGTCAACAGCGTGGTCGACCACAAAATGGATAGATTACTTTGAAGGTTGACCGGACAGTCGACCACACAATGGAAGATGGCCACAACGGTCAAATCTCAACGGGCAGAACTCTAACGACTAGTAAAAGGGTCAACCATTTAGGGCATAAGGTCGACCGCTTGAGCAGTGTTTATAAATATGAGATCACTCCAAGCTCTCTACAACAAACGAAGAATTGAGGCGAAACACTGCCAAATTTAAGACTTGATTTCTACAAACTATGCGCACTGTAAATCCAACTCTCCCAACTTATTAACTTGCGAGTTATTATTGGGAAAGTTCGGATTAGCTTTTAGCGCTTTAATTTTTGATTTCATTACTATTGTACTAAATTGTAAAGGGTGATTCCCTAAGAATTCATCACACGGGGGAGACAATCAGAAACACACATAAACTTGATTGAACGCCTGTAAGTTCAGTCATTAGGTGACTTCTCGCAATAGTCAAATTTAGGGGTGACACCCTGCAATAGTCAAAGAGTGACAACCTTAAAATTAGTCAACGGTGACGCTCCGTTTAATAGTCAACTTGTAAATAGTTTTATTAGCACCCGTAAGCCAATTGTTTAGTGTATCTCCAAGTGGAACTTGGAGGGCGGACATAGGCGAGTTTGTCGAACCGCATAAAAAAATATTGTGTGCCCTCTCTTTATCCCTTACTATTTAATTTACACATTTAATGTGATTACATATTTAATCATATTTGATAAATCACTTAGGGATTTAGAGAATTTTAATATCGCATGAAAAAGTTAATACGCTATATTCACCCTCCCCCCTTCTATAGGCATATATCGATCCTTCAACAATCTCCTTCTCAAGCCTATACTCTCTCTCTCTCTCTCTCTCTCTCTCTCTCTCTCTCTCTCTCTCTCTCTCTCTCTCTAGCATTGNCTCTCTCTCTCTCTCTCTCTCTCTCTCTCTCTCTCTCTCTCTCTCTCACTCTCACTCTCTCCCTCTCTCCCTCTCTCCCTCTCTCTCTCCTTGTCTTCGAAGTCTCCAAAACCCCTCACCACAATAACACACTCTCAAACTCATGTTGCCATTCTTCTAATTATAGACAACCTCACAAATTCATCAATGTCCAGAATATAGAAGGTCACTGGACGCTGCTTCATCAATGACAATTATTTCATTTCTACATTCAGACACTCCATAAGACATTTCCAACAACATGTTGTCATTAACAAGCGACTCAATACTAACCAAACGCATATAACGTCAACCTCTTCATCTTTATATGCATTTCAAAGCCATTAACAAGCAACATTTAAATGTCCCAATGTCTAAAACACAAAACCTTTTCTCTTCAGACATGTTAAACATTGTCTCCTTCGATTCCAAACATTCAAACATTCAATCAATCATATTTCCTTGAACTTTTATATTTTCTAGACTCCCACATCACTCTACATAAATGGCGATCGATAGAGAATAATGAAGGATGATCGACCTCCAATCCCTTAGAAGTCCCAACATTATACTTCAAATATATGGTTGATAACGATGGTCAATCGACCTCAGATTCCAAAGAATGCTACAAGAAATTTCTCTCCAAACATGCGCATACACGTTATTTCCTTAAACGTGACAATATATATATATATATATATATATATATATATATATATAGAGAGAGAGAGAGAGAGAGAGAGAGAGAGAGAGAGAGAGAGAATAGTGAATGATGATCAACCACCAATCCCTCAGACGTCCACCAACATTATACTTCAAATATGTGGTCGATGACGCTGGTTGATCGACAGCCACAATCGACCTCCAAACATGCACATACACGTTATTTCCTTTAACGTGACAACACACACACTTGTCATTAATCACCCTAATCTCATCCTACACCAAATATTCCATTATTCCTTCATCACATTATCCTTCATTAAATGCAATATGTCATAAATAATATATATCTTATAATTTCAACCTTATAACATTCAAATGTGTCCAAATATATTTTTTCTTAATATTTCCACTGACTATCAAACTAATTGATATTAACCAATCTAACTCCAAAATCACCAAATACTATCTATGAACATAACAGGATATCATCATTCACTTATTTCAAATGCATTTCTGTTGGCTAATATCTTTACTTGTCCAACTTTAGCTCCTAATATCCCCAAAATTAACACGTAACCTATGCCTTCAACTCAAAGAAGATTTGGGATATTGCAGAGACACTGTTTTTTAGAAAAAATAACTTCATATCTAGAAGGTAAATAACCTTTATTGGAGTTTTGTATCGAATATTTGACAACCAATTTGTCAATATACAATGCTTGAGACAAAGCTAACATTCTATGTTTACGATCTCTTATTAAACGAATCCCAAGAATGTAGCTTGCATTTCCTAAATCTTTCATTTGGAATTGCTTAGCTAGCCATACTTTTATATCTTGTAATAATTCTACACTATTCTCAATAAGTAGAATATCATTAACATATAGAATTAAGAAGATCGCAAACTTTTCATTAATGAGCTTGTATACACAAGACTCATCAAGGCACAATGTGAACCCATAAAATTTGATTGCATCATCAAATCTCATATACCATGACCTAAATGCTTGCTTAAGTCCATAAAAAGACATTTTTAACTTACAAATCTTTTGTTGTGCATCTTTATCTAAGAAACCCTATGGTTGCTCCATATAAATGGTTTCTTCTAGATGGCCATTTAGAAAAGCGATCTCAACATCCATCTGCAAAATCTCATAATCATAATGAGCGGCAATAGAGAGCAATATATGAATGGACTTAAGTATAGCTACAGGAGAGAAAGTCTCTTCATAATCAACTAATTCCCTTTGGGTATAACACTTAGCTACAAGTCTAGCTTTGAATGTCTCTACATTCTCGTCAACTCCTCTTTTTCATTTATAGATCCCTTTACACTCTATAGGTTTCACCCCTCAGGTAGATCTACAAGATCCTAGATGAAGTTAGAATGTATTGATTTCATCTCTAGTTTCATAGCTTCAAGTCATGCTTCTTTGTCAGCATCTTCCATTGCACATCTAAATGACAATGGATCATCTTTTCCATCATTAGAGACAAAAACTTGAGCTTCACCTACCTGTTTATATTGAGTTGGTGTTCGTACTACCCTTTCACTACTTCTAGGTGGCATGATGGTCTAACTAGAAGTAGTCGTCTTCTAAGTACCATGTGGATTAACAACTTTAGTTGTTTCCGATCTAATCTCACCAGTATAAATTTCGTTCAAGACAATTTTGCTTTAAGGTTTGAAGTTTGTCATATAGTCATATTCAAGAAATGTGGCATTCGTCGGTATAAATACCTTGTTATCTTGAGGACTATAGAACAAACCTCCTATTGTGCCTTTTGCATAACCAACAAACATGCAAACCTTATCTCAATGTTCTAATTTTCCAGTCTTTCCTACTAGCACATGTGCAGGACACTCCCATATAGAAAAATGTCTCAAACTAGGTTTGTGACCACTCATAACTCTAAATGTGTCATAGGAATAGACTTAGATGAGACCATATTCAAAATGTAAGTCGATTTGTGTATGGCGTATCCCTAAAATGATTTTAGTGGTGAAGAGTAACTCATCATGGATTGAACCATGTTAAGTAAAGCCTTATTTCTCCTCTCAGCAACACCATTTTTCTGAGGAGTGTTAGGTGTTGTTATCTGAGATATAATCCGATATTCTAACAAGTAATTCTTGAATTCATTATCAAGGTATTCACCTCCTTGATCTTTTTGAAGACACTTGATTGACTTATCTAATTATTTTTCAGTTTCATCTTTAAATTCTTGAAACTTTCTAAAAGTTGCTGATTTAAATTGAATTAGATAAGTATAACCATATATTGAGTAATAATCAACAAAAGTGATGAAGTACTCATAACCACAAAGTAGTTATAAGACCACATACATCTGATTGTATGTGTTTAAGTGGCTCTTGAGCCCTTCAACCCTTTGCGGAAAAAGGTCTCTTGATTATTTTTCCTTCTAGATAAGATTTACAGACTGGTAAAGATCTTTTAAAAGACTATCATTCACAAGTTTATTAACTCTATCTAGATTAATATAACCTAGACGAAGGTGCCAAAGATATGTGTTATCATCATGAGAAATTTTAAATTTCTTCAACTTAGGTAATTCTACTTTAAAAATCTCAATATTCAACAATGATTTATTGATGGGACTTATCACATAAAGTCCACTTTCCATAAAACTAGAACAAATATCTAGTTCATTTGTAGAAATAATAACAATATTATTATTAAAATAAATTGAATAACATTGTTCAAATAAGTGAGAAACAAAAATGAGATTTCTAGTAAATCTCGATACAAAATAAACATTATTCAACAATGAAAATTTATTTTGAAAATATAATTTTATTTCTCCCACGGCTCAAGTTGAAACTAGTCCCCCATTGTCTACTCTCATAGTGAACTCCCCATCTGCTAGCTTTGGGTAGGAGCTAAGCATCTGTAAAGAACAATAAACATGATAAGTCACACCTAAATCAACTATCTAAGGTGGTAAATCATTTTAAACTAAACAAGATTCAATAACAAGTAAATCAAATTTATTTGTCTTCTTTTGTTTTAGCTTCTCAAAATACTTTTTACAGTTTCTCTTCCAATGACCATCAACTTCACAATGTAAACATTTTCCTTTGGGTTTTTTTTTTGGCTTTAGCTATTTTTGTTTCCCTCGTTAGCCTTGTTTCTTTTATTAGGATTGTCCTTTTTTACCCTTTGCTAGAACTACTTTTGGACCTTTGCCTTTTTTCTGAAATTTCTTCTGCTTCTTAAAGGCAGAGTGGGAAGAGGAGGGCTCAATAACATTTATTTCTCCCTTTTTCTCTATAGAAGAAATGGACTGATAAGTCATAGGCGTTAAGCAATTGAGTCATATTGTAACTCGGTTTGTTCATAAAGTAGTTGCTCTTGAATTGTAAGAATTATGAGCTCAAACCTTCTAAAATCATGCCCACTTGGATAGTCTCATCAATATGGGCCTCATTAATTTCAGTCACCATTCACGTCAGGGTTTTCAACCACGCTGCGTTTGAAAAATGACACAAAACGTCCAGAGGAAAATTGTACATATATTTGGTCACCAACCTCAACCGTTTCGCTCGACCATATCTCCACCAAAACCTCTCGGACTACTCTGTGTAGCTTTTCGATCGTTGACCTAAATCCTTAACATTCTGATTTGAAAGAGGAATAGATAAGAATAAACTAATCTCATAGTAATAAAACTGCCCAAATCATGGAATCTTTTTCACCCAACTGTTGGAACCTTGAGCCGTTGGAGTTTTGCAAAAATTGAAGAGCAGTACTTTATCCACGCCAGAACATCATCATGTGAAGACTAGAGGCTATGGAAAGTGATGATTACTTTGATACATCAACACTAAAGGAAAAGAGAGATGGAGTAGCAACAAGGATTTGGGGTTGCCTCAAAAGTATTTTTCTTATGTCTCTTTGTTTGACCCCAAGGCTTAACAAGTAATCCAGCCTTTCTTATGTGGAGCACATATTTATTTGAAGAGAAGGCATGTGCCTCTCATATATTTAAACAAAGTGTGATTCTTTAAGCCCAAAAACGTAATCGAGAAGCAGGAACCAGTTCTCATCTAGCTCCCACCATCTCTTCCATAAGTTGGGGAAATCTGATTGCCATTGATTCCTTGATCATTGACTATATTAAAGACAAAATTGATAAGATTTGCATATGTTCGAGTTAAAAATTTTATCAACTATTGTAGTACCTTCATAACAGTAGGCATAATTCACCAGTTAACAATGTGAAAGAGACAGCCAAATTTCTCATCCAAAAACACACTTCCCCCGAACACATTCCACATTAATAACAAAAAGAGAGTAACATTGTTTGAAAATCTATCCTCTGTATTCCAATCACTACCATCGCCATCACTATCACATTCCTCATACTCCTCATCTTCATTGCTGTCAAAGGGAGACAATACTTGACCAGACCTCGATTTTTTATTGAGTTTGACAATTCTAGGGGTGGAGTGCGTCGAAAACATAACAAACCTAGAGACGCCATTCCTTCTCCTGTAACCTCCTCTTCCAAGAAACACAACGACGACGAAGAAGAAGAGTAGGAAGAGTGAGGAGTAGGAAGAGTAATGAGGTAGAGAGAGAAAATGACCATTCCGTTTTAGAGGGATGATTACGGATAGGAAAATAGAATGTAGGTAAAATGGCTAACCAACCATCCTATTTGCTATCAATCACATAGCCACTAATTTTTTTCTTTAATAAATTATCCACTTGACTATAGAAAAATATCACCGCCATCAAATGATGAATGTTTCTAATTACAAAGGTACATGAAAAAGGAAGAAGCATAACGACGGAACGCTTGTGCGCATTAAAGCTTGAGGTAAGGATTTGGGTTGTCTTGGCCAGAGGAGGCCCTACACCCAAGTAAAGTGTGTCTGAGTTGTTTCGTGGTTTGATTTCTATAATGTTTATAGTTATCCTTGGTTTTACTGAATGATATAACTCTCAAGTTTTTCTCTTAATGCCTTATTTGTTGCTGTATTTTATGTGGGTTAAGTGTGAAAGTACTTGTTAAGCTTGAATGAATCAAAGGAATGATAGTTGAAATGAATGAGAAATGAGAATGGGTCCTAGGCAGATTTCTAGTGACGTTGAAAAGAAAGAAGAAGTTAAGATGTTAGAGAAAGACTCTATGTTTCTTCACAGATTTCTAGTGATGTTAGAGAAGTTATAATGTTAGATAAATAGTGAGGAAGATTACTGATTTCTATAGTGTGACGTTAAGCATACAGTCTATTCTAAATGTTAATCCCTTTGCTTGCCGTAAGTATACTTAGAAGTTTTGTTCTTGTAGAGAAGTATATGCAAACATGATTAGTTTTAGTTTGCTGCCGTTTTCTATGAAGATATTAAGAAGCACATAGAAGCATGTTTTATGTTAGTTATCATTTTTTTGCTTACTGTCTATAGCATGATAATTGTTTCTTGTTGTACTCGATTTAGAAGCATGCTAGGTGTCATAGAATCGCTGCTAGTTGATTGTTAAAAAAGCATGTGTAGTTTGATTTGATAATTGGTCATAATCTGATATAGTTTATGTGTTGTATGTTGTCCATTAAAAGAGCATGTTAGTAGAGAGTTTCTGTTGATTAAATTGAGATGAGAGCATGAATGAAATATGAACTATGATGATGTTGATGGTTAACAGAACAAACGAAGGAAAAAGGTTTAGTTAACTAAACAAACGAAGCAAAAGGTTTAGTTAACTAAACAAACGAATGAAAAAGGTTTAAGGAGTTAAGATGCATGAACGTTGTAAGATTTCCATTGTTTTCTTTAAATGTGAGTTGTGAATTAGTAGATGAATATTATTTCTTAGTTGTGTAGCATGATTAGTTCATTATAATTGTCGTACGTTACTTTACTGCCTCATTGTATTCGCTCGTTGTTACATTTCGATAGCATAATTGTTTATTGTACCTACATTCTCGTGATTTCTTATGTGCGCAAGTTCAATTATAGTATGTTTACTTCCGTGTATATTTCAGTTTCCATTAATCTACGTTAGAATGTATATGTTTCATGATAATAGAAACCAAGTAAGGGGTAACCTTCGGGATGGTACCCACATGCATGAGTGAGGAAAAAGAAAGAACCCTAAAGGCGGGTATATGCCGGAACAGAAAGAAAAGAACCCTAAAGATTGGTATATGTCGAAACAAAAAGAAAAGAACTCTAAAGGCGGGTATATGCCGGAATAGAAAGAAAAGAACCCTAAAGGCGGGTATATGTCAGAAATAGGGAGTTCAGGTAGATGGGTAGTCCGGATCTAGCCTAGCTGCTAGGATACACCCTTATCAAGTCGGGAAAGGGACTAGTATGCACACAGGAGGTTAGAATCCGTACAGCTATGCCATCTCAAAGTAAAACCCTCAATCTCCAGCTCGATGTATGAGTAAAGAACGAACGAAGAAAACGAACATATGAAAGAATTGGTTTGGGTGGCCCCCATTCCAAAAAGAACTAAAGAGAGAAATGCATAATTGTTTTCCCTCATCTCCTTACTGGGCGTAAGCTCACATCCTTACTTGTGGTGTAGGTACAATGACGAACAGATAGTAAACGGATAAGGAGTAGATGAGAAATGCATAACGAGGCAAAGATGGACGATTTCGCACAGACAAGATTTGGGCTGGCAAGGCAAAGACAAAGGAAAAGTAAACGGTTATGAATCAACGAAGTTAAAGGAAAGTAAACGGTATTGAATCAATGAAGAAATGGTCAAGATTTATTTGATAGACAGAATGCTTTTATTTGATAAACGTAATTTTTAAATGACGTATTTCCTTTCAAAGATTTCTTACACTTCCGCTATGATTTACAAAGGGTTATTTTATAACGCTTCCGCAAGACTTTAAACAAATGGTATTTAGAGTATTTACGTTTCCGCATATTTAAGTTGATTTTCACTACGAGTTTTAAGAAAGAGTTAGTAGCAATTCGGATTTACGCACTTAGATTTATATCAAAAAGAAAATTCAAATTTTTACGCATTTTAATGATTTACGAAAATCTGGGTCGTTACAGTTTCTGTAGGGTCTCTCACTTGCTTGTGTAAGTGACATTTTGTGTAATGCCTACCAAGTGTGCTAGTAGAACTACCGGATTCGTATGCATAATGTTTAATACAATATTTGCATTGTGCTCTACTTTCTATTTTTCCACCAATTTTAATATCTTTCAAGTGTGCTAGTAGAACTACCGGATTTGACATTCGACGTTTTACTTCTTTTTTTTCTAGGTGACTATGTGTATGCATGTGCAGATGATTGACCAATTGAAATTGCAGGATTATCCCCTCTAATTTCCTCAATATCATCATTAGTGTCAACAAAAATGTCAAGCAAAAAATCACGTGGATCCATAATTAAAAAAATTGACTACTGCAAAATAATTAATAAATAAAATGATATCGCACACCAATTACTCAACAATGGTATGCAATTGTTGTGATCAACTCCACGAATACGAGTCCTATAAAAATCAAAAAAAAATTGTTAGCTCGTATCGTAATACACATTAAATTAAAAATAAATTAAATAACATACACCTTTTGAAATTGAGAAAAAGATTGAGAGATTGAGAAATTGAGAGATTGATAGAAAGATTGAGAGATTGAGAAATTGAGAGATTGAGAGAAAGATTGAGAGATTGGTGAAAAATTTTGTAGAGATTGAGAGAAAGATTAGGTGAAACATTTTGAAGGTAGTTTAGGGGTATTTATAGAAAATGAATGAGGTGGAAGGGGAAGGGGAAGGGAGAGAGAGAGGAGGGGGGAGGGGGAGGCAGGGCAACGGTCAACGAACCGTTACCAATGCCAACGGTCTTAAGACCGTTGCTGGCCTGAGCCTCAGGCAACGGTCGGAACTCGAGTCGGAGAAAAAGCCAGAAGACCAAAGGCAGAAGTCCTCGACAAGGGGGAAGAAGCCATGTAACATCCCGTATTTTTAAAAAGCGTAAAATTCAAAACTTTTCGTTTTATACAAACATCAATCTCTTTTTCTTTCATAAAACCCGATCGCTAACACCCGATCGCTAAAACTCTTTACTTTCACTTTCTCAATTTCCTTTCACCTTTACCAGTTTACGCTCAAAAGCCATAACATTCTTTAAATAAAATGCAATGAATAAAAACAACATTAAGAATAAGAAATCATTTACAAAACTCTTTTGCAAATACTTTTCCTTTCACTTTCTAGCCCAGTCAGCCACAAGATCCACCCGTGCAAATCCATCATCAACTGTCCTTCACCTGTTCATCTGTTGCTCGTTCGTACCTACATCACAAGACCTAACTAATGAGCCTAATGCTCAGCAAGTGATAAAGTGAAGTGCAAATGATATGCATGATCATACGATGCAATTTAATCCAAGAGTGTACACATGACAAACACCGTGGGACCATGAGAACCCGATCACCCTCCAGAAAACATATATATATATATATATCCAGGGCTTCCCAGGCCGTATACACTCCTTTGTTACGAGGACATTGGGGATTTCTACAACAAGGAACAATGAACCTTCGTCTAATCCATCCAACATGGATCTAATGTTCTAAACCCATCCAACATGGGCCTAATATTCTAAACCCATCCAACATGGGCCTAATAGGTCATCGTTGTTCCCCGAACCCCCACATGCCTATTTAAGTAGATTAGTATGTCATACAATATGCACGTGGATTCATACAATCCTATATGCAATAAATGTCTAATAAACACATCATTAAAAGAACTTAAATCTAGTAAACACGCAACACACAATTCTAATTCTTGCGATGTAGGGTCCGAAGACCAAGGCACAGTAAGTATCACTTACTTGGCGTCCATAACGCGTTTCTGTTTCTTTTCTTCTCTTCGTACCTTTAAAATCATAACAATTACGCATTAATAACAATCCCCTAAACTTTAATGCTTAATTAATCCCATTTAATCCATATTTCTATAGCAAAGTAGAGAACCATTTAAGTCATTTTATCCAACGATAATCCAAGTCAAAGACTAGAATTCACATCAACTAATCGACACTGTCTCAACCTACGAAGTATATCAATCCAAGTGATGAAATCGTAGAAACTCATTCTAAAAACATATTCTTTGATCTCTATCAAAACCGAACACATTCACGCAGCACCTCACTACTTAACATTACCATGCTCGTGCCACAACTTGATCAATAACAGTTAACAGATATCCAAACAACGACAACCCACTATCTTTAATATTTACACTTGACATACTCTAAACCAATATCAAACAGAGAATTACCTCGTTGTCAGAAGCATGCCCAAAAGTTGCAGCACATCTCAACACAACCATTGGGTACTATCATCCTCCAACAAGCTCGTTGTCCATTAAACAATTTGCAACGGCACACCAACAAGAAACAAGACAACTTGTCACAACCCAAAATCGATTAACAGAACAGGTTATCCAACAAAATCAATCACCAGGATCTGTCAATACCCTAAACATTCACTAACCCATTAAGGCACAAGTCACATAAAGCATATCTCATAACCCAAGGCTGAAACTACTAGTGATAGAACAAATATTCATCAAATCTCCAATCCAATCCAATCGGCAGAATACATTTATTCAAATGACCCTCAACAGAAAATAACAGAATTCTACCACACAGCACATATCCAATACATATCCATAAATCCAAGTAATACCTGAAGACAGAATCTTGATTTTCTCCTCACCAATTCTTTACTCGACTCACAGTTCCAGGAGCATCACTCCAACCTCTCCTCAGTTCTTCCTCAAAGACAAAGAAGAATTCTCTGCCAAGTCCAAGAAGGCAGAGTACAGAGCCTTCCCTCCATCACCAATTGATTCCTTCACTGCTAAAATCCTCACGGCTGCAATACTCAGGACAGGAGTAGAGTGTTCATCCTGCTTCTCTTCATTTATAGCCAACACCGACAGGGAAAGACCACACGTAGAAATGGAGGAGCACCCGAGAGAACACAAAATAAGCAGAACATCAAACACACGAGAAAACACCCGAGACGGCTCTCTGTTACGTGGATTAATAGGCGAGCTAAGAGACATGCACCGTTTGCAGAAAAATAGCCGCGTGGAAGACTCATGCTGTAATACCCCGATCCCGAATTTCCCGATATAAACGATGTAACTATTTTGTTTAATCTCAAATGAATGAATATGGACATGTTTCATCATTTATTAACGTTACCTTACAACATACGGACCCCGTAGATGTTTAAATTGGGCGAGAATTGAAGAAAAATGTGTTAAAAGGATGAAAAATGGACTTGGGGACGCAGTTTGTGCAGTGGCGGATGCTGAGGATGCAGCCATTTCGCATCCGCATCATGAATTTTGAGAATTTGTCTAAGTATGGAGAGTGCGGACGCCGTCTGTAGAATAGCAGACGCCGCGGACGCTAGTATTGGCGTCCGATATGCCTCTGTCCTTCCTGAAGTTTTGAGCGAACGCATTGTGCGGACGGTGGGGACGCGGAAATGGCGTGCACCAGACAGCAGTCCTGCGGGAATAAGAAACAGCGGCTCTTTTGACAAAACTTCAAAGTTTGTCTCACCTTTCGGCCAAGGGGCGCTTCTTCCACGCATAGCCACCCTAGTTGTCCCTCTCTCATTAATGCCTTGTCCCTAGAAAACCTCTCTCTCTCTCTCTCTCTCTCTCTCTCTCTCTCTCTATTTAGTTGTCATTTCCCTCAATTCCAGCTTAAGTTTTCTGCATTGTGAGGGTGAGTTGAGTTTGCTATGAGTGTGGAGAAGGTTGTACGAGATTGAGAGAAGGAGAAGCTGCTGGAGCTGGAGACACACGACTACAAGGGTAAGGAATTGGGTTTGTTTTGGCCTTATGCCCTACACCCAAGTATTTTGTTGTGTCAAAAATGGTTTTCTTTTCTGGTTAACATGATTTTCTGGTTTGGATTACGGAATAAGATGAGATATGAGGAAAGATGGATGGAAAGGATTATGGCACGAAATGAAAGATAAATGAAAGGATGTTGTGGGACTAAGAAAAGCCATAAACCTAGAGAAATGAAAGTGTTTCCATGACATGTTGTACTGGTGTTTGTTGAATCTGATTTTTTTCTGGTTTTGTTGATTTACTGGTTTTAACAACAATGAACATAGTACATGATGGATTAAGTCACGAAATGAAGACTAGACAATGAAAGAGATATGAGGACCTATGTTATGAAATCAAGTATGTTATGAAATATGAGGACCTATGTTATGAAATAAAGTATGTGGTGAGACTAATGATAAATCACCAAGTTAGGAAACATGGTTTAAATTCTGTTTTGAAGATAACTTTCTGACCTTCAATGTTCAAACCCTCACATGTGCTGGATAAGATAAAAATGTTCAAGCATCTTCTAAGAAAAGTATGATGAAATGATAATGTTAAAGTATGAAAAAGAGTCCTCCGAGTTACTAAATCCTATATGGAAGTTTTTGGTTTCTTATAAATCTACTGGGTGTTGCTGTCAATTTATGAACTCCTCCATTGTTAGTATATGACATGAACGAAGTAGCAATGCTAAATGATGAATGACAAGTAAAGAAGGAAAGTGCATGACAAATGACAAGTACAAAGAAAGGAGATGAAATGTTGTGTTTTGTTGAATCTGATTTTCTGGTTTTGTGGATTTACTGGTTTTAACATGAACAGATATGAAGTATGATAGATCAAGTTACGAAATGAAAGATAGAAATGAAGAAACATGATGATCTATGCATGAAATGAAATATGTTGTGATGTTAATGATAAATCACAAGGATAAAGAGATGAACTTGTTTCCCTTACATGATGTGCTCTCTTAAAATTGAAAGTTTCGGATTTTCTTATAAGTTACTGGTTTAAACAGGAAGATGAGAGGAGATAAGGTGGAATAACATGATCGCGTCACGCCATCCATTTGGATTAAGGAGTAAGTGTTGGTATGAGATAGTTGTTATAATAAGTTATTTGTTAGTTCGAATTTAATTTGTTGGACATGGAAAATGTTAAGATTATATGTTAATGATGAGCACGAAATGACTTGAAAGTGTTAAGGATATGCATGATATGATGGAAAGACGGGACTATGATGTTAATGGTAGGAAAACACCAAGTGATTATGAATAAGTTTTCTGGTTTTCTGGTTTTGGTGTAAATTGTAGTTTCTATGTTGTAAATTGTAGTTTCTATTAGGGGTGTACAAACCGAATCCGAACCGTCCATCCGAACCGAAACCGGTCAATTTTGGTCTGATAGGTTCGGTTTTTGTGAAAAAAAAAGTTGATTTTCGGATTTGAAATGCCTGAACCGGATAAGGCCGATTTGGTTTGCGGTTTTGATGGGTCAAAACCGGCAAAACCGAAACTGGCCCTGACCCTCCCTGACCCAGACCCTGGCTGCAGAATAAATCAATTTTAGGGTTACTTTTTTTTTTTGTTTTTGTTCAGTGTTCACCTCATGCCTCACGGTCCTCACCCTCGCGCAGCCGACCGCCCTCGCCAGTCGCCCCTCAAGAACTCGGAACTCGGAAGCTGCGTCGGCTAAGTCGGAACTCGGAAGCTGCCTAGTGCCTCGGAAGTCCCTCAGGTACTTCACAGTTCACACTCTTCACTTCAATCAGTATTCTCGTTTCGACTTCCGAGTTCCGAGTTCGGAGTCCGAATCCAGCCTTCAGAGTTCGAGTGTCTCTCGACTCTCATCCCTCTCTGTTCCTCGGCTGACTGCTCCTGCCTCCTACCCAGTACCCCATTTCATTTTTGGTCGAAGTACAGAATCGGCGCCGATGAAGCCAGAGCTCCAAGTGCGACGTGGGGATATTTCGACTCTCATCCCTTTTCTTCACTCGCTTGTTCACGTCTTTTTTTTACATCCCTTTTCTATTGCTCTAAGATATGACTATGGAGCCAGAGGATTTGTTTGCTTACTATATGCAGCATGTTTCTTGCAATAATGAAGATGGGGTTGTATAACTTGTCATTGTTTTGTTAGGAATTGGAAGGTCGATCCATTGGGACATCTTTTCAGTTTGATACATTCGGATTCACCGCCGCAGAGTTTGCTCGTAAACAAGCTGAGAAGGAGCAGCATCAGAGGTAAATTGATTATTTAAATTTTGTTTCAGATGCAGATGTTCATGGTAATGCAGTTAGTTATCTTTTTTGTACTTAGTATCAATTGAGAATGCCAGGATTTTAAAATCCATTGCCCTTTATTTAGAAATATATCTAAGATTTGTTGATTTTTTTCTTGAAGAATGCGCTCTGCCTCGTTTTTTTTTTGTCATGAATGTATGAAGGCTTTTTCTTGACCCACTTTATACCTTCATGAAAACTTGCCCTGATTTTCTTATGCTACCATCGTGTTGATGATTCTGGATTCAGTGGACTCTCATGCCATGGGACGTTGATTCTACCCTTTTGTTGACTCTAAGGCCTGTTTCGTTTTCGTTTCTCTGTTGTAACAACTAACAACAGAGACTCATTCTATATTTTCGTCAATTGCTTTACTGTTACTTGCATTATTTTCGTCAAAGACTCATTCTATATTTCTCTCTCTCTCTCTCTCTCTCTATATATATATATATATGAAAAAAACATAAATAAACCGAAACCGAACCGAATCCGAACCGAATTATTGGTTCTGGAACCGATTTGGTTACTTCAAATTAAAAAACCGGTATAGGTTTTAAAAATTTCAAACCGAAACCGACTGGTTTGGTTTACTTTGTACTAAAACCGATCCGAAACCGAATTTGTACACCCCTAGTTTCTATGTTGAATCTTACATGACAGATAAGGAACTAAGAAAGGAAGAACAGGATTTTAAGTAAAGAAAGAATAAAGGAGGAAATGGAAGATGTGAAATTTGGGTTATGGTTTTATGCAGAAAACGTCCTGTTTTACATGTTTGGTTTCAAATGAAAATGAATTAAGTATGTGGAAGGGATAATTAAATGGAAATGGTAATTTGTGTATTGGAATATGTATTGGTGACTAGTTGATTTGTTAACGGTTGGATTAAGTTGTTGATACATAAATGAAAAGTCATGGAAATTAAAAGTGCAATTTTGTGGATTTCAAGTATGTTAAATAGGGACTTAGGTAGGGATTTTGAATGGGGAATTATGTGAAAATGCTATAATTGGATATTTTTATGCATAAGGAAATGTGTTAATATGTGTGAGGTGAATTATGAAGGTGTTGAAGAGACGGAGAAGACCACGAAGGAAGATATTACGTCGTACAGTTTACGGTAAGGATTGGGTAGTCTTGGCCTTGTGTCCTACACCCAAGTAAAGTGTGTGTGAGTTTGCTTCGTGATGAAGTCGATTTATTCTTATTATTTATGATGAATGCTTAGTTTAGATTACGAATGAACTCTATGAACGATGAAATGAAAGGGAAACGTAGGATGAGAATGAACGAAATGTAGAAGATGAAAAACGGTTATGATAAGAGTAAATGAAAATGAGATATAGTATGATGAAAAGTATGAAAAGGAAGTAATGGGATAGGCGGGATACGCCTATCATTAAAGAGGACCTTGAAGGCGGGATACGCCCGAAAAGGAAAAGAATGCAAAGAAATAATATTTAGGATAGGCGGGATACGCCTATCACCAGAGTAATTGAAGAAAGAGATAATTGTTTAAGTATGCATAGGTAGTTGGTGATGAATGTTCTAATATGTTAAATTATTTAGACGATAGAAGTGAGTGATTAAGAAGTTAGATAAGAGTATGAAGCATGATAAGAGTATGTTAAAGCAAAACGTAGGTCAAGCATGTATGTATGATAGTTTCGATTTGATGAGCATGTTAGTTAGTTAAATAATAGGTGTTGTACATTCCTTTATCTTCATTCTTTTATTATGTCGTTAATTATTTCAATTCTTTATATGTGCAAGTTTAATTATAGTATGTTTATTTCGATGGTATTTCAATTAATGTTTTCAATGGATGTATGATAGAATGAATAAGTTCATGTTAATAGAAACCGAATAAGGAGCACCCAAAGGCATGGTGCTACATGCATGAGTGAGGAAAAGAATGAATAAAACGAATGCCGGGATGTACGGGACACGTCATCACCGAGGACTTCCGTTCGGGATACATCGGAAGGTAGAACCTCTAGAGGCGGGACACACCAATAGAGAGACTCTAGAGGCGGGACACGCCAATAGAGAAAGACCTTGGAGGCGGGACACGCCAAAGAGGGAATGAACGATGATAAGAATGTTCGGGATGAACGGGACACGTCATCACCAAAGAAACCCTCCATCGGGATACGTTGGAAGGGTGGAAACTCCGCAGGCGGGACACGCCGGAGGAGGAGGAACCTCGAAGGCAAGATATGCTAGAAAAGGAACCGAATAAGGAAGTTGGAGGGCGGATTTCATCCCCTAAGAACCCTCCAATCTTCACACTCTACGTCGGGACACGAGTGGAGAAAGAACGAATGTAATGAAAGAATTGGTTTGGGTGGCCCCCACTCCAAGCGGAACTAAAGAGAGAAGCATATGTGATTTCCCCGTTCCTTACTGGGCGAAAACTCATGTCCTTACTTGTGGTGTAGGAAACGATGAACAGAGAAGAGAAAGATGATGAACACGAAATGAAGCAGGGATGGATGATTTCGCACACAGGGGATTCGAGTTGGCAAGACAAAGGGCAAATGAAAGTATGAATCAATGAAGTTAAAGAAAAGTAAACGGTATTAAACTAATGAAGAAATAATTCAGTTCTAGTTGATAGACATAATGATTGAATGGTTTAGAAATGCTTAGTATTCTTTTGAAATAATTCTTATGTTTTCGCTATGATTTACAAATGTTGATTTTAACGCTTCCGCAGAATTTTAAAAAGATGATTTATGGTATGAACATTTCGGCATATTGAATAATTGGTTTTACTAACGAGTATGAGAAAGAGTCTGCAGCGATCCGGTTTTGACGCACTCTGATACACTTGCTTTAAAAAGAAAGAAAAATTCAAATTTTTACGCATTTTTAGGATTTACGAAAAATTCGGGTCGTTACACATGCCACCTAATTAATTGGACTTAACCAGTTTAGTTGGGAACCAATGGAATTGGTCCCAAACCAACTCCACCGATTCAAAGCCCTGTCACACCCATTCTGTTCGCATCCAACCTCGTCCCTGCCATTCATTGCCCATTAATTAAAATCAACAAAATAACTTACCTCATCGGAGCTCAATCCATTCCGTGAGCTCACCGAACCCCGTCGGGATTCCATTCCCGAGCCCTACTTCCCTTGTCTGCTCGTCGTGCTTCGGACAAACCAAAGAATGGCAACGCATCACACTGGAGTCGTCGAGCTCGTCGGACAGTTCCTCATCGTCGCCATTGCCGTCGCTCGTCGTCGAAGTTTGTCATCAAAATCGTCTACGCGATCTCCCTCGCGTTCCCCTGCCTCTCGCGCTCATTCCCCCTTCTCTCTCTTTTTCTCTCTATTTCAAATGGTCAAAGGCCATTAACGGAATAAACCAATTTAAGTTAATTGGTTTTCCATATTTAATTAAAACAATATCCTTCATATAGTTTCTAATTAATTCTCACTTTATGTATTCGTGTTACTTAAAACTGAGTTATTCAAATATTTCAGACCTAGCCGAACCAAAACCCATTTAGCAATTACGTCCTTGTAACGTCATTAGTACTATCCCGATAATTTATTCGACTAATTCGAATATCCCCAATTATTTTTCAATTTATCACGTTTAAATTCCGATATAAAAATTCGAGATATTACAAGCCAGAAGGCAGTCGAAGACTTCGACTCGAAGTACTTGCGAGTCTGGACAGTCCAGACTGGACTTGGAGGACGCTGTCCTCAGGACTGGAGTCGGGAGTCCCGACTCTAGACTCCAGTCGAAGCCGGAGGACGCCGGAGGATGGGAGGACTACGTCTGGACTGCCGGAGAATCGCCGAGAAGTACGTCTGGACTGTCAAAGACCGTTGGCGACAAGGTCTATCGACTGTTGGAGAGAATACTTTCATTGATTCACGCAGAAAATTACGTTCGCCACTTCGCCTAGATTCACGCAAGCGACGCGATTTCACAGGGAGGGGACTTGGGAGTCGGCGAGTTGCCGACGGCCGATGGGGAGAAGCTGGCATTGCCTGGCCCGCGGCGAGCTCGCCGGGCCAGCCTACCAAGCTTGCTAACCCTAGCACGCAAGCCCGGTGTGTCGGGCTCAGCTCGGCCCGCCTTCCAGGCCCGAGCCTAGCCCGCCCGTTAGCCATGTCTACATGCACCACAATTGGCTAGCACAATAAAAAATAGAATTGAGGGATCGTTGGGGTGAGTGACTACATATGACAAACGAGCCGAGCCTGGAAAAGTCTGGCTCTTCGAGTCTGTCGAGCTTAACAAGTCAAACCCAACGAGTTTGCCGAGCCTAACGAGCTGAGCTTAACGAATCAAATATTCATAAATATTTTATTCAATTTCCAATAAACATGAATATAAATATTATTATAAAACAATAAGAATAATATCTTAATAATGCAAAACATGACTTATTAATTTTATTAAATTAATCACCATTAAAATTAAAGAAAATATATCAAAATGAAAATTACAATTTTAAATGAAAATTTAAATTTAAATTACAATTTCAAAACACAACTTACAAGTTAAAGAAAATATATGAAAATGAAAATTACAATTTCAAATTTAAATGAAAATTTAGTCTTTGACATCCAAATTTTTGAATTCTTCAACTATGTCATCCTCTCGTTATTGATCTCTTGTCACAACGTCATTCTAATCGTTCATGCAAATGAGTGTCTCAATGAGTTCTGCTGTAAGTCTTTCTCGTTTATCATCGTACACGCGTCCACTTGACTAAAAGTAGACTCCGATGTTACTATAGAGACCGGAGGGTTAATAGATTACGTGCCATTCTAGAAAGAATAGGAAATGAAATAGAGTTGCCTATTCATCAAGCCAAAATATCAAAATGCTCGTCACGAGAAATGTGATGGTAGGTGTCAAGATAAATACCAAGTTCATTTCTTTGTGAAGTATAATAATGAACATCGCTATCTATTTGATTAAATATATCATCCATACAATCTTGTGCAGCTCCACTATAAGCACCACTATTAGAGCTAGCATGAATATGAGAAGAAGGAATTAAACGAATAATATTAGAATATTTAAGTTTATAAGAAGAATATAAATTAGCAATGTCATTTTTTAATTGAGCACAAGTAATTGAAGAAGAAATACCTAAATTAGAAGAAATTTTATCAACCATTATACGTACTCCTTTTAATTTAAATTAAGGATGCATTATAAATGTAAAACAAAAAATATTAGGTATGTTAAACCAATATTTTTTAAATTTTGTTTCCATATTACCAAGTAATGCACAAAATTCGTTTATTTGTCTAAATTTTTTATAAGTACCCGTTAGTTTTATAAAAATTGGGAGAATAAGATGTAACGACCCGGATTTTCGTAAATCATTAAAATGCGTAAAAATTTGAATTTTCTTTTTGATATAAATCAGAGTGCGGAAATCCGAAGCGCTACTAACTCTTTCTTAAAACTCGTTGTGAAATTAATATATATGCGGAAGCGTTAAAATCATCTATTTAAATTCTTGCAAAAACATTATAAATAGTCTTTTGTAAATCATAGCGGAAACGTAAGAAATCTTTCAAAAGAATTACTGAAACATTCAAACATTACGTCTATCAAATAAAACTTGAAAATTAAATTGTTAATTCATAACCTTTTGCTTTTCTTTAGTTTCGTTGGTTCATCATTGTTTACTTTCCTTTATCTTTGCCTTGCCAACCCGAATCCTGTGCGTGCAAAATCATCCATCTCTACCTCGTTATGCGTTTCTCATTTACTTCTTATCCATTTACGATATGTTCATCATTGTACCTACACCACAAGTAAGGACATGAGCTTACGCTCAGTAAGGAGATGAGGAAAAACAATTTATGCATTTCTCTCTTTAGTTTTTCTTGGAATGGGGGCCACCCAAACCAACTTCTTTCATTACGTTCGTTTTCTTTGTTCGTTCTTAACTCATACATCGAGCTAGAGATTGAGGGTTTTCCTTTGAGGTGGCATAGATGTACGGATTCTAACCTCCTGTATGCATGCTAGTCCCTTTCTCGATTTGGTAAGGGTGTATCCTAGCAGCTAGGCTAGATCCAGACTACCCATCTACCTCAACTCCCTATTTCTGGCATATACCTGCCTTTAGGGTTCTTTCTTTTTCCTGCATATACCCGCCTTTAGGATTCTTTCTTTCCAGGCATATACCCGCCTTTAGGGTTCTTTCTTTTTCCTCACTCATGCATGTGGGTACCATCCCGAAGGTTAACCCCTACTTGGTTTCTATTATCATGAAACATATACATTATAACGTACATTAACAGAAACTGAAATACACATTGAAGTAAACATACTATAATTGAAATTGTGCAATTGAAAGCATTAGATATAAAAAACAATTATGCTATCGAATTGTAACAGCGAGCGAATACAATAAGGCAATAAAATATATTGACCGTTCTATTGAATTCAATAATAAACATGCAAAGTGAATCTATATAAACTAAAACTAGAAGATTCTTATCCAGAACCAATAAATAAAATTTACGAGTTAGGTTTGTTATTCATTAACTAATTTGCAGTCCTTATTTAAAGAAAATAGTGGAAATTTGAAACAACTTACAATGTTCATGCATCTTAACTCATTAAACCTTTTTCCTTCGTTTGTTTAGTTAACTAAACCTTTTTCCTTCATTTGTTTAGTTAACTAAACATTTCTCCTTTGTTTGTTCAGTTAACCATTCACTTCATTGTACACATCTCATTCATGCTCATCACACATTCTTGTTTTCAGTTCATCATTCTCTATCTTTCCACAACTACGTCAAGACTCATTCGTCAACTAATAACATCTACATTACTATTCAACAAGCTCTTTTGATGGACAACATACAGCAAATGAACTAATTTCAAGAAGATTACCAATTATTAGGCTAATAGATTTTTAACCGATTTCATAATTAGCCCATTTACGTGCTTAGTCGATTCACATGCTCAAGTGTTGATATTGTTAATTATCATGATAGTTATACATGCTTAAGTAAGTGGACATGCTAATTGATTGATTACATGAAGTCCCTTGCCACACTTAATTTCACAATCATTCTCTAATGACAATAAGCAACGACAGTAAGTCATCTGCATGCATAAGAAATTAAGACTATAGCTACATAGCAAGTAAATATTCAAATACTCTTTTAGCTCACTTTCATTCCTTTGTTCACTTAGGCATTTTCATCAAATAATGTAACTCTTTCAGCTACTTTCATACCTTACATAATAACTTATCATTTGCTCGTTCCACTTTCGTACCATCATTCCTTCGTTAGGCATTTTCATCACATAATATAACATTCGTTAGGCATTTTCATCACATAATGTAACATAAAACAACAAAGCTGAGCTCCAAAAGGAAGATATCACAGATTCACAACAATTTCTACAGAACAACTATCAACATCCATTTTAAGACAACTAACTCTAACTCACACACACTTTACTTGGGTGTAGGGCCTCCTCTGGTCAAGACAACCCATTCCTTACCTCGAAGCTTTAACGTGCACTAGCGTTTAGCTGTTATTCTTCTTCTCTTCTTCTTTGTACCTTCACAATTCAATAACTTTTAATTATTAATCAAATCAATTAATCATTCGTCGTCTTTTTCTATCTTTAATTCTTATACGTCGCTTACTAGAGTTTCCTAAAAAACCCGTTTCGTTAATTATAACTAGGCTTAATTAATTAATCTCAATCAATAACGTCTAAAAACTAAGCTTATCGTATAGCGAAAACCAACAAGATTCTATCCATAATTTATTGGCCTATAAACCAAAGCCCAATAACAATATCTGAATCGAGTCATAAACTATTTTATCCAATTCTCATGATATCTTTATTTCAATTAATGAACCGAAACCAAAACCAACAGTAATTAAACTTGTCAAAACATGTAGAGCAGTTCATATAAGAAACTAGTCATCTAACATTTGATCCCATGGATTGGTCCAACAGACTACACACATATCATATTTATATCCAAATATTGCACTTTCAACATTCATAAATGTCCAACAACTGATTAACAAACCAAGCAAGGAACATCATTCAATAACAGAAGCACCAACAATAGGTTAGCACATTCTCTTTTAGCTTTTTTGATAATTACAATGGTGAACAAATCCACTTAATACACACTTCGAATTAACAGATTATCTCATCCCATAAATCCATGTTTCTCGTAACAACACCCAACCAGAGAGTTCATAGACACTTAATCAGATCAACAGAACATTATCCAATAAACGTTTTATCAAACTACCATAACCAGCATCTAGAAGATCCATACGCAACAGAGAAATAGATCCAAACAATAACCAACAGATTATCATACCAAATCAGATCATCCAACAACAACATATCACGACACACTTCTTACTATTACAGGTCATATATTTCATAATCAAACCAAACAATAGCTTATCATCCATCCACTAAGCATTTCAAATTATAATTTGAGCAACAAAGTATTAATCCAGAGATACATCCAATGTACTAAATCTTTTCTTCATAAAACCAAACATATTCCAGAACTTAAAACCAAATCCAACAAATGTTCCAACAAGTTTCATAGAATATCTCCTAAGTCATCATCCAATTAAAAGGAAATATGTCCAGAACTGAAATCACAAAACAAAGTTACATTCAACATGTTCACAGGTTAAGAATCAAACCGACAACAGAACATCTCAACTTTAACTACAGCTTCCCCACAATACTACTCAACATCAAAGTGGGATTTATCGTCTTAAAACAGAACCAACTAATTAACAACAGAGGGGAAAGCTCACCAGAACCAAGTGCAGCCAAGTCCTTCAGAATCCTCCAAAATACTCGGCCTTCGGCTCTTCACAGAGAAGAGTTCTCTATTCCTTCTCTCTCAATTTCTCGCTACCCATTTTATCCACTAGCGTCAATTATTGCTCCCTCGACAGCCTCCTCAATTTGTCCTGTCTCCTCTTCAATTCGCCAACCATTTGTTGTCTCCCTCTTAATTCTACCATCCACTCTAGCAAGGTGGGCTCCCCATCGTGTGTCGACAGAGCACTCAGCTGGAAAGGAGCTTGGCTGTTAACAGCTCAAGCCGAACCGTGAGCTGCACCAGACCCCAGCCGATGCTCCACTACCGAAGTGCCAGCTCCGAACGTCCCTGCCAAACACACCTCCAGCCCACGTCCGATCAACATAACAGGAGAAGGAAGAATGGTTGGGCTTACCTCAACCCGACGCCGAAGACCACGCCGCAGGAGGTCTCCTAATCAGAGATCGCCGAATCGCGATCTGAACGGCATCCTCACTTCGCCGCTGGGATTCACACGCCGGACCCAACTCCGCGTCGCCAGCAGTCGTACTCCTGACGCGTCGCCGTTGCCATTCGTCGCCCAGTCACCTCACGGTCACCATTCCTCGCCGGGCTTGCTCGATCGCGTCTCCCTCTCGGTCCCGTCGAGTTCTCTCTTCCTCCTCTGTTCTCTCTCTGTCGAAACATTGGCTGAAAAGCCAATTGCTTTTCTTTTTTATTTTTTTATTTTTATTTTATTTGTTCTTTAACTAAAAACAAAAACCCACTTAATTAATTATCCTTAATCATAATTAATTTCTCTATTACATTTTAATTCCAACTAATACAATAAATCTCATTTTAATTTAAATCATCTTTTCACCTAATTAAATTTCTCTTTAATAATTTAATTAAATCTTTCATTTAATTAAATTGTTCTTAACCTAATTTAAATTTCTGATTTATTTCAAATATCGCTCGATGATAATTGACGATTACGTCTTTGGTAATACCCCGATAATTTTCCAATTAATTCCAATACCTTTTCGATTATTCTTATTAAATTCTAATATAAAAAAAAATTGGGGTATTACACAAGATGAGTAGTGAGATAATAAATTCTCGAACATTCATTTGTAGCTTCAAAAAATGGTTTTAGAAAATCAAGAAATAAATTAGTAATATGGCAACTACTATGATCAAGAGTAATACATTTTGTTTTTTCACTAATAAAAGCACAAATAACTAACCAATATGGCTTAGCATTTGTCAACATTAAATAAGTCAAATTCTACCTTGTATCTACATCGATTTTTAATTTTCTTGGTTTAAGTAGAGCAATTTTACAATATTCTTTATATTCTTGCTGTCGTGTATTAGATGAAGTAATATAAGAAATTGCAGATTGAATAGATTCAATATGATGTAAAATAAATGACATTCCATCTCGAACAACTAAATTTAAAATATGACAAACACATTTCATATGAAAAAGAGAATTATGAGCTGTATCTAATTGAAGTAATTTTTTAAATTCATGAATTGCAACATCGTTAGTAGAATCATTATCTAGTGTAATACTAAAAATTCTATCTCTAATAGCATATTGTTGCAAAATTTCAACAATATATCTATAAATAGTAACGCTACTATGTGAGTATTCACAATTACGAAATCCTAATATTCTTTTATTTAATTGCCAAGAGTCATCAATAAAATGAAAAGTTACAACAATATATCCTAAATCATTAGGTGCACTCCATAAATCAAAAGTAATACAAAATGACATGGACGGAACATTTGAAAAAAAAAACAATTAATCATTTTTCATATTATTATACATTTTAATAATATCACTTTGCATCGTACTTCTAAGGACTCGTCTGAAACTAGGATTAATATACTCTTTAATAAAATTTTCAAATAACTCGCTATCAAACATAGATAAAGGTACCTCAGATTGTGATATATATTTTTCTACTCATTCTCTCATTTTATTGTATGAATACATAAAATTGCCACTGCCACTAGCATTTATGAGTGTTTGTGTAGGGTCTCTCACTTGTTTGTTTAAGTGACATTTTGTATAATGTCTACCAATTGTGCTAGTAGAACTATCAGATTCATATGCATAATGTTTAATACAATATTTGCATTGTGCTCTACTTTCTATTTTCCCACCAATTTTAATATCTATCATTTCAAAATGATTCCATACATTTGAAGTTTTGCTTTTTTTTTCTAGGTGAAGATGTGGATATATGTGCAGATGATTGACCTATTGAAATTGCGGGATTATCCCCCATAAGTTCCTCAATATCATCATTAGTGTCAAGCAAAAAATCTCGTGGATCCATAATTATAAAAATTGACTACTGCAAAACAATTAAAAAATAAAAAATACCTCACACCTCCATGAATACGAGTCCTACAAAAATCACAAAAAAAATGGTTAGTTCGTAATACACATTAAAATAAAAATAATAAAAATAAATTACATAAAATGTTGTAAACATATCTTTTGAATGAATAGAAAGTGCTTAAAATAAGAAAGCACAAGAGAGAATATAATTAGCACACGGGAAAGTGTATTAGAAATTGAGAGATTGAGAGAAAGATTGATGAAAAAATGGAGATAGTTGAGGGGTATTTATAGAAAAAAAAAGGGGGGTCACCACAACGGTCTTCAAACCGTTGCTTCATGCTAAGCTCAACCAAGTTGGCTAGGGCCTGGTGTCTGGCAACGATTTTGAGACCGTTGCTTAGTTGGGAAACGGTCTGAAGACTGTTGCTACGGGGAGAAGAATGTTGTGTCTTCTCCCGGAGAAGACAAGGCATTCTTCTCCTTACTCCTCCCAGATGAGTCCTCCAATCTTATGCAAATATATATATATATATATATATATATATGGATAGTAACAGGACCTCGATTTCTTCGGCAGTCGCCCCACTCTCTGACAAGAAACTGCATTCGCCGATTCAACGCAGAACCACTGCCGGGAAACTGCGTTCGCCGATTCACGCAGAACCATTGCCGAGAAACTGTGTTTGCCGATTCACGCAAAAAACTGCATTCGCCGATTCTCCGATTCACGTAGGCGTTCACACTTCGTCGGGACAGCCCGCCAGGGGTGGTTGGCGGGCGGGCTTGCAGGGCCAGCCTGCCAAACTCGCGAGCTAGCATGCGAGCCCCATTTGTCGGGCTCGGCTCGACTTACCTTTCGGGCCCGGGCCGAGCCCAATAGCCATGTCTATGAGTGACTAACTTAATAAAAAAACTTATATTTAATGTAATGCGATTGTAAAACTAGTTTTTTTTTTCGCCAAAACCATGATTAAAACAATACAACATCTGTAACTGTACAGGTACTCGTACTTGCACTCGTACCAGTATTCTCTACGATTAGATGTGCATAGATTTTTAAAATCATTTTTTGAAATATGATTTTTCATCAAAACAGATTTCACAAGCCATCGATGAAACAATCATCAAAACATTATTGGATACCTAGCGAGTTATAAGAAAGGCAGTGTGGACGTCCAGACTTGAGCGGATGCCCAATGCTTCCACGACAAGAAACATCTGTGGTTGATCGTAAACCCAATCCAGTCAACCAGGCACATGCAACCAAGGAAGGAAGTCCTCGTACATATTTTCAGTCGACTGAACCCAACAAGCAGTCAACCAGCACTAACTAGATTGCCCAGTGTGGACGCCTAACTTGGATGTCGCACCCTCTCGCAAACATTTCAAGACGCAAGCCTTGGTCTGTCAAAATCCATAGGCGATCTACCAAACACAAGTAATCTCAAGCAAAGAGGTTCTTGGCTAATTTTTCAGTAGACCAGTACAGGCTATATGCCTAGTGCGGAAGTTAGGGAGGGACATCCCTTGGCCTAACTAAATTCCTATGGTTGACTGGACTCAAGGAGCAGTCAACAAGACTCAAACCTTCACAAACGGAAAGGCTCTCCGCCAATATTTTGTTTAATCGGACCCAAAACGTGGTCGAGCAGACACGAGCCACCTTGAACAAAGAGACTCCCAACCAATGCTGTGGTCGACCAAACCCAAGCAGTAGTTAATAGGGGAAGATTTTTACAGCGTAAAAATATCAATTCTCCCCCCGAATGAATATAAAACTCTACATAAACTCTAAAACAACAATAATAATATAGAAACAAAGCAACGATTCGAGTTTCCAAACTGAAATCCGAAACTGACATGGAACAAAAATTTTCAAATGAAAAAACAAAGCGAAGAGGGAAATTATTGAACTAAGTCTTTTAAAAATTAAAAAAAAATTGATTTAATAATGTGAGATATAATTTAAAAAAGGGAAATTAACACTGCAGACCCTATAGTTTATGATTGATGACATGTCAAACTCTAAAGAATTTTTTAACAATTATAACACTGAACTATGGAAAATTCTCGCCGGCGACCTCACAATCACATTTTCTGTCCAGGACCATCGAATTTAACATCTTGGTTTTGTCTTTGTCAAGAACCATCGAACGGAGACCAAAGAAGTCAAAATCAGGGCTGAGGGACATCCCTCCTGCCCATTGGAAGACAAAGAACAACTATCGAGCAATGGCAGACGTCCCTCATTGGCCGTTGGATCGTGTAATTGACGGCCAAAATTGAATCTGTCGATTCCCAAAGACAATGGTAGATGATCGTCTAGGGCCATCAGATCAAGCAAGGAACATCCCTTATTTGGATTGATGACAATGATTGAATCAGACATCTTCCAGAGGCGATGGCGGACGACAATCCGTTGTAGTTGGATCAAGCGAGGAATATCCGTTATCTAGATTGACGACCATGATTGAATCTGACATCTTCCAAAGGCGATGGCGGATGACAATCTGTTGTTGTTGGATCAAGCGAGGGACGTCTGTTATCTGGATCGACAACCATAATTGAATCTGACATCTTCCAGATATGATGGTGGATGACAATTCATCGTCATTGGATCAAGCGATGGATCTCCATTATATAAATCGACGGCCAGGATTGAATCCAAATTATTTGGGTCACGTGCAAGGCACACACGTTTTTAAAATGCGCAAATTCCCTCAATTATGACAGGCGTCCCTTGTGAAATCCGAGAATTTTTAAGAGTAAATTCCACGTGTAAATTTTTTTCGCGTTAATATTTGGTCTTAACGTTGGAAAATTGACTCGAATTGTCGCTTAACGACCTCGTGTGAAATTTGGGTCGATTATTCAAATCGGTATAATTGAAAATTAAATTGGATTAATAAACATCGTTGGATAATGATCAGTATAGATCAGGATTGAAGATGAAATTTTGGAGATAAGTTAAACTAATATATGATACATATATTAATATATATATGTATTGATATATGAAATGAATGAAAGAGATAATGAGTATGAAAGATTAAGGTTTAAGATGGAAAATAGGAAGGGAAGAAAAGAAATGTTAAATGAAATTAAGTTTGAAATGAAAGTGGGAAGAGTGAAGATTGACGTGACATTTGAAAAGAAGAAAAGAGGAAAGTTGAAATAAAATGAAAAGAAAGGCATTAAAAAGTAGGGGTGTGCAGAACCGGCCCGGCACCGGAGAATCGGACCTGAACCGGTCCTTCCGGTACCGGGATTGGTCCACATATGTGGAGCACCGGACCGGATCCGGTCCGGTGCTACCGGGACCGGTTCTGCACGGTACCGGTCCTCGGTACACGGTACCAGAGAATCGATACCGTGTAGAACCGAGCCTTTTAATTTAGGGCAAAATCAGCAAATCCCTAATCTGATTCAGATTTTCCAAATCCCGATTCCCGCCTGGCTAAGGACTGCAGCTTCCCGAGTCCCGACCCTAATCGATCAGACGTCCGACGATCCCTAATCCAGCAACTGACTCGACTCCTCGTCCAGTCGTCCCGGCCTCGTCCAATCGTCCCGGCCTCGTCCAGTCGTCGTCCCGGCCTCGTCCAGTCAGCTCCGAGCTGACGAGCTCCGTCCGTCGACCGTCGCCAGTCGCCACTACCAGCTCCGAGCTCGAAGTTCTGAGCTCCGTTCGTCTGCAACTGCCGCTGCCAGCTCCGAGCTCCGAGCTCTGTCCAGTGTCCATCGAGCCGTCGCCAGTAAGCACTCTAATCTACTCTGTTGAAATTTTTTTTTATTGGCTCATTAGTCTTAACTCATTGGACTCAACTTGTTTAACTCGCTAAGTTGGTTGAACTGGAAATTTTTTTGCTCGGCTGATTCATTTGCCATCTCTAATCTAAACCAATTATTGTTGAGATTTGTTTGGTTCTTTTGTGACAAGCAAAAGTCATTGAACAATGCACATTATTTTCTCCACATTTCTTTCTACAAAGTCGACAATCATATAAATATCTTCTTCAATACTATGTTCTTCTTCATCACCAACTTCTAGTGCAATCTAACAAATAATTTGTCAGGGCAACTACTTGAAAGACGACATATTTGATCGCTGTAGAAATATTTAGCAAGATTAACATGTGCATGTAGGTTGTTATTGACTAGTTGATGGGAGTCATGATTTTGTGTATTAAGTTGAGATTTGGATCCACTTTGATTTTGCTATGAATTTTGAGTTGAAAGAGCCTATTTAGTATTTATGGTCATTCATCTAATGTAGTGTACTGTTTTGTTGCTGAGAGTGAATGATCTGTAATTTTTTACTTATGTTTGTATTATTATAATTTTACATTATATTTTATTATTTTTTAATATTTAAAAAAAGGGGATACAAAATCGGTACCGGATCGGAACCGGGACCGGTAAACCCCGGTCCAGAACCGGACCGGAACCGGTTCACTGCGGGACCGGTACCGGTCTTCCAAAAATGGGAACCGGTACCGCCGGTCCGGTGCCGGACCACTGTAAAATTGGATCGGACCGGTACCGTGCACACCCCTGTTAAAAAGAAGATAATAAAATAAAATAAAATAAAATAAAAAGGGAAAGGAATTAAAAGAAAGGAAAGTGGACAAGCAGGCTACGGAGGAAAAGTTTTAGAAAGGGGAAGAATAGGGTTTTTATTTGGCCCCTGCCTCCTTCGACAGATTCAATCGCAAGAGAGGGAGAGAGAGAGAGAGAGAGGCGATTCGCGAGGAGGAGACCGGCGACGACCTCCAACTGAACCGCGACGACTGGCGAGCTTCCGAGCAGGCGACGGCAGCAGCTCCTACGAGCCTGAGTTGCTGAACGCCGATTTACAAAACGCCGGAGCTCCATTTTCTCCGATTGGGTGAGTAATGCCGTGGTTTTGGATTTATTTTGTTTCCATTCTGATTTCTGTTATGGATTCTGAACTGGATGATGAAATATTTGGGTTGTTCTGCATCAATTTCTGCCGATTATACATTCCGTTTCTGCTATTGTAGTTACATATTTTTTTTCAGTTTCTGCTCTCTCTTTGATGTTGGATTTAAATGCAGAGGAAGATGTTAGAGACTAGGCTATGTTTGTCACGATTTTACAGAAGTAGAATTTGGGTTTAATGTTAAAGAGCCTATGTGATTCTATTTGATGGGATAGGACTTGAGAGTGGGTTGTTGTTTGACGGTTGAAATCTCTGGTTGCTACAGATTATTTTTGTTTTTTTTTTAACAATGTAAAGAACACTTAGAACTTCTAGACCTGTTATTTGCTCTTGAGGGGGAAAGGTTTAATGCATTGTTTGTTCCAGCACTGTTGATTGTTTGGGAAAAGATTTTCTTTCTGCCTTACTAACCTATGAAGAAAAAAATAATTTGTTGGCTGTAATGATTTGGAGATATGAACCTGGGAAAGTGACTTGTGTCTTCTTGTTTGGTTACAACTTTCACTATATAGGTTGAGGACTTGATGAAATGGATTAAGGATTTATGCTCATTCACTTGTTGAGATTAAAAGGAGGAATAATGGGAGATGATTTGGTAGTGCGACGGTAGATGAGTTAGAGTCGTGTTTTGGATTTTCAGGGATAGATGTTGAGCTTAGTCTCGGGATAGGATCTCCTCACTTTTTCTCGAGACATATTTATGAGATTTTTCCCCTGTTTAACATGTTGTAGGCTCGGACAAGTTTGAGGATTTCTAGCCGACACCTGAGATAACAGTTTCTTCGTGTACGAGGAAGGATCGCCATCGAGGTAGGGGCTTTATACTTAGTTGCTTGCATCGCATTACATAGTTTTCAAAATAAAACTCTATTTTGTGGAATACCACACATGAAAAACCTGACGGGGACTGTTCGACAGCACGTCAGCTTTTTATACTATATATGTACGAAAGTTTTACACGTTTACTTTCGTGCGTTGGGTTTCCTGTTTTTATATGATGATTATAACCTGTTTGGGCTGCACCCTCTCGGCACTTTGTACGGTCTCGGCGTCAAAGTATCAAGGGGACACCCTCTATACATCTCCTGCTGCGTGGAGATGTTTTGTTTGCGCGCTGTGTGAAAATAGGAGACATTGGGAAGGTGCTGACTGCTTTCGTGGGTTGCAAATCCCTAAACCTGATCAGGGTGTTTTTTTTTTTAGGGGTATAATTTCGCAGAGCGTGCTCGCAGGCCACCCGGATGACAGACCCGGTCTACGGACCACCGTCATTTTTCTTCCTCCTGCCTCATGAGGTGTTGCTTGCGTTAAAGGCCACCTTTCTATGCGTTTGTTCAGAGGATTCCATGAGTGACCCTCCTATTTCATGGACTACGATTTCTGATATAAAACACGACGAGAGTATTTAAACCTATAGTTGTCTATGTATACAACTATGTTTTATTTTAAACCTCGTCGGAGGTCTTGGGCCTAATTCCTTGAGACAAAAAAGGATTTAAATGTTTTATTAAAATGAGCATGATTTCTCGAAACTCATAGTTTTCAAGAAAAGGTAAAACAAGTTTTACACATGCATAGTATTTAGTATAAATTCCATACTGAGCTAGTCACTCACCCCACGACTCCGACCACTCCAGGTAAAGAGAAGATAAATTAAGCCCGAGCAGAAATTAGACTGGAGATCTTGTTTTATTCGTTCTTTTTTTGTTGACTAGTTAATTTCTTAATTTATCGGTAAGCGTAAGAATAGGTAACCACTACTTTTAAGTTGGATGACTGAAAAAATATCTAACTTGGTTGTTGGATTTTTTTAGATTAGATGCACAGTATTATTTGGATTTAAAGTTTATTATTTTCACATTATTATTATTTTTAATCTCGCAATCACTAAATGGATTGTGGCCCATCACATGTGGGTCACGGCAGGGTATTTAAACAAGTCTTCCGCAACAATTTAACTAGCCTTGGGCTGGGCGATCGGGTCTTCTACGAAGACCGGGTCGTTTGGCCCGGCATTTCTGTCTGGCCCCCTTCCGGGTCGTGACATCCCTCGCCTAGAAAGGGACTTCGTCTACCGAGACTACGTTGTTCTCCCCTCAATGGACGTATCTTGTCTTAAAACAGCATCGTTTAGGACATAACAGACATCCGTCTTAATACTAGGGAAGTTTGTTTTCCTCTCGAATGTTATTATTTGAATGCTAAACGGTAATATTTTCCTCTCAACGGAAGACGCAAATCTACCTCATAATCGCGAAGGGCATCCCTTGCCCTAGATATTGCAGAGAATAATTCTGTCTTCTCCAAACCAACTCCTTGAAAACAATTGAACGAACAACAAAGTTTTTTTAGTGTTGCACATCACTTAGAGTCGAGGAGTGTTGCACCATCTATTGCTGAAGAATCCATTAACTGCGGAATGAAGGTGGATCCTATTTCGGTAGTAGAGACTAATGTGTATTGTTGGTTCTATCACAAACCTATAGAGGTGCATTCAATCTTGGTGTCTTTTGACTCAAAGCTTCATTCAATACGTGATTCAGATGATGATGATTAGGTAGAGAGTATGAATCCCCAATAAGAATGTTCATTCTCGGAGCTTTGTCTAGGGAAGAAGTATAGTTCATTGAAGGAAATTAGAAATGAAGTGGTTGATTATGCTTTGAAGAATGAGCACGAGATAAAGTTTGTCAAAAGCAAACATCATTGGTTGACTACTGTGTGCAAGGATGAATGCAGTTGGTGACTTCATGCTTCAAAAACGAAAGGTGAACTTACATTGCAAATTAAGAACTATGATAAGGCGCACACATGTTCACGACAAATGGAAAACTGACACGCTTCCTACAAATGGGTGGCAAACCAATATTTGGATAGATTTAAAAGTCAAGCCACGTGGGATCTTCCTTCCATTATTGAGATATCAGGAAGGACATTAATGTTAACATTACCCCAAGTCTTGCTAGAAAGGCCAAGAATTTAACATTGAACATGAACGAATGGGATAGTGACAGACAATACAAGTGACTGTGGTTGTACGCAGAAGAGATTCAAAGATCCAATTCTGACAACACATTGTTGGTGGTGATAGATATTTCGGATCTATTGGCCCGTCCAAGTCCAATATTTAAAAGAATTTACATGTGTTTGGATGCGTACAAGAGAGGTCTGAAGGAGTTTGGTATACCAATTATTTATCTAGATGACTGTTACCTGAAGGGGTCATGCCTAGACCAGTTGCTCACAACCGTCAGTATTAACACCAATGATGGAATTTATCCAGTTACTGTGGCACTTGTTGAATCAAAATGCGGAAACTCTTAGAGCTGGTTTTTGTATTGCTTGCTTTTGGACATAGATAGTGACATGGGCAGAGGATTGACATTTATTTCTGACCGACATAATTGTTTGGTACCTGCTATCGAACAATATGCGCTAGCAGCTGAACATCATTTCTACCTCAGACACTTGTATGCTAATTTCAAAAAACAATTTCCAAGCAATTTGTACAAAAACATCATGTGGAAGGTAGTTAGGGTCATATCATCGTAATTTCAAGAATAGATGAATAAACTATTTGCGCTCGACTAGTTAGTACACACATATCTGTAGAAAAATTAACCCAAGGTGTTGGTCAAAATATGCTTTCAATTCCTTCCCAAAATGCGACATGAACCTCAATACTTTAAGCAAGTACTACAATGTCTGTCTCTTGCCAGCCCGGGACAAACTGATCATCACTATGTTTGAGATAATTAGAATGAACATAATGTGTAGGATAGTTAAGAAACATAACAAGATGACTGAATCGAAGTATCTATTGTGTTCTAAGACCACAAAGAAACTTGCCAATCTACAACATGCAATTTGGAATTGGTGTCCAACACATGTAGGAGCTGATCGGTTTTAGATCAGTGACGGTCATGAACGGTAAATAGTCAATTTGGACACGTGCACCAGTAACTGTTATCGGTGGCAGCTGACTGGAATCCCATGCGTGCATGTCATCCTGTGCATTAATTTTATGAGTGCTTCAACTAAGGATTATGTGCATGTATGGTATTATTAGGACACAATTATGAGGATGTACTCCAACTCTGCCTGACTTGTCAATGGCCACCGCATGTGGCCTGAAATGAACCAGCCTTCAATTCTGCCGCCTCTAGTAAAGAAACTCCCAGATCGGCCTTGAAAACGAAGAGTATGGAAGGTGAACGAGCCTCATAGCCACACGGTACTCAGCATGAGACATGTCCCCATGACATGCAGCCATTATCATGGTGTGGGCCACAATGTCCGCTCTTGTCAAGGTGGAGGTTCAGCCGCTGGCATGGCAAGTGATAGTGGCAGAGCAAAACACTCACACGACACCTTCATGGGTTTTACCATTGTTGTCGATACACAGGTGCTTAGATTGTTATGCTTTCATACGTTGTTCTCACTATGTGCATTTTGTATGACATAATATTGCTTTTGTGTTTTGCTAGAGTCTGTTGCCCCGCACCCGCATCCTTAACCAAAAGGCTTCTATGAGTGTTGTTTTATTTGTTTATTTATTTATTAGTATCTTATTTGTACATATGTAATATCCTAAATTTCAATGTGTTGGAATTGTGATATGTGGTGCAAAGTCTAAATATTATTGTGACATGTCAACCAGTTTATTTACAGATTCAAACTAACGAAAAATAGGGGTCGCTCAGTGAACAATCTTTATAACGAACTTCCCACATAGCATGACAAATGCCCCTCATAACTTAACGGATGTTGGAAATCACCAAATAGACATATTTTGAACGTTCGAATCTGCCTTATTTCCTTCAGTGATTGATGAACCCTCGTGATAACGGATGTCCTCCGCCAAAAAATGGACAGCTCTCGACTTGTTTGGGATGTCCCTCGCCCAAAAAAAAACAGAGATACAACATTGAATTTGCAACAAATAAAACCAAAGAACAGAAATACAACAATAATCAACAACAACCACTAATCAGAGATACAACATCCCAAACTAAAACCAATAAACTTTCTAAAAAAATCACAATTCAACCACTTTTTTAAAGTTTTTTCAATTCTTGCAATTTTTATAGTTTTTGCATTTTTTGTGAATTTTGAAGTATTTGCGGCATGTGTAGATTTTGCAAAATCTGACGATTGTGCATCTGCTGTTGTGGTTATCTGCTTGTCCCGGATATCGATGACCTTGAACTGCAAGTCAAAGCTCATCTCGACATGAGTGGTCACCTCATAAAGGTCTTTAGATTCGTGCAGATCTTGAAGATGAAAGTCTTGATGCAAACACTCAGCAATCACCGACACCCCTAAAGAGCGTGAGACTTGAAATATGTCTTGTTAGCTACAATTCGGAGGAAAAATTAGTTTGTTACTTCATTCAAAGCGTAGGGAGGAAAAATATACGCTTTCTATTTGTAAGTGTCAGGACAATGGCAATTGCCCCCGAGATCATCACTTAGTATCCCTACTATATGTGCACGTCAATCGATGACATGAAACAATCCAGCTCTGCATGTATCTGACATAAAATTCATATATTATATGAGAAAGAAATATCGCATAAGTGAATACAAGTGTCTTACATCGATCCAATTAAACCTCAAGTATCACCTCTTCATTTAATGTCATGCACTGCATGTTAAGAATGCAATTTATTTATATATTTAGTTATTTTCAATAAGAACGTTTTAGAAATTGGTTAAACATTTTCACCTAGCCTGAAACTCCCGATTGCTTTGGAACGAGGAGGTTTGTTATTGAACAAATAGCTTTCTCCTGCAAATCGATAACACAACGCACAACAAACAATCATAACGGAGAATAGTTTTGAAATCACATTGTTTCTTACCTTGGAGCTACAAAGTAGAGCACATGTCTCCTTGTTGTTCTTTGTATTTACTCGTGCTCATGTCATTCGTCCATCAATTTTAGGGGTTGCAATAGAAAATCAGTGTAAGTGTAAATTCAACACATTGTACAAAACCAAATTGAAGACATACAACTTGCATTGTTAGCCTTGGAACCACTTCCATCACTGGAGAACCCATTGCCAAAATCTTTTGAACTTTGGCATGGGTTGAACGAGGGACGGTTGCCTAATGATAGGAGACTTGAACAATTGTAACACATTGTTAGTCATCTGTACTAATGCATATATGGAAAGTGCATGTAAGCTAAAAGACATATTGGCATCCGTTAGTACCAACATCGGAAGATGCAAGAGAAGTTGATGGAGGAGCTAGCTGGGCTGCTGGAGGAGTTGGCTGAGCTTGTTTCATTTGAAGTATAGTGGCTTGAATATCGTCAATTTGTCTTTCCTATCTCTCCAACTTGGCGACCAGCCACTGCCACCTCTCCTTATTGATCAGTTCGCAGAACGATGACTAAGAAGGGGGAGGTGCATTGTCTGCCATAGGATGAACAAAATCATCCTCCACTTCCACGTGATCTAAGGGTTGTGCATTTGACATCCACGAAATTAGTGCAGTAGACATGGAAGGAGGAGGTGCAGTTGACGTTAAAGGCAATTGTGCAGCTGACTTTAACGAAAAGGTTTAGTAGCGGTCCAACTTTAGAGCGCACTCTGATTCATTTTATAAAGATTTTCAAAGTTTTAAATTTTACGCATTTTTAAAGGGTTATAAAAAGTTGGGTCGTTACAAACACTGTCTGAAAATCCATCCTCAGTATTCCAATCACAACCATCGCCATCACTATCGCCCTCCTCGTCTTCATCGCTGTCAAAGGGAGACAATGCTTGATCGGACCTCAATTTTTTTATTGAGTTTGAGAATTCTAGGGGTGGAGTGCGTCGAAAACCCAATGAACCTAGAGACGCCATTCCTTCTCCTGTAAACTCCTCTTCCAAGAAACACGACGACAAAGAAGAAGAAGAAGAGTAGGAAGAGTGAGGAGTAGGAGCAGAGTTTTGTTAACCATTTGAGGAAATTTACGTTAGAAAAAATGTTTTAGAGCTATTGATCTTCTTTACTACATTTTAGTCTTTCTCCCATGTATCATTTAGGGAAACTGACAAATTAACCATCATGCTTTGCGATCAATGATAAGTCACCACTATCCTTTATTTTCTAACAAATTAACCACTGACCTATGGAAAAATGACAAAGCCAATATCGCTGTCACGTTTGTCATTAACAAGCTGACAGGATAAAACGCCGCGACACCGTGGTTTTCCAGAAAAAGAAGGCCAAATTTGGTGAGGACGCCGGGACACCGTCGTGTCCCAACATACCATGGCGTCTCTCTTTTAACTCAGTGGTAAACATAACAAGAAACTCCCCGTGATTTGCGATATTCTCAGGCATTTTATAATCAATTAGGTAACCCTAGAAAATTCAAAGAGCTGAAGAGAACGACATTTTGGTGAAGTTGAAGAATTTGTTGAAAAGCAAATGACATCTTTGAGTGTTGAAGAATCTGTTAACCGTCAACTTGAAGTGGGACCCACAGCCGCATGTTTAACCAATGAGAATGGGGTACATGAAATTGGAAATGAAGCTGCAGTTGTGTTGCATTCTGTATCAACAACTCTACACAAGGAGGACGATGAGGACCTTCGTTCATTATGTCAATCCACTAGTGAAGAAGACATGGACATGGCCAAGAGTAGGCCTAGACACCAAACACAAGCATAAGGCAGCTTTGCTGGAATGAACTTTGGCAAAAAGTACAGTTCATTGAACAAAATTAGAGAAGAAATTGTTGATCATGCATTGAAGAATGGGTACAGGATAAAATTCACCCACAGTGATGCTCATCGATTGATGGCTACATGCCAGGAAGGATGCTGATGGCGGTTGCATGCCTAAAAAATGCAAGGTGAAATGACGTTTCAAATAAAGTTTTACAACGACATTCACAATTGCTCAAGAAAGATGGAAAGTCGTCATGCCACTACCAAATGGGTGGCAACGCATTACTTAGACAGATTTAAAAGTCAGGTCGATTGGGACCTTGCTTCCATAACTGAGACAGTGAGGAAGGACTTTAATGTCAACATCACACCCAGTCTTACTTGAAGGGCAAGAAATGCGGTGAAAAAAATTAACGAAGGTGATGACAATGAGCAATACAAACTCATATGGTCCTATGCTGAGGAGATTCGGAGGTCTAATCCTGGAAGCTCGGTGCTCGTTGACCTGAACATGAGAGCATTTAAAAGAATGTACATATGTTTGGCTGCATGCAAGACGGCCGTCCTGAACTGTGGTAGACCAGTTCTTTGTTTGGAAGGTTGTCACTTGAAGGGTGCAACTCCAGACAAGCTGCTCACTGCTGTGAGCATAGACGGGAATGATGGTATGTATCTGATTGCTGTAGCAATGGGTGAAGCAGAAAATAGGGCTTCATGGACCTGGTTTCAAGAATTGTTGCTCGATGATCTAAATATCTCATCTGATCGACAAAAGGTGCGGTTGATTGCTTTTGTCTTATGTGTTTATGTTATGCATTTTGTACTAATGTCTAACTAATATTATGAATCTTTGCAAGGTATAGTGTCAGTTGTTAGAGAGATGGCAAGACAAGTAGATCATCAATTTTGCATCCAACACCTGTATGCAAACGAACAAGTATTAATATTTAATAATTTCATTAAAATATTAAAAAGGTCATTCTAACAAGTATAGTCTGATGACTTTTAATTAAAATACAACTTTAAAATTTTATTAGTTAGAATAAATTAAATACATTTGAAATAGTTAAGTAGATGGTAAATCAAAATGATGTTGCGGTTTGTCTTCCTCTTGTAATATAGTATTAGAAAAACACAATTAAAATGTGTAAATTGTCAAGGACACTTGAGACAGAACGGAAAACGACTAAACCAGAACGGAAAATGACTAAACCAGAAACAGACTAAATCGTCCAACATCATCTTAAATCCATAATTAGTAGTGAAAGATATAAATTTAATTTACAAATCAGACCCAAAAATAAAAGTCTATAAGTGATTAAAACAGTGTAAACAATTTAAAATAAAACTAAGGTACGAATCTATTCATATTAAATTAAATGTAAATATAATTGAACTGAACATTAAATTAAAAGTAATTTATATTAAATTAAAAGTAAATCAAAAGTAAATATAACGAAATTGAACATTAAGTTATATTTAAAAGTAAATATAAACATAATTGAACTGAACATTAAATTAAACGTGTACTTTGAACTTTAAACATGTTCAACGAAAAATGTTATACAATTCTTGAAACTGACGAGTCAAATAGGAGCGAAAATATGTCTGAAACTATTGTTTTAGAAAACCATGTATAATGAACAAAAAATAATATTTACTTTGAATTTGGTCATATCAATACCAAAACCCATCAGAAAAGTCCAATGAATTCAATTGCAGACAAGTGTAACAATCTCTTAAGCTCTGTAATCCTTTCATATTATTTTTATCATTCAGAATTTTAACTTCAAAATTTAAAAACAATAACTTAAGTTTCAAAACTAAACAATAATTACCCAAGAATGAGATGGTTGAAATCCTAACACGATCTAATACGGCCCCCGAAATGACCCAAAAACAATCAGTGAAAACTTGGGCTACCAAAAAGGTATGGGCCGCAAACCCAAAGTATCTGGGCCACGACATAGAACTATTTGGCCTACAAACCAAACTGGTATGAGCCGCGGCTCAAGATAGTCCAAGTTGCGGCTCTATCGACTTTATGGAGTCATTATGTGGCAATCTCCCAAGAAAATCCAATCAAATACATTCTGATCGTAGGACTTGCCTCACAAATCACTAGAACATCCAAAATTGGTAATTTTATACCTGAAATTCATAATCGAAACCAATAATCCAATATGAATAGAAAAGTCTTCATAAAAAACAAAGAATTTTCCTTTTACCTAAAAAAGTTCACTTCTCCATTAAGTAGTCTTGCTGGAATGGCTTCACAATGTTGATGCCCAACACTCAAACCTTTAAAAATAGAAAGAAAATTCAATGAAACTTACTTTGGACGAGAATGGAAAGGTCAACTCGGCAGAGGATGTTCTTTCCTCTTCATAATTTTGGCTTGTTGGAGAGTGAAAAATATACACTTTATAAGTAAGGTTCTCCTCCTTATATAGTACAACGCGTTTCGAGTGAATTTCAAGAACAAAAATGTACGAGTTTCAACCAAAAAATAAACAATATTGTACTAACAGAACTGAAGACTTCATAATACTAAATATACTATTAACTGTTAAATTATACATAACTTATAGAAGCAGTTGCATGTATTCTTAGATACTTATAAGTTCCATAGTTCCATTGCTTAAAATTTTGCTAAAATGTCATTTAGACTTTTAATCTATGCCTCTAGCATGTCTTGTGTGTTTTCTTTCGTTTCAAAATCTTGATTTGCTAAATAAGTTTTAATTTAAAAGAACTTGAGCTTTGTTTTTTTATAAAAAAAAAAAAAAATCGAGCAAAACACTGTGTTTTCAAAACAAATTATTCCTCCATTTTTATGGATTTCTAAATAAAACTTATATATTATCAAGAAATTTTAAAATGGTAGATTAATAATTCTATGCTCTTTGAGTTGATCAATTATGATTCCACGAAATAATTTTTTTACAGCTTAATCATAGCTAATTTTCATTTAAGAGTGTAAAGTCTGGCCCTTAAAGGCCCAAAAAAAAAATTTTAAACAATTTGAAGCTTTCCCTATTTGAAGTTGTTGCCGAAATCTGGGGATGATTACCCCTATATCAGTCATCGAGGATTTTGTTGAAACCACTCGATGCCCACTTCTCCACTCCGGAAATTTCTTCTTCTTTATCTCTTCTCTGTCGATTTGCTCGGGTGAGAGATTCTTCTCGATCTGCTGAAGCTTCGAGTCAAGGTAAGAAGTTTTCAGCCCTCGGTTTTTCTCTTCCCGGTGTACTCTGCTCATGGGTTGTTTACTCCTCCAGGATCGGAGGACGTAACTCCGATTTTTCGATGTTCTTTTCAGCGGACAATGGAGACAAGGATATCTGATTCCACTATTGTCCTTCAACGTGTAAGTTGAGCTCTTGCTTCTTCAATTTCTATTTTGTTCTTCGTAAATTCGATTCTAATGGACTTAGGTCTTCTAAAGGTTGAAGATTTAGTTCGTTTTGGTTGATTGGAACTTCGGGCAGTATAATAATTCCTTAAGGTTCAGAAGTTGTGAACTTGAAGGTAATTAAACCAAAGATTTTCTCTTTTGATCAAACATTTAAACATACGCAAACCCAAGTGTTCTTCATTGTGAACTTCACAATAAATTCTAAGAGAAAAAGAAAGGTAAGAGCTTGAATTTAAAAGGAAATGGGAAGAAGGGTAAGCATAGATAGTCAAGGAGAAGAGTCCAGATTCATCAAATGACTCCGTAATTTCTTCATAACATTATTTTGGATGTTTTTGGCCTTTTTTTACTGGGTAAGATGAACATAAAAGGAAGCCTGAAAAGTTGAAACAATTTATAAAAGAATTTTGTCTCTTGAGGTTTGTCTCTTTGAGTTGAATTTCATCACTTTTTTTATTTTATTTAGGTCAATTTTCATTTTTTTTAATTTTGATTTTTTAAGAATAATTATTCAAAATAAAATATCAAGAAAGAAAAGAGTTTGAAGGGTTGTCGCCCTTATTGTTTGAAAATTAAACCAACTAGTGAAATTAACTTTCGTTCTACTTGTATAAGAATCGATTGTAAGCTCTGGCAAGTATCGCAAAATACGAGATCCTCAACCAACTAAATTCAATGAATTATTAGAACACTCATATGTACTAATTATATCAATGGACATTACTTTGAGTAAATGTACTCCATAATTTTTTAGAGTGCAACTCTAAGTATTTAATGAAATTACTTTAAAATTAATAATTATGTTAATTAATATAAAAAATTTATTTTAATGAATAAAATATTATTTGAGATTAAAACTATACACTCATCGCTCATTTCGTCACCTTCTATCTATATTCAAATAATAAAAAAATATAAAAAGAAGAATAAATAAATAATTATTTAATACACTTAATAATAAGTTCATTATTTTTCATTAGATAGAATAATTGAATTATTGATAATTCAATTAATTAATAAACATAAAGTAACTTTTGAAAATGGGCTATAAAATGAATTATGCCAAATTTAAGTTAATGTCAATGTGACAAGTGTTGAGCTATGGCGACAAATGCTTTGATTTCTATAACATTTTTGTTATACATGCATGAAATCAATTTAAACTTAAATGAGAGATTAACATTCGTAGTGATTTTCTCTAAATGTCATAATGACGAGTTATTCCACTATAAATAGATCTTCAACCTCATTATCATGAGTGGTTGAAATATTTGAGATTGAGAAATCTATTTTGAGAGCAAATTTATGAGTGTTCCATGTTGGCTTTAGAGAAGCATTCTCTAAATTCAAATAAAACGTCTCATGTGTTGAGAATACGATCTATCATAAATTGAGTGTGATCTTGCTACGTTCATCACGTTCACACTTGCTTGTTCGAGGTAAAGAGGATTAACGAAGAAGATCGAATGTTTCAAAGGTTGAAGAAATTATTATCAAAACTTCTCAATTTTGTATTGAGGATATTATTTTATATTTTCTAAAAAAATATATGGACAAAAAACATTAGGTCTACCGATTTTATATTTTCATGCATTTAACCTTAGTAAAATAACATAATATTAGTAAAACATTATTTTAGTAATTCATCTATCAAATTACTTATAAATAATAGGTCATTGCATATTTAATAATATTATGTGTTAAAAGTTTCAAATTTACATCGTTATTTAAAAAAATGGATTAAAGAAACACATCATGTGTGACTTCTTTGAATAATTAAAAATAAAAAAAACATACGAGTCAATAATCCAAAAAAATACCCAATTGATATATTGAAGCAAATGGTAACATTCATCATATAGATTATAAAATTGGAGATTACATAAGTTAAAAGCACACAAGAAGGCCAACCTTTAGCAACTTTTATTGTAACAAAAGATGTCACATGTTTTTATTTTTCCGTATCATATGGTAAGCAAGTCCCCAAATTTCAAAGGCAGCGAGAATCAAAGTGGTACAGGGTCTACAACGAGAGAAGTAATGTAACATTTAGTTTCTCCGTCTGAGATCGTGTATCCATCTTCATCCCTATAGTTGACATGACTTGCCCTAGCAAGATTAACAATGGGCGACAACACGGTCATTGAAAACTCAGTAGGTTTTAGACAACACTCGTTTATATCCTTCCATGCATCATCTACTCGCTTCTCTAGGGCAATGATGGCCTCCTCCTCCGAAACTCTATATTGTTTGATGTAACATTCTATGGCAGATGTTGTGTGGCCCCAACTTACTCAAACTAAGAAAAAATAGATTTTTGAGTTGAAATTCTCCCTTCTTAAATAATATTTCTATTTAGAATAATCATTTTAATATCGATATTTTTGTTCATATCTTGTGGGAGGCGATGTCATTCATGAGCCTTGCGATGATTTCAGTCGCCCGAAGAATCTTGGGTTTTGTAAATATCCAATCAAAAGCCTCATTTGGAATGACATCTCCCATGCCAAGAGAGACACTGACTGAAAAAAGACGAACGCAAGAGGAAGTCAAAGCAAACTCATAATACCCCTCAATGGTGGGTATATGGCCTGCATGGAACCAACTTGCTTCACCAAACAAGGCCTTTGCATGTTCTTTAATATGTTGTTTTATCATTTATACAGATAAGTTCAAGTCAAAATAGGTTAAATCCAATGATTAGTCTTAGGGTTGATGCAAGAATTCGTACCCCATCTTTTGCCCCGAGCATTCGGAATGATTCACTCTCGATTCCATGCTCTCTCTCGAAATCGGAATAAAGACAACACTTTCTGGTAAAAAAATTTTATGTAGTCAGGGAGTTGATCTTGAGCGTTATCCCACCTGAAAATTAGATTAATGATGTTTAAAATCATTTCCTCATTGATTAAAAAAAATCATTTTTTTCATATATCGAACCTATCAATTGTGTCAGTTAGGAGTCGAATTTCTTTAGGTGTGGCATGAACATCATATATATCGTCGAGAACCGATGCTATTTTAATTACCCTGGCCATGAACCTTCTGATAGCTGAGTATTAAGGCTCGGGGCTTATAATCAATGTCCAAAAGTAACATTCAGTAATCCTTTCTCTTGCAAAGGGTAGCATGCTTGGAAAGTCAAATTCCTTCCACCACCTATATTTTCCAAAATCATATAGATTTATACATGTTATTTATTCTATAAATTAAAAGACTTTTACTTTTATAATAATAACACAAACATTAATTTGAAAGAATTGTTGGTTTGTTTACCTAAAGATTTCTTTAAGTTCCTCCTGGTGAAATTTTTGATACTCGTTATAATCAAGTTTTGCAAAGGTAAGAAGGACATCATTATGAGAGGGATCTTACTTGTAAATCGACATGAAGTGCCTTGCTTCAAGCCTTGGCATGCCTCATCGGAGAGGATGTTTTAGAGCATAATTTACTTCTTTGGAAAGAGGGTAGTTTAAATTACCTACAATGGCTTTCAAGTTTTTTGTGGCAAAGTTAAGTGCTTCATCAAGTATATCTTCTCCATGAACACTAAAATATGCTGCTTCATACAAACTTAATAGTCCTCTCACATCCTCAGCTAGGCTTTCCTTGAATTTTCCATCACTGTCTATGTATTTCTTGAATATATCTGGTCAAATCAATTGAAAGCAAAATCATGATCGACACAATATCAATTCCAACGAAGATGAATTGTCATCAATACGTACCAGTCGAAGCTTTGTAACCCTGTTGTCTGAGCAATCGAAAGAGAAGAGCATCTGATAGAAGATTGTGATCATTTTTGTTAGTGAAAGAGTCAACATAAGTCTTGTTAACTTGGTCCAACAAGTCTTGGGTTTCTGATTGGAAGTTATCTGCAACTCCTAATCGTTGGATTGAGTCAATCAAGTTTAGTTTCTGTGAGGACTTCTGGGTAGGAGCAGTCAACATATTCTTCAACTCTTCTTTCATGTTTTGAATTTCTTCTTCAATTGTCTGCTCTAATTTCTACAAAGTAGATTTTAACTATAAATAGAAAATATTAATCAAGAAGGTTAAAGATACTTTTCTCGGTCGACATTCTTTACTTTCCATAAATAGACAGAACATGAAACAAACAACTTTTATTGCATTGAAAATTATATAAATAATAAGAAAAAGAATAAGAATCAGATGCATACTAAGGACTCATACTTGAATGAACTAAAATGATTTCCCCAAACGGTCGGAGGAAAGTCGGCGTATCGACGATGGTTCTGTGATTTTCCATAGTTTTCAGAAGCAAGAAGCTGAGCGGCCATGGCTATGTGGGAATGAAGACGAAGGTCTTGAGAGAAAAATAGGGTTAATCTCTTGAAGAACACACTAACTCTGTTACTCTCTCAAGGGATTGATTCTTTTTGTGGGAGTATTTCCTCTGCTATTTATAGAGAAAATTTAAGCTCATGACCATCGTTCAGTCTAGAATTTTATCCAGTTAGTCAAACAAACAAGTATTAATATTTAATAATTTCATTAAAATATTAAAAAGGTCATTCTAACAAGTATAGTCTGATTACTTTTAAGTAAAATACAACGTTACAATTTTATTAATTAAAATAAATTAAATACAATTGAAATAGTTAAGTAGATGGTAAATCAAAATGATGTCGCAGTTTGTCTTCTTCTCGTAATATAGTATTAGAAAAATACAATTAAAATGTGTAAATTGTCACGCCCCAGAGGTGACTCGAGACAGAACAGAGAACGACTCGACCTGAAATAGACTGAATCGTCCAACCATCATCTTAAATCCATAATTAGTAGCGGAAGATATAAATTTAACTTACAAATCAGACCCAAAAATAAAAGTCCAGAAGTGATTAAAATAGTGTAAAATAATAAGGACCAAACTACGCAAAAACAATTCAAAATAAAACTAAGGTACGAATATAGTCATATTAAATTAAATGTAAATATAACTGACCTGAATATTAAATTAAAAGTAAGTTAAATTTAATATGAACCTATTCATATTAAATTAAAAGTAAATTAAATTATATATAACTGAACTGAACATTAAGTTATATTTAAAAGTAAATGTAAATATAATTGAACTGAATATTAAATTAAATATGTACTCAAGTCAAATAAGAACGAAAATATGTCTGAAAATACTGTTTTAGAAAATCATGTATACTGAACAAAAAATAACCTTTACTTTGAATTTGGCATACCAATACCAAAACTCATTAGAAAAGTCTAATGAGTTCAATTGCAGACAAGTCTAACAATCTCTTAAGTTCTGTAATCTATTCGCATTATTTTTATCATTCAGAATTTGAAAACAAAAATTTGGATTTCAAAGCTAAACAATAATGACCCAAGAATGATAGGGTTGGAATCCTAACACGGTCTAATTCGGCCCCCAAAACGACCCAAAAAAATTCAGTCAAAACTTGAGCTACCAAAAAGGTATGGGCCGCAAACCCAAAGTATCCTGGGCCGCAACATAGAACTATTTGGCCTGCAAACCAAACTGGTATGGGCCGCGGCTCAAGATAGTCCAAGTTGCGACTCTAGCGACTTTAACAAGTCATTGGCTGGAAATCTCCCAAGAAAATCCAATGAAATACATTCCGATCACAGGACTTGCCTCACAAATCACCAGAACATCCAAAATTGGTGATTTTATACCTAAAATTCATAATTGAAACCAATAATCCAATATGAATAGAAAAGTCTCCACAAAAAAAAAAAAAAAAAGAATTTTCCCCTTTACCCGAAAAAATTCACTTCTCCATCAAGTTGTCTTGCCGGAATGGCTTCACAATGTCGATGCCCAACACTCAAACCTTTAAGAAACCAATTTCGTCCATAAACACCAATCACCAAGGAGAAAATAGAAAGAAAATTCAATGAAACTTACTGTGGACGAGAATGGAAAGGCCAACTTGGCAGAGGATGTTCTTTGCTCTTCAAAAACTCGGCTTGTCGAAGAGTGAAAAATGTATGGTTTATAAGTAAGATTCTCCTCCTTACATAGTACAACGCGTTTTGAGGTAACTTCAAGAACAAAACTGTGCAGGATTCAACCCCAAAAATAGACAATATTGTACTAAAAGAACTAGAGACTTCATAATACTAAATATACTATTAACTGTTAAATTATACATAACTTATAGAAGCAGTTGCATGTATTCTTAGATACTTACAAGTTCCATAATTCCATTGCTTAAAATTTTGCTAAAATGTCATTTAGACTTTTAATCTATGTCTTTAGTAAGGGTGGGCAAATCGGTTCTCTGTTCTAGTTTCGGACCTCTCGGAACCGACCGTTCGGTTCTCGGTTCCGAGAGTGCGGAACCAAAACCAGAACCGCAAGGAACCGGAACCGCGTTTGGTTTCGGTTCCGGTTCTGGTTGGTTCCGGTTCCCAACCTGACTCTACCCCACCTGGAAAGTCATGAAATATCACTTTAAGATTTCACATGCTACCCTTTGATCTAACAAACAATTTCCTCAACCTGCCAAAATACGAAGCAACAGTTTTCTACATTTGCAGCCAAGAACACACATTCAGAGAAAGAAATTGACCAATTATTCAAATACCAGAACCAGAAGTATTTAATGGAATGCTATATCTTTGAATTTGAAGTATAATTCCACTAGAGAATGAAAGAAGCCGCTATAAACTGTAAATATGTGCATCAAAGCCTAAATCAGAAATCAAATCCTAAATTAGAACCTAAATCAGAAATCACAGCCCCTAAATCCGAAATCGCAACCCCAAAATCGCCTCTCTGTTCCAGACCTCGTAGGTTTGCCGTTCAATCGCCGTTCGCAGCCTCAGGTTCACCGTTCGCACTTCAATCTCAGCCTCAGGTTCGCCGTTCACAGGTTCGTCAATCGTCGTTCGCAGGTTCGTCAATCGCCGTGTAGCAGGTTTGCCGTTTGCACTTCTCGCTCACCAAGTAATCGCCTCTCAGATCCAGACGTCGCAGTTTCGCCGTTCAATCGCCATTCGCACTTCTCGCTCTCCAAGTAGTCACTAGTCGAGCTGCAGTTCCAGGATGCCCTTCCTGCATTCTGCATCTCAGATTTGGAGGGCGAGAGATTGTCATTTGTGGAGAGGGTGAAGGACCTGAAGGTTGAAGCAGAAGCCAACTTAGAATCAGAATGTACAGAATAAATAAAGTTGAAAGCTTGAAGGGAGACGCGGTTCCGGTCGGTTATCAAACCAAAGAACCAGGAACCAAACCAAACCAAACTCCTAATACCCAGAACCGAAATAATTTCAATTTTTGGAACCATTACCCGGAACCGAACCAGAACCGACCAGCAGTTCCGGGTCGGTTCCCGGTTCTGGGCGGTTCCTGCACACCCCTAGTCTTTAGTATGTCTTGTGTGTTTTCTTTTATTACAAAATCTTGATTTGCTAAATAACAAGAATCTTTAATTAAAGTTCCAAAGTTTTAATTTAAAAGAACTTGAGCTTTGTTTTTTTAAAAAAATTGAGCAAAACGCTATGTTTTCAAAACAAATTATTCCTCCATTTTTATGGATTTCTAAGTAAAACTTATATATTATCAAGAAATTTTAAAATGGTAGATTAATAATTCTACGCTCTTTGGGTTGATCAATTATGATTCCACGAAAAGAAAATATATTATTGCTGGCTTGTGGACCGATAATGAAACATTAACTCGATGATTAATTGCAAATATTTTTGTACATTTCCAAACATTCATTTGAACACGTGCACGTGTTTTAGAAAAATTGGTTTAGTGAAAATGTTGTCTATTTTAATAATGCTTTATGTATTAAAATAAATACATAGCTAGCCATATGTAAGTTTGTATTAAGCTTTATGTATTTTCATCTGCAGTTGGAAATGGAGGATGGAGATGAGATAGATGCAATGCTTCATCAAACTGGAGGAATGATTCTATCATAACATTATCATGTATCTTCTTGCCGTTGAACTTGGGTGCTAAATGTTGCTTGTTCATATCTTAATATCACGACTGTGAGATCTTCCCTTTTGTTTTGGCTTCGTACAAGCATCTTTTATTCGAATCAAGGATTATACCACGAGTACTTCTAATTTTACCTCTCAATTTCTATATTTTGATGTCACACTTATTTATAGCAGTAATTAATAGAATAAATTATAAATAATTAAAAAAAATTATTAATTAAATTAATTAATGAGTACCACGATAGAATTTTATTTGATGTATAGTACAATATTAACCTATCAATGCTTGTTTTTGATAGCTTTCTCATTTTTTGCGCTTATAGTCAACCGTGCCACTGCCTTGTATGCTAGTCTATCTATTAATTTTTGTCATTAAATTTGACAAAAAAACATAATGCACAATTCTTTTTATACACATTGTCTATTTTACCAAATTATTTTTAATTTAGCGTATTTTAATTCACCTAAGTATTTTTTTCCTCGTGAATAAAAGAATTTGATCAAAAAGTTGTTGAGTGATATTATTGCGAGAAGACTATTTGTAAATAAAACAAATATTTTAATGTGACAATTAAAAGTAAGAATATCAAATTAAAACAAACCACTGACTAGAAAGACAAAAACATGTTTTAAGAAAGAAAAGAGTTTGAAGGGTTGTCGCCCTTATTGTTTGAAAATTAAACCAACTAGTGAAATGAACTTTTGACTTTTATAATTATTTATTTATTTTCTTTTGCTGCGCCTTCTAAGTTGCTGCCCCAACTTCTCCAAGTCTTGGTTCAACATAGAAATTAAGAAAAAAAAAGAAAAAGAAAAAGAAACTGATTGTAGATGAAACTTGTGAACTAATCCATTGTTATTAATTAAATCAAGATCTAATTCAAAGTTAGAATAGTCGTTGTGACGCGCCGCGTCAAAAACCGTAGTTTCTTAACTTTCCTATTAAAATTTTAGAAATAAAAATTTTCTTTTTCTTTTTATTTACTTAAAATAGGGGAACGTAAAAGCTTGAGTTTAATATGGAAATTTAAGGAGCGTAAATAAATTAGAGTAAAACGGAAACATTATTAAATGCATCAATAAAATTTAGGATTAAAAGCAGAAACCAAATAAATATTCAAAACAGGGTTTTAAGTTAGAGTAGGAGATTAATGTTTTACAAAACATGTCTGTTGACAAACCCTTTCAAAATAGTGAATTAATCCCTTTTCCTTTTGAAACATACTTCTACTTGAGTCACGTTTCGTCTGGTACTCCTCAGGCTCTACGGGAAATGCGTCCTCTTCTGATCTGGGCATTACCATTTCGTTTCCTATATCACGAGTAAGACGTGAGTCTAAAGGCCCAATAAGAAATTGAGTTATACAATATGATATGCCTCTCTTTAGTTCTTCTTGGAATGGCTACCACCCCAAACCAATCTTTTCTTTACATTCGTTCTTTCATTCATTCGTTACTCGTACATCGACCGAGAGATTAGAGGAACCCGTGTTGGAGGTATATGTTGGTTTTTAGGTTCCTTTGCACGGAAAAATTACCGATGTTCATAACAACGGTAACGTGCGTAATCTATGTATCATGAAAAACAATTTCAACATGAACATAAAACGGATCGTTGTTATAATATATTAATAATAATATGTATTTAAAATCTCAATTTAAATATAAGCTAAAAGATGAAAAATATTACCTTCCTAGCTTACTTCACACGGGTGCAAAATCAACCTTCGATCTTCTCCGTCAATCCTCCTCACCTCAAATAAGCACGTGTGGGCGTGATGAACGAAACAATATCACACTCAATTTATGATAGATCGTATTCTCAACACATGAGATGATCTATTTGGATTTAGAAAACACTTCTCTAAAGCCAACACGGAAAACACAAATTTTGCTCTCAAAATAGATTCCTTAATCTCAAAGATTTCAACATTTTCTTCAACTTTTTCTCCAACTTTTTCTTAATGAAGTTGGACCTCTATTTATAGTGGTATTGCTCCATAATGGCCATTATGACATTTAGAGAAAAACACTACAAATTCCTCGTTAAAGTTATCATTGATTTCATACATTTATAAAAATGTTATGGAAATCAAAAGTTTTGTCACCATAGCTCAACACTAGACACATTTAAGTTATAACACATTTATAACAAAAATGTTATGGAAAACAAAAGGTCATGACATTAAATCAAATTTGACATTGATTCAAATTTAACAAAATCCAGTTTAAAAACTATTTTTAAAAGTTACTTTATATTTGTTAATTAATTGAATAATCAATAATTCTATTATTTCATTTAATAAAATATAACAAATATATTAATTATGACAACTTTTGTCATTTTGTCTTAATTAATTAAATAATCAATAATTCAATTATTTCATCTAATGAAAAAAAAAAGTAATAAATTTATTATTGAGTGTATTAAATAATTAATTCATAATTAATTATTTAATCTTCTTTGTTCATTTTTCTATTATTCGAATAATGATAGAAGGTGACGAAGGGACCGATGAACCTATAGTTTTAAGCTTCAATAATATTTCGTTAATTAATATAAACTCTTTATATTAATTAACATAATTATTAACTCTAAAGTAATTCCACTAAATACTTAGAGTTGCACTCTCAAAACTATAGAGTATATTTACTTAAAGTAATACCCTTTGATATAGTCATTACATATGTATTAACCCTCCATTTAGATTTGCAATAGAGCTAGGTTTATAATCCTTTAACCTCTCATATTGCTTCTTTACCCTTGACTACCATTAGTTCTTAATTGAATAATTAATTCATAACGATTATGAATTGCACGCTAATTATTCGATCCTTGAACTAACAAATAAGAGAATCTATAGAAATGGATTTCATTGTATCGATATTAACATTCCCAGCTATTCATTTTCATTTACCCCCAATATACAAGGTATACGAATCGTAACTCATACAAAACTTTATCAAGTAAATCAAAGAATAAATTAAAATAAGGAGTTTATTAAATACAACGAATTAAGATCATACATATATGACCATCATTATGATAAAATTAATTGTTCTATATTTAACAGAAATTATCATAACAATATAATTTTATCTGGTCTAATCCTATATAATCATATTACATAAAACATATTTATCTTATGTCACTACACATTTAGTCGGGTTATGACTATACATTCTTAATGAGATAAACTATGTTTATGACTATGAACTATTTGAAGATTTCATACTTCAAATATAAGTCATGGACATATTCTGGTTATTACTCTTTATATTTTATCCCACATATATACAATATATATGTCAATATAAAGTTAGCATAAATAACCAAGGAATTTTCTATAAATTGTATAAAACATCATCTAAAATGTTAATATAATATCAATCAATATAAATTTATTCATATATTATAAAATTGTTCTATTACATTTGCTTGTTGGGCACATTACTTCCAACAATCTCCCACTTGCCCTAAAGCAAATGAGACATGTCTCTAATCTCTAAGCCTTATAGATGTTTCTCAAAACATTTTGCAAGAAACGTCTTGGTGAAGGGATCAACAAGATTCTCATCTGATGGAATCTTTAGAACAATCACGTCTCCACGCTGCACTATATCTGTAATGCCCCGAACTTTTATATCAAAATTTAATAAAGATAATTGGAAAGTGAATTGGAATATTCGGATTTAATTGGATAATTTATCGGGGTATTACAAAAAACGTAATCGTCAATTATAATCATTGAACGATACTTATAATAATCGAGAATTTGGATTCGAGTTAAGAATAATTTAATTAAATTATTAAAGAAGATTTTAATTGGGTGAAAAGTGATTTAAATTAGTGAAGGAATAATATAATGAGTTAATTGGAATTAATGAATTAAAGAAAATTTAAATAATTAATTAAATTTTTAAAAAAATTAGAGAGGGAGAGAAGAGAATGTAGTCTGCGATTTTTGGGGGAGAAAGTGAGAGATGGACCGAGGGAGAACGAGAAGGGAGAGACCAGAGCGAGCGAGCTGGCGAAGGCGGAGGCTCGAGCTTGGACGTTGACCGCCCGGCGAGTAGCTGCGAGCGACGAGGATGGACGACGTCGCGGCTAGGGCTCAGATTGGACGAGCTCGCGGGTCGAATCGGAGCTGCTCCTGCAGGCGATTTCGGGCGTTGATTCAGGGTAAGTTCGCTGGGTTTCCTCCTTTGCTTGGTACTGTCGGAATGTTGGTTGGGAGCTCACTGCATGGAGCTAAATCGCGGACCTCGCGTTGGGCAGGGCTCGGCTAACGATCCAGCAGGGGATCGATGGATGCTTTGGTCCAGCCCACTGTTATGTCCGAACGAGGAGTCCAGCCCATGGTTGAGTATGATTGAGAAGGAGTTCGATCCAGCTGGGACGATTTGAGTGAACAATTTAGGCCGAAGATTTAGCCGAAAAATCAGGATCTGCTTTTGACCCGAAGAATCGGCCTCTGTTGCCTGAAATCATGGGATAAGTGATTACATTTCAAATCTGCCTCTTTCTCCATAAATCACGGGATAGCTCGGTCATTGGTACATAAATACAAGAGTTGTGTGGGAGAGCCAAAAGTTGAGAAAACTTCAAGAGAACTGCCTCCTCGGGTGAGCTACTTCGGGTTTGTTCTATCCAGTCGATACGGAAATGCTCTGTATGCTTGGATTATGACTCTGGAAATGGTTTTCTTGGTGAAAGGAATATTGGTGAGTGAGTACTCTCAGTCAAACTGGTTTGTTACGGTTTTGGTGGCAACTGTTGAAGTTCATTCTCAGTTGATTTGTTTCCATATTTTGTTAGTGTGTTTATAATCTTCAGTTTGTTTCTACTGGACTCTACTTATAATTGGGTTATACCGAGGGATTTATTATGAGAAATAATGCTCAGTTGATGAGTTTGACTTTCTATTCTGGCTTTCAACTATGTTACAGATTGGGTAATGACTATTAAGGATAATATTTTGAAGTCCTTGATATGTCAGTTAAGTTGTATCTTGCACTAAATTATTGTTTAATGGATACAGAGGTTTACATGTAGTTTAACAGAAGTTGGCTATGTACTTTATGATGGATTTGGGATTTTGAGTTAGATATTGGTTGCTTGTTATAAAATTGAACCACGTTGGAATCATTTATTACACATAGGTTGCCGTATACATAAATTGTTATTTGTTGGACTTATGTTTCTGGATCTCATGATGAGAATGATTAAGCTACCATATGGGTCATTAAAGTAGAAAATAAATGCCCATAATGTTCTTGAATGTTCATTGATCAAATTAAAGTCTCTTTTGGATATAAATATGTTAGTTAAAGCTTTGTTGATATACTCTGTTATTGGGAAGTTAAATCTTTGATTTGGACTATGTTGCTAGAGGGAGAGTCGTCAATCGATTGATTAAACATGATTATTGGGATTGGGAGTAATTTCTAAGCTAAGTATAGCTTATTTTAATAAGTTATGAGAAATTAGAATACGAAAGTCGTTAAGACCTAATGAGTAGATTAAATGAATTTATTAATGAATGAATGTTTTTGATTATGAAGGTACTAAAAGAAAAGAAAGGAAACGATTAAGCGATGATCACATTAAAGCTTCAAGGTAAGGAATGGGTTGTCTTGGCCTTGTACCCTACACCCATGTAAAGTGTGTGTGAGTTGCTTCGTGTTGAAGTCGATTTATTTTTATTATTGTTTTACTAGGATGAATGCTAAGTTTAGATTTTGATACTACGAAAGGAAAATGAATTGAGCTAGAAAAGAAAGGAGAAAAGTACGAAGGAACTCTATGAAAGATGAAATAAAAAGGAAATGTATGATGAGAATGAACGAAATGTAGATGATGAAGAAGATGAAAACTGCTATGATGAAAATGAATGAACAAAAGTATGAAAATGAGATAAAGGACCTTGAAGGCGGGATATGCCAGAAAGAGAACGAATGAAAAGAAATAACGTTCAGGATAGGCGGAATATGCCTATCACCAAAGAGGAAATATCTAGCATAAGGAATTGAAGTAAGAGATAATTGTTTATGTATAGGTAGTTGGTGATGATTGTTCTTAATATGTTTAAATCATTTAGACGGTAGAAGTGAGAAGCATTGCAATTTATGTATGTTGCCTTTGTTACGTTATGAATTCTAAAATGATAAGAAGCATGATTAAGAAGTTAAGTGAAACAAATAATACACTTTGATTTATAAGAGTAAGGATAAGAGTATGTTAAAGCATAATGTTCAAGTATGTCAAGCATGTTTGTATGTTAGTTTAGATTTAGCATGTTAATTAAATGATATATGTCGTACATTCTTTTACCATTTTATTATGTTCGTTAATTATTTCCATTCTTTAGATGTGCAAGTTCAATTATAGTATCTTTATTTCAATGAGCATGTTTATTTCAATGAATGTTTCAATGTATGTACGGTAGAATCTATATGTTCACGATAATAGAAATCCAATAGGGAGTACCCCAAGAAATGGTACCCACACGCATGAGTGAGAAAAAATGATAATAAAAGAATGATCGGGATGAGCGGGATACGCCATCACCGAAGAAACCCTCCGGCGGGATACGTCAGGAGGGCAGCAACTCTAAGGGCGGGATACACCGAAAGAGGAAGACCCTTGGAGGCGGAATATGCCAAAAAGGGAATGAAGGCTAAGAAAAGAATGTTCGGGATGAGCGAGATACGCCATCACCGAAGAAACCCTCCGGTGGGATACACGGAAGGCAGAAACTCTGAAGGCGGGATACGCTGAAAGAGGAGGAACCTCGAAAGTGAGATACGCTGGAAATGGAACCGAAAAAGGAAGTTGGAGGGCGGATTCTATCCCCTAAGAACCCTCCAATCTTCACACTAGGGATACGAGTAAAGAATGAATGAACGTAATGAAAAGAATTGGTTTGGGTGGCCCCCATTCCAAGCGAAAGTAAAGAGAGATGCATAAATGATTTCCCCCATATCCTTATTGGGCGAAAGCTCATGTCCTTACTTGTGGTGCAAGAAACGATGAACAAAGAAGAGAAAGATGATGAACACGAAATGAAGCAGGGATGGATGATTTCGCACACAGGAGATTCGGGTTGGCAAGGCAAAGTAAAGAAAAGCAAACAGTTGTGAATCAACGACGTAAGGGTCAAGTTTTACTTGATAAGCCAAATGATTGAATGGTTTAGTATTGAAAGAATTTCTACGTTTCCATTATGATTTACAAAGGTTGATTTTAACGCTTCCGCGGAATTTAAAAGATGATTTTCATGATAGCATTTACGCTTCCGCATATTTAATAAGTTGATTTTCATGCCGAGTTAAAAAGAGAGTTAGTAGCGATCCGGTTTTAGACGCACTCTGATACACTTGTTTTCAAAGAAAGAAAAATTCAAATTTTTACGCATTTTTAGGATTTATGAAAAATTCGGGTCGTTACAATATCTCTTATCACATGATATTTTCTCTTTATATGCTTTGTTCGTTTGTGACTTCTAGGTTCTTTAGCTTTTGCCACTGCACCACTATTGTCACAGTGCAAAGACAATAACTTATCCATATTTGGAACTACTTCCAAATCACTAAAGAATTTTCTAAGTCACACAGCTTCTTTTTGCAGCTTCATGAGAAGCAATGTATTCTGCTTCAATAGTAGAGTCTGAAACACCACCTTGTTTTACACTTCTCCAAACTATGGTTCAACCTCCAAAGGTGAAAACTGATCTAGATATCGAGTTTTGATCATCTGTATTAATTTAAAAATCAAAATCTGTGTATCCAGTTGGAATCAAATCCCTACCAGAATATACTAGCATATAGTTTCTCGTTCTCCTTAGATACTTGAGAATATGTTTGACTGCTATCCAATGATCTAATCTTGTATTTGACTGGAAACGGCTAACTATCCTTACTGCATAACATATGTCGGGCCTCGTGCACAACATAGCATACATCAAGCTCCCAATAGCTGATGCATAGGGGTAACGTCTCATATCTTCTTCCTTTTGTGGTGTGACAGGACACTGCTTTTTAGAATGAATAACTCCATGTCTAGAAGATAAATAACTTTTCTTGGAGTTTTGCATCGAATATTTGACAATCATTTTGTCAATGTACAATGCTTGAGAGAAAGCTAACATTCTATTTTTACGATCTCTTATCTTCTTTTGTTGCATTTTTAGTAGGGATCGGAGGACATTCCTCAGTCAAGACAAACTTCAAGTTGTCGTGCACAAGAATCATATTCATGTTCTTTTTTCAATTGACGAAATTATTGCCAGTCAACTTTTCAGTCACGAGTAAATTAATCATAAAAGAAGATATTATGTTATAATGAATAAATAAATAAATATTAATATTATGCATAAAATTCATAAGAAATATGGCAAGTAAAATGATGCATAAGCATGCTAAATCACTAAATAAAATGCAAATGCTATTATTGCCTAGATACATAATATTTTTCCTTAGGGTAAAAATATTATTTATTAATAAATTTATTCAAAATATCTCATATTTTCAAATTTTATTAACTATCGATTAGTTTTGGTCAAAATGTGATTAACACATTATATCACATTTTTATGAGTGTATACTATCGTTTCGATTTTATAAAACTTAACTTATAATTGCCGCCTTAAGGACGGTCAATTATAAAATACATTTTATGAAACCTATCTCTTGGAGATCAACCATGGTATTGATCTAAATGAACACTCTCCTTAGAGAGGACGATAACTAAGTCGTCTCGGAGTCCCACTTAAATCTCACGTTGTTGTATCAACGATTGAGACCATGAAAAGTTACGCCTAACTCTCCGCTCCCACTCATTATTTTGAATTATAGTGATTTTATAGAATATCACATATTTTATTAAATCTATATAAAAAAATATTTAATCAAAATAAATTTATCTTATATATAGATTATTAATTTTTATAATCATATTATAAAATTAATTATACTAAATAAACAATTTATTTAGCACTTACAAAATAATGTAAAATTTTAACAATTAAAATTTTGCATTATTTTATTTTCTCACATAATTCATAAATATGAATTAATAGTTTTAATCTAATTAAAACTATTTAGTTTTTAACAAACTAATTTATTAAAATTAAATAAATAAAATATATACTAAGAATGCATATCAATATGAGAAAACTAAATGATAAGTAGGCTCTATATGCAAGTACTATATGATATATGAATGCATGACAATGATAAAACAACTTATATCAAGCATAAAAGTAAATAAAATAATGACCGGGTCGATTTGGGTATTTCTAAAATTACATATAAACCCAAAAGAAAAAAATTATCTAAAAGTCTTGGTGGCCTCCACAATTTTTGCATCATACGTCACGGTGACAACAATTGCACATCATAGTCTTGCTCCAAAATTTGTCTTGTCCTCCTTCTTTCTTTGATCTCCATCAATATTACATAAAGAGTATTTACCCAAGACAAATTGGGTTTACATCAAAAATTAAAAATAAGAAATTTTTAAAAAAAATTCCTAACCCAAATCGACCACATGAAATTATGATCATTATTTCAATCGTGCATATATCCATACATTCAACATTCCAAAATATATAGAAATTAAAAAAATGAATAAGCCTACTTATCATCACATATCATGATTTTCATAAAATCACATTATTAAATATATCATAACTACAACAAAGCTCTAATACCAATTGTTGGTTTTTAGGTTCCTTCATACGGTGGAATTACCGATGTTCATGACAATGGTAACATACGTAACCTATGTATCACGAAAAACAATTTCAACATGAACATACAACGGATCGTTGTTATAATATATTAATAATAATATGTATTTAAAATCTCTATTTAGATCTAAGCTAAAAGATGAAAAATATTACCTTTCTAGCTTACTTCACACAGGTACAAAATCAACCTTCGATCTTCTCCGCCAATCTTCCTCACCTCGAATAAGCACGTGTGGGCGTGATGAACGAAACATGATCACACTCAATTTATGATAGATCGTATTCTCAACACATGAAACGATCTATTTGGATTTAGAAAACACTTCTCTAAAGCCAACACGGAAAACACAAATTTTGCTCTAAGAATGGATTCCTTAATCTCAAAGATTTCAACTTTTTCTTAATGAGGTTGGACCTCTATTTATAGTAGTATTGCTCCATAATGGCCATTATGACATTTAGAGAAAAACACTACAAATTTCTCATTAAAGTTATCATTGATTTTATACATTTATAAAAATGTTATGGAAATCAAAAGTCTTATCACCATAGCTCAACACTTGACACATTAAAGTTATAACACATTTATAACAAAAATGTTATGGAAAACAAAAGGTCATGACATTACATCAAAGTTGACATTAATTCAAATTTGACAAAATCCATTTTAAAAACTATTTTTAAAAGTTACTTTATATTTGTTAATTAATTCAATAATCAATAATTCAATTATTTCATTTAATGAAATATAACAAATATATTAACTATGGCAACTTTTGTCATTTTGTCTTAATTAATTGAATAATCAATAATTCAATTATTTCATCTAATGAAAAAAAAGTAATAAATTTATTATTGAGTGTATTAAATAATTAATTCATAATTAATTATTTAATCTTCTTTGTTCATTTTTCTATTATACGAATAATAATAGAAGGTGACGAAGGGACCGATGGATCTATAATTTTAAGCTTCAATAATATTTCGTTAATTAATATAAACTCTTTATATTAATTAACATAATTATTAACTCTAAAGTAATTCCACTAAATACTTAGAGTTGCACTCTCAAAACTATAGAGTATATTTACTTAAAGTAATGTCCATTGATATAGTCATTACATATATATTAACCCTCCATTTAGATTTGCAATAGAACTAGGTTTATAATCCTTTAACCTCTCATATTGTTTCATTATCATTGACTACTATTAGTTTTTAATTGAATAATTAATTTATAACAATTATGAATTGCGCGCTAATTATTCGATCCTTGAACTAACAAACAAGAGAATCTATAGAAATGGATTTCATTGTATTGATATTAACATTCTCAGCTATTCATTTTAATTTACTCTCAATATACAAGGTATACGAATCGTAACTCATACAAAACTTTACCGAGTAAATCAAAGAATAAATTAAAATAAAATAGGAGTTTATTAAATACAACGAATTAAGATCATACATATATGACCATCATTATGATAAAATTAATTGTTCTATATTTAATGGAAATTAACATAACAATATAATTTTATCTGGTCCAATCCTATATAATCATATTACATAAAACATATTTATTTTATGTTACTACATATTTAGTCGAGATATGACTATACATTCTTAATGAGATAAACTATGTTTATCACTATGAGCTCTTTGAAGATTCCATACTTCAAATATAAGTCATGGACATATTCTGGTTATTACTCTTTATATTTTATCTCACATATATATAATATATATGTCAATATAAAGTTAGCATAAATAACCAAGGAATTTTTTATGAATTTTATAAAACATAATCTAAAATGCTAACATAATATCAATCAATATAAATTGATTCATATATTATAAAATTGTTCTATTACATTTGTTTGTTGGACACATTACTTTCAACAGTATAGTCTTGGTCGACTTCTAACCACCTAGGGTAGCTAGTCTCATTCCCGACAAAAGAGGAGACTTAGTCAAGTCTACCTGATTAGATCCAAACTACCCGTTCATCCCCTAACTCTCATTCCTTTTCCTTTCATTCTTTTCATTTATCAATTTTCCTTTCACAATGCATGTGAGTACCACCCCCAAAGGTGGCACTCCCTACATATTCTATTATCATGATGCATGATGATGCAGTATGAAAATAACGATAATTAAACAACGAATATCAATAAATAACAGTAATTGAAAGCGAATGACAGAACGAATATAAAAACAGCATATGACATATTTGAATCTACCGAACATAGCATTAAAGAAATGGCAAGGTGAACATGTTAGCCTTTTTATTAGGCTTAGTTTTATTTTGATGATGACCAAATGGTTTAATATAATGAAAATAATAAGTTGGTTAATTGGGTTTTTATTGATAGTGTATTTAATGTTTTATTCATTATATTTTTTATTTTTCAGATATTGTTCTTAACGTTTTACAATAATATTTATATCCGTGTATATTGGAAATGCCCTCTAAATTGGTATTATTAATGTGCTAACAAGTTTACTTGAGTCCATGTAGTGTAGCATATCATTTTGGGACTCAAAAAGTTCAGGGTCAAATTTGTCATCAAAAGTTCAGGGTCAAATCTGTCATCAAAAGTTCAGGGTCAATTCTGTCATCAAAAGTTCAGGGTCAATTCTGTCACAGTGCAGTCCAGAGATTTCGGACGATGCGAACGACATTGAGGACGCAGGACTGCAGCCGAAAACTCAGTTTGGTGTTTTCGGACGACCCACGGATGACGCGGACACAGAGGACGATCCTATTTTGAATCTGTTTTTTTATGGATGAATTTTCGAACGATATCCGACGATTTCGGACGAGGACTTGCTTCCGAAAAGTCCAGATTTCGCCAACGGACAGATTTTTGACGGACAAATTTCAACGACTATTTTCCAACGCTACATGCGGACGTCCAAAAACTCATTGCCTATAAATAATAGTTGACTCCAAGCTCTCCACAACGAACCGAGAATCGTGGCGAAGCCCTGCTGAATTTAATACGCGATTCTAATCACTGTGAGCTATTATTGTAAATCCAATTCTCCCCAACACATAAACTTGCGAGTTATATTCGGGAGAATTCTGATTAGTTAGATTGCGCTTTAATTTCCATATCTTATATTTGCGCTAAATTGTAAAGGATGATTCCCTAAGAATTCATCACACGAGGGTGACAACCCGAAACACATATAGGCTCGATTGAACGCCCATAAGTTCAATCATTGGGTGACGCCCCACAATAGTCAAATTTAGGGTGACGCCTCGTAAGAGTCAAAGGTTAACAACCTTATAATTAGTCAAGGGTGACGCCCCGTTCAATAGTCAATTTGTAAACGGTTTTATTGGCACCCGTAAGCCAATTGCTTAGTGTATCTCCAAGTGGAACTTGGAGCGCGGACGTAGGCGAGTTTGCCGAACCGCGTAAACAAATATTGTGTGCACTTCTCTAACCCTTACTCTTTACATTATTGCATATATTTGTTATCGATATTTTAATTATATGCATTAAATCATTTAGGGTTGTTAGAGATTAAAATATCGCACAAAAATATTAGAAACGCTATATTCACCCCCCCCCCCCCCCCCTATAGGCGTATATCGATCCTACAGAACATGCTATTAATTGCAAGTTATATAAACGAACTAAATATGCTTAACAATGGTACAATGGCATAGACATAGAATTGATAATTAAATGGAAATATGCTCAATAATTAGCTAATGGAAACATGCTTAATAAACAATTCATGGAAACATACTTAACGAATAGCTAATGAAAACATGCTCAATAATTTGATATGACAGGAAACGTGCTAAATGAATTAATACTAACTAAAACCACAAATCGATCATAAATGGGAGAATTAATAATAGTGTACATCAAAGGTAAAATGTGATTTAAGTCTTTTTAACTAGAGTTAGCTATCCTATTAAGATCTCTGATTATTAACACAAATTATAACAGTGATTCATCAGGCATATTTGTATTACAGAAAGTTTATAACTCCAAACCAGAACCAAGAAGTAACAACCTTATGGTTAAGTCTACTATCTTAACAAACAACATGAAAGACAACATTTCTAGTAAATTAGAATCATTAGAAATCTGTTAACAGCTCATTCATACACCTCATTTCATTAAGGCATCTTTAGTTTATCCATTCGATTCATCAAAGCTTAACGTTAAAGATTTTTGTTCAAGCGGCAAACATTCATCACTTCTCCATTTACGTAAGCATTTCATTGTAGTATTTGCAGTAAGGAAATCTACAGAGATTTTCAACAAAGAAATCAACACAACACACGCATACTACTTGTGGGTAGGGCTTCCACTGGCCAAAACATTACCCAAATCCTTACCCTTGTTGAAAAAACTTCTCACGGACAGTAGAATTCTCACGAACAGTAGAATTCTCATGGACAACAGAATTCCAGCTCACTCTTCAGCATACAGAGCTTCACCTCTACACTTCACTCAACTTAGCACTTAGAAACTCACACGAACTCACCCCAATCTTCAGAACACTCACGAGCTCACAGGGGACTCTCACAACTCTAGAAGATTTCACTCTGCACAATATTCAATTAAAAGACTCCAAGACACAACTTTAACCTAAAACCCATACCTGGAGGGAGACAATCGCGCACTCAAAAGGATGGGGAGGCATCATTTTTACGTGGAGAGGGCATGGTCCAGCGTGCGGTTCGTCTCCATGTCGAGTGAGTGGGTTTCCAATTGATAAATGAGTATTGCGTTGTCATTTAAAACCTAATATATTCGCAGATTTGGGATGTTTTGGACAAGGGCGTGCGTCTTGGCCTCGTCTGCGTTCGTCCGAAGTACACTATTCCTTAGGCAGATTTGCATTTACGAACAAAGGGTGGTCTCCTTACCTTTGTCTGTACTCATCCGAATGTGCCATTCGGACAAAGGAAGGCGTCCGCATACCGCATCCGCACTCGTCCGAAACTGTCCAGAAATTGGACAAATTCAAAATCACAGTATCCGCATTTGTTCACATTCGTCCGCTTTGAGACAGGGATGGATTAGGACGCGAGGATTCCGTTCTACATCGTCCCAAAGTATTGGGACGACATTTCTTGCATTCGCGGACGATTTTTCTCGTCCACATGCGTCTGAATTCGTCCATTCAAGCTTTTCTTCACATTTTCATGCTAAGTTTTAATCCCATAATATTTTTCCTATAAATACACGTCATAATATAACATGTATCGATACATAATACAATATATTAATTATCTCAAACTTTGATTACATCGCGTATATGAAAAAAAATGTTATCGAAGTATTACAGTCATAATGTTATTTTAACATCAAATTGCCCAAATGTTACATTGAGTCAGGTCTGACCTTGAGAAAGTTATTTGAGTGGCTTAAATTTGATAATTATGGTGTAAAAGTAGAATATGATAATTATTTAATTTCTATTAATGAGATTTTTCATATGATCAATTTGTAATAACCACAATTATGAGGCTCTTTCCCATAATTAATTTCAATATTTTAAATTTATTGAAATATTGAAAGTTTTCTTGAAAAAGATTCTAGTATCTTTTGCTTTTGTTGTTGTTGCAATAATTATTAGTAGATATTTATTAGTTTTCCTATGGTTCTTTTGCATTGATTATTATTAAATTAATATTTCAGAAACTATGAAATAGATTTTATGACATGATTTTATGAAATAGATGTCCACCTAGTTGAAACATAATGAAAATTATGTTATTAATTAGTTTTCTTGCTTCAATTTACAAATACTTAGTGTTGAGGTAGAGAGAGAAAACGGCCATTCGATTTTAGAGGGATGAGAACGGATCAAGAAAATAAAATATGGGGAAAATAACAAATCAACCATCTTACTTTACTGTCAATGAAAAGTCAATTACTAATTTTTTTTTTCCTAACAAATTAATCACTTAACTATAAAAAAAAAATGTCGCTGCAAACATCGCAATCACGTTTGCTATCAAAATCTGTCAATTTTTTTCGTCGCAGAACACAAATGTATTGACCGCCGTAGATCATCGTGCGTCGTTTTGTCTATATAAGAATTGACTGTAAACTCTGGCGAGTACCGGGAAATATGAAATCCTCAGCGAACTAAGTTCAATGAATTATAGGGATGTTTGTTTTATGTTTGAGTGACGTTCTTTCACGATTATATAGGCAGATTTAATGTTCAGAGAAGTCCCTTGAACATAAAATAGACATCCATCGACCAAAGATAAACGTCTGTTTCAGCCTGAACGACGTAGTCTTAAGTCGAGAGACATTTGTTGTGAGATTAGGGATATTCGTTGTGAGACTAGGGACGTTCATTATGGGCAGAACGACGTAGTCTTAAGTCTAGGGACATCTGATATGTGGAAAGGGACATCCATTGTGTACCGAGGGACGTCAGTTTTAATTGAGATGGTCTGCCTTTTAAAAAAGCGGGTGACTTGCATGTGACCCTTCTTTGGGTGATGGCCTATATCCATCCTAGCCGTCAATTCCGATTGAGGGACGTCCGTCCTCAATTAAACGGCCAAAAACCATCGTCCGCCATCGCCTTTGGAAAATGACAAACTCCATCCTAGCCGTCCATTCCGATCGAGGGACGTCCATCCTTGATCCAACGGCCATGAACTATCGTTTGCCATCGCCTTTAGAAAATGACAAACTCCATCTCGCCGTTCATTTCGATCGAAAGGATGTCCGTTCTTGATCCAACGGCCAAAAACCATCATCCGCCATCGCCTTTGGAAAATGACAAACTCCATCCTAAACGTCCATTCCGATCAAAGGACGTCCGCCTTCGATCCAACGGCCATGAACCATCGTCCGCTATCGTCTTTAGAAAATGACAAACTCCATCCTCATCCGTCCATTGTTGCTACTTTGGACGTCTCCGTTTAACGGTCTTTGCCATTAACGTGATTGCGGCGTTACAGTCGACGGATTTTGACAGCCGTCCCTCGTTGTTGCTGCCTTGGACGTCTCCGTTCAATAGTCCTTGGCATTAACGTGACCACGGTGTTACAATCGACGGATTTTGACGGCAAACGTGACTGCGATATTTGCAGTAACATTTTTTCATAATTCAATGGTTAATTTATTAACAAAAAAATATGATGGTTAATTTATTATTAAACGCAATGTACTATGATTGGTTTATCATTTTCCCTATAATATACCCAAGGGGGCTGGGTATCATATATTCTTCCTAACGCTATCAAATAACTAAAGGACGTCGCTTAGCAATGATTGACTATAATTGACCTAATCTCTAAATGCTTCTAAACTCTAATCCACCTCAAAAATCCAAGATTATCAAATTGGGCCCATAGATTTTTCGGCCCAATCAATTTCACCGACACTCCAAACCTTAGCCTTGTCCTCAACATTTTTGTCCGATAAAAAATTTTCCTATTAAATCTTTCACAAGCCCATCCAATTACATAAAATGGTAAAATATAATTAAACCTTAAATTTTATAAATTCGTTCAATTTAAATAATGAAGTTTTTTTTTAAACAACATAAATTTTAAATTTTGTAATTCGTTCAACTTAAATCTTGAACTTTATTTGAACAAAATGAACATCAATTCTTGCATCTTGAACAAACTAGACTATACTCGATTTTACTTTAATCATAACCGATATTATTATATTTATTATTTTTTTTAAAAATTTTAATTTTAAAAATTACAAAAAATAAAATTGGTCTAAACTGAAGCTAAACAAACTAAAACCGATTCAAAATTGAGTTCAAACCGATTCAAAGCGAATCCAAACCAAAAAAAATCTAAAACTGAAATCCAATCGAAATCAAACCAAGTTAAATTGAAAAAAATTAATTTTAATTTCATTTTGTTCACGGTGATAATTCAAAGTTCATTTTGTTTGGGGTGTAAAATTCAAGATTTCATTAAAAAAAAATTTATAGTTTACATTGAATGGACGCTCAAAATTCAAAATTTAGTTTTTACTTTACCTTAAGTAAAACGAAAGTAAACTTACTGTGAACTTCTCATATTCAAAATAAATCGTCACAATAACTCCAAGAGTTTAGTTTTTGTCTTTAACCAACTCCCTATTCATTAGTACACTCATTCCTTCTTTCTTGCTGCTGTTTTCTCTTTTTCATTTTTGAACGCTTTGAATTATGATTCGTGCTTAATTTCTTGGGTAATTATAGTTTTTTTAAGTGGTAGGCACGATATTTCTAATGTAAAAAATCAAGCTCACAGTAAAAAATTCAAAATAAGCTTAAAAAGATACAATAAATGAAACACGACAAACATATAATGATGTAATTTATGACCGTTACTCAACAATTACTAATGTTTTTTTATTAATTAAACATCTAAGTATAAATATAAAGCAATATTTAATTAACGAGTAGTATAAAGTTTATTTTTTAATTCTAAACTTTAGTCTTATTTATTTGACGTATCTCCCATTAATGGTGTAAATAATATATTTTTTAATTATTACACTAATAAATTAATGACCCATAAATATTATTTCATAAAATATAAATTTATAATGTAAATTTCACGTTATTCTTATTTTTCCTAGCAATTTACTTGTGATCAATAATCTAATCATATTTAATTGGAAAAAAGAAGAAAAAGAAAGTACAAAGGTGAAGTCATTTGGCTTGACAATTGTTATCACAAAAAATTCAATGATCTCGTCATAATTGGAAAATATAGTCACAACATTTTTTACTATTCATGTGTATGATATAAAACTCAAGCAGTGGTTGATAGGGGAAGATTTTTCCAACGTAAAAACGTTGATTCTCCCCCTGAAACGATATAAAACTCTACATAAACTCTAAAACAACAATAATAACATAGAAACAAACCAACAATTCGAGTTTCCAAACTCGAATCCAAAACTGACACAGAACAAAATTTTCAAATGGAAAAACAAAGCAACAAATGACTTATTAGTGAAACTCCTTCACAAAGGTCAGTGATCAGGACATTACAAATACAAATCGAGTAGAGAAACGACGAGATTCACTCCTTAGTCCCCCCATTTCTTTATCTACCGCGGATGATCTCTCACCTCTCACTAGGTAAGGAAGAAATTTTCTTTTCTCATAAGAAAAATTAAAAAAGTTTAAATTTAATTATTTTATACAATAAATATAATATAAATATTAAATAAAATTTTTAAATCACGTGTGACAAAATTTGACAAACACTCAAAATGAAATGCACTAGTTGGTCATTGATTGAACTCTTTTATAAGTGACCGAAAACTAATGACACATGTTAATAATCTAGTCAACGTAATTGACTAAATCAAAGTGAAAAATTTATTCAAAAAAATAAAAAATCCAAAAAATTACCAATTTTACACCTTAAATGTCATAGAATTATTCTGCTACTTGTCACTCATGCCTCCTCAATAAATTAGAAAATTAAACATTGAAATGCATATTTTGGATCAAGGGTACGAATATCTTATATGTGACCAATTTTTAGTAACGTGTGTGGCTTAGTGAGCGACTGTGCAACAATTTTTTTTACGTTATTTTATAATTTGAACTAAGACTTTTAAAAATGAAAATTATTGATTTAATAATGTAAGATATAATTTAAAAGATTAATACATAGTTTTGAAATCTATAAAAGGGGAAGCGACGGAGCCAAACATTATAACCCACAAGCCGTTGTGTTTGCCATGGACGAGTCTTTTATCTCCTTCCCAATGCTCTGCTCCTTCCTGCTTCTCCTACTAATGGCGGTGAGGATAACCAGAAGAAACACCTCGTCTCCAAAACTCCCACCCGGCCCATGGAAGCTTCCCATCATCGGCGATTTGCATCACCTGATCGGCGACAACCCCCAAAACAGCTTGAAAAAATTGGCCGACAAATACGGTCCGCTGATGCACCTGCAACTCGGCGAAATCTCCACCGTCGTTGTTTCCTCCTGCGAAATCGCGAGAGAAATTTTTAAAACCCATGACCTTAATTTTGCTAACCGTCCGAAGACTTTCTTAGGCAATTACTTCACGTATGGCCTAAAAGACGTCGCCTTTGCTCCCTATGGAGATTACTGGAGAGAGGTTCGAAAGATCTGTATAATTGAACTTTTTAGCATCAACAGGGTGAAGTCATTTCGGCCAATTATATACCGGGAAACAGCGAAAATGGTGGAAGAGCTCAAATCTAATAATGGGTCGGTGGTGAATTTGAGTAAAATGATATTTTTCCTTCTTAATACCATCACTGCTAACACTGCGTTGGGAGGAAAAAGTCACGAGCGGAAAGAGTTTCTTGCTGTATCGGATAAGATTATGCGTCTTATGTCTGGTTTTCAGCTGGCTGATGTCTTTCCTTCCCTCAAACTTCTGCATTACCTAGATGGATCTCAGAAGAAAGCAGAAACATTCCATAAAGAATGCGACCGAATACTGCAAAACATCATAAACGAGCATATACGAGAGCCAGAAAATGGAAAATCCGATGGAGATGTTGAAGAACCAGAGGATCTTGTTAAAGTTCTTCTCGGAATTCAAGAGAATGGCGGCCTTCCGTTTCCCATGGCAAACGATAACGTGAAGGCAATTATCTTGGTTCGTGTTCACTTACTTTTTCAATTGAAAATTCTATTCAATTAGAACTTTGAAGTCAAGAACTTTCAATTCTTTGACAGAACTAGGAATTCATTGACTGAGTTTATGTATTCCATTTCAGGATGTTTTCATAGCAGGAACAGACACATCATCCACGCTGATCGAGTGGGCGATGTCAGAGCTCGTAAAACAACCAGAAATGATGAAGAAAGCTCAAGCAGAAATCAGACAAGTTTTCGATTCGAAAGGAGAAATAGACGAAACAGGTCTCCAAGAACTGAAATACTTCAAACTAATCATAAAAGAAACGCTGAGATTACACCCTCCACTCCCATTACTAGCCCCAAGAGAAAGCAGAAACGATGTCGAAATCAACGGCTACCGCATTCCAGCCAAAACAAAAGTGATCGTCAACGCCTGGGCGATCGGAAGAGACCCCAAAGTATGGACAGACCCAGAAAGATTTAACCCGGAAAGATTTATGGAAAGAGACATAGACTATAAGGGAGGAAACTTTGAGCTGGTTCCGTTTGGAGGAGGAAGAAGAATTTGTCCAGGAATGGCGCTAGCGTCAGGCACTTCGGAGATGATTCTGGCAAATTTGCTCTACCATTTCAACTGGGTAGTTCCAGACGCAGGAAAACCAGAAGAGCTTGATATGGCATTCGTTACCGGATTAGCGGCCAAAAGGATGAACCAACTGAAACTGATTCCGTTTCATTATAATCGTCCGATAAAGACAATACCTTAGCATTCGTGGTTCTCCAATAAATGGTTTGCCTCAGCACCAAGGGTCGAATCTAGTCAATAAGTCTTCGTTGCATGTTCATGTCGGAGACGCTATTTACTTCTAAATAGAGTATATTTCAAAAAGAACAAAACTAGAAGTTGAAGCATCCACTGCCTGGTCAAGCGCAGTAGCTTCTTTTGTCTGATTTGCTAATGGAATAAATGAGTGGAGGGTCAATTATTGATCATAATATAGTAAAACGTGGCTAAACACCATGAATAAACCTCAACAGACAATAAACATCTCTCCCTTCTACTTGTCACGCCCAGCATGGATCCGACACAAAACATAGCATCGCCCCCAGCGCCCCAATCTTATTGAATCCCTGACTTTTAACCTTAAATGTTTCAAATAAGAACAAAGATCTTAAAAATAAATTAGCTAGAAACCAGACAACTGAGTGAAGTTTAAGATAATATAGTAACATATATTTAATAAACTGACAAATTATAAAATAAAAAAACTTAGTCTAATATTACAACTAATGAAATATGAATTTACAAATAGCTCTAGAAAGAAAATTAAAAAAAAAAAAAGAAATAATTCGCCGAGCCCATTTCTATACCCGTAACTGATGATCTCTCACACTAAGATCTGAAAGGGATGAGTCGTTTGAAGTGAGTCGACTAAACTCAATAAGAATATAATTTTATATTTAGTGTAGAGGTAAACAAAATATACGAGTATGCTAAGATAAAATATTTTATGCATTTGAGTATAAAACGTATAATAGAATAAGTTTTTAAAACATACTACTATAGTGTTATACATAAAAAAAAAAAAAACTTTCTCTTATACAAAATTTCAGTGAAAATGAAATCACTCACGGACTCCAAACACTTTGCCATCAACAACAAAAATAACAACGATACTCGCCGATCGAAACTGCCACAAATAACCCTAATCAAATTTAGGGTTTTGCATCTAGAAACACGACACATATAATTGTCTCATTGCTCTTGTTACATAAATCATCTAACGGTAGAATGTACGTAAATAAAATAAGACCCCTACATGGATCGATTAAACTTGCTTCATGCGGCCAAGTTAATTAATGAAGATAATATACATATTCGAAATAAAATATATCCATTGAAAATAAATATGTAATACAAAAACCAACAAGCCTTAAAAGATGAAAACAATAAGAACACGTTTAAAATAAAGTTTGAGAAAACCAATGCAATACCGAATATGAAAATTGACCTCTACTTCAACTAGACTTACCAAAGCAAAGCTCAATGTTCAAAACTTTAGGAATTCCAAATCTCGAGTCAAGCTTAAGGATCTATCAATATACTCATTCCAATCAATATATTTTTTCAATCTCTCAAAAGTCTATTGGAACCCCTAATTAGAATAGGAACCGATTCGAGAAACTTAATGAACATATCCCATGAAAATCTAATTTTAAATCACATTCTGAACGCCCTCAGAAGTGTCTATGTAACATTTGGGCTTTTCTGGCCCAGCCCAGAAGAAAAAAAAATCAGTTTGAAAAATTTTTAAAAGAGGATAAACAACCCCATTCAGGGGGTTGTTTTGCTAAAAAGGGGGGGAGGTTCCCCTATTTCAAAGAAGTGGGAAGATTGGACTTCCCCAATTCTCTCCTATCTTCTCCGGCGATCGTCTTCTTCCTAGATCCGAGAGTTCTATCGGGTGCAGTGTTAGCCTTTTTGTTAGGCTAAGTTTTATTTTGATGATGACTAAATTGTTGATTAATTTAATAAATCAATAAATTATATTTTGTGTTGTATTTCGTATTTACCGGATATTAGTCGTATCATTTTATCATAATATTTATATCAATGTTTATTGGAAATACCCTCAAAATGAGTATTATTTATGTGCTAACATGTTTATTTGAGTTCATGTAGTGTTGGATATCTTTTAGGGACTCAATATAGTTCAAGGGTAAATTTGGAGTGAAGTGGGGACGAGTTGTGGATGAGAAAAACTTGTCCCAATCTGATCTGTGTTCATTCGGACTAGTGAGGATGACATGCGGATGAAACATAGTCGTCTGAATCCTCCCTGGAGTGTGTACATCGAGTTTAAGACGAGATGAGGATGAAAAAATGCGTCTAGAGTGCTTTCAGACGAGTGCGGACGGATGCGGACGAAGATGCCCCGCATCTGATTTGAATCTGTAATATTCATGGCCGAATTTCACACAAGAAAAAGTCAAAGATAGAAGTCATTATGCTTTGTGTCAATCTGGATTTTCCATTTGATCCGGGTGGAAGACATGCAGAAGATAGAGGTAGAAGATTCCCTAGATTTTAGGGCAAATCCTTTTCAACACCGGGAGTATGATGCACCTTGGATTTGCATTAACATCATTTTTATTTTATTTTTATTAGAATGAAGGACGTCCAATACAAGAAAATCTTGAAGAAAGAGAAAGATATTATCTCTTTAGATATTATCTCTAAAAAGATCCACTTATCTAAGATATCTAGATCCACTTATCTATGTTATCTTTTATTTAGTTTTCTAATTTATGTTCGTAAAAGGCAGTATAAAGCCACCTAATTTTATGTTTTAGACAGTTGTTGAATTTTGATAAAACAAAACTTTTGCTTTTCAGGAATTGGAGGGATCATTTTCTTCCTTTAGTGAGTAATATCCAAAGACCCTTTGGTGCATAATATCCAAAGTCCTTTTCGTGTGAGTTATGTCATGAAAAAAACTTGCAGCTGCATCCTTATCCAAAGAGGTGAGAAGCGTTGCGTTCATCCATTGGCAGCTTAAAGTTGCCAACTTTCATATTCCAAGATTCCATTCCGGGATTTGAGACGGTTAGATATAAATTCATTCTGTGCGCACATCAGCTACTGTAGCGGGCCGAGTCAATCACTAAGTGCGACCATATTTATTAGGTCGTTATTTTATTGTTCATACCGATCAACGAAATTTAAAATTTCTTTTAGAACAACAGATGGTGGCGGTAGAGCACCCGAAATGGCTCACAAGGTTGTTAGAATTTGATTTTGAGGTACAATATAAACTGGGAGTTGACAATAACATAGTTGATGCTCTTTCAAGGAAAGAAGAAACTTCTTCAGAATGTGAGATGTAGGGAATTTTATGTCAAAGCCTATGTGATTTGCGAGAATTGGAAAAAAAAGTGGATGTCGATCCTAAGTTGAGTGTGATAAAAAATGCATTATTACTTCAAGACAATTCACAGTTCCAATCGGGATTTTGCTTTATTAATGCTTAACTATTTTTCAAAGGGAGGAAGGTGATTTTGAAATAATCTCAATATATTCCTTACATGTTGCAGTTGTTTGATGCTAGCCCAATTGGTGGCCATGCAGGATTTGTCAAAACTCTTCAACGTTTAGTTGCTGAACTATTTGATTTGGCATGGGGACAAATGTTAAACATTTTGTCAAGTCTTGTGAAGTGTGTCAGAGAAACAAATATGAATCAATATCTCTAGCAAGATTACTTCAACCGTTGCTAATCCCTAATGATATTTGGGAGGACATTATTATGGATTTTTGAGAAGTTACCGAAATCAGAGGGGATGGATACTATTCTCGTTGTGGTTGACCGTTTGAGTAAATACGCTCATTTTCTGCCATTACAACATCCTTTTACTGCTCAGATAGTTGCCGAATTGTTTTTCAACAAAATTTTTAAGCTTCATGAGTTGCTCAAGTCCATAATTTCTTATCGAAATAAAATTTTTGTTAGTAAGTTTTGGAAGGTACTGTTTGCTCTCCCAAGTACTATATTGAAGTTTAGTTCAACTTATCATCCCCAAACGGATGACCAATCTGAAGTGGTAAATCAAACTATAGAGACTCATTTACGTTTTTTTTCTATTGATAAACCCAAAACTTGGTCGAAGTGGTTAGTTTGGCTGAGTATAGGTATAACACTTCATATCATTCAGCTATTCACATGACACCCTTCAAAAGCTGTGTATAAGCGGGATCCTTCGCCGATTTTGAAGATCGATTTACCGATTGATTTTGTAGTACCGACAGTAGACACTCAATTGCAGGAAAGAAATGATATTTTTGCCACATTAAAGCTTCATTTGCAAAAGGCTCAAATGCAGATGTCACTTTATGCTAATAAGAAACATCGTTCAATGGAATTTCAAGTGGGTGAATTTGTTTGGTTTAGGATTCAACCGTACAGGCAGATATCAGTGATAAAAAAAAATTGAGTGTTAAGCTCTCTCCACAGTATTTTGGGTCATTTTAGGTGCTGCAAAGGATAGGCCAAGTGGCTTACAAGCTTAAATTGCTTGAATTCTCTTTGACTCATCCAGTTTTTCATGTGTCTTTATTGAAAAAAGTTTTTGGGCTGATTGAGTATGTGGTTCCCTTACCAAAATTATTATTGAATGATATGGATTGACAACTTTAACCGGAGTCTCTATTGGATGTCTAACACAATTGTGGTGAGCCGAGGAAGATTTGGTCTTTGACAAATTACCAACAATCTTAAAAGCTTAAACTTGTAGGTTGAAGAATAATTTAATTATTTATATTTTTCTTAACATTACCCCTCACATGTAAGCCATTTTTTTTTATTGGTCCTCACGTGTAGGTATTTTTTTTAATGAGATTAATTTTTAACTTTGCCGAGATTCGAACTTGGGATCTCTAGCTCTGATATCATGACAAATTACCGACAATTCCCAAAGGTTAAACTTGTGGATTGAGGAATAATTTAATCATTTATATTTTTTTTAAGAGTCTTGATCAAGTGAAAACATCGTCAGTCGTTTGAAGCTGGTGGTGCGAAAGAGTGTGGTTGTCTGTGGTGTGTGAAGTAATATATGAAATAAAGAGCTTTCATCTATCAAATACCCTTCCAACTTCTGTGCGTGAATTGAACTTATTTCTTTTCGCATCAAATTTTGCAAGTTCGGCAAAGTCATCGTGCAGGGCAGATAGAAATCTTTAGAAATGTATGCACCCAGAAACTTATATAATCTATCGAATTATCACAAACATATCTGAAACTGTAAAATGAAAATGCAAATAGTTTCAACGGGAAAAATATGGCATTAAACATGAACACCATTGATTACAAGTACCGTTATCAGCAGGTTGAACAAGTCATCTTCCTAAAACATCTAAATAAGGTTAGAGAAAAATGAAGCGAAACAGGGGATCTAAACTCACACTGTCTGAAAACCCATCTTCTGTATTCCAATCACTACCATCCCCATCACTATCACCCTCCTCCTACTCCTCGTCTTCATCGCTATCCAAGGGAGACAACACCTGACCGGACCTCCATTTTTTATTGAGTTTGAGAATTCTAGGGCTGGAGTGCGTCGAAAACACAACGAAACCTAGAGACGCCATTCCTTCTCCTGTAAACCCCTCTTCCATAAAAACACGACGACGAAGAAGAAGAGTGGGAAGAGTGAGGAATAGGAGTGATGAGGTAGAGAGAGAAAACAGCCATTCGGTTTCCTAAAGAGGCTGGGTATCATATTATCTGCTCAGGGCTCTCAAACTACTAAACTACGTTGCTTAGTAGTCATTGACTACATTTATCCTAATCTCTGAATGCTTCTAAACAAAAATCCAAGATTATTAACTTTGGGCCCATATATTTTTCGACCCAATCAATCTCGACGGTGACCCAAACCTTAGCTTGGCCTCAACATTTTTGTACTTTTATTTGAATAAAATAAACCTCAAAGTTTGCACATTAAAAAAACTAGATCATACTCGATTTTGTTGTGATAGTAACCATTTGATATTATAATATTTATATATTTTTTTAATCTTAATTTTAAAAATTACAAAAAACAAAATAAAACTGGTCTAAACCAAAGTTAAACAAACTAAAACCGACCCAAAATTGAGTCCAAATAAAAAAAAAACTAAAACTAAAACTGAAATCGAGTCGGAGCCAAACTAAGCAAAATTTAAAATATCAATTCGAGATTCATGTTGTTCATTGTGCAAAGTTTAAAGTTTATTTTTGGTTTAAGATGATTTCGTTCGAAAGAAAATCTAGGGTTTTCGTTGAATAGACCCTCAAATGTCAAAATTTAAATTTTATTTTAACTTACGTAAAATGAGACTAAACCTGCACGATTTTATTACAGGTATTATCTAGAAGAAACTTTGCACTAGCGTAGATAACGGTGTGCTTATAAATTAAAGTTAGGTTGAAATTTCTAGTCTAAAAAATTCCTAATTCTTGTCTTTGACCAGCTTCTTGCTCCTCGGTAGTCCAACTTCAAGGTTCTTTGTTTTGACTCATTCCTTCTTTCTTGTTTCTCTCTCTTGTTTTTTGTTTTTTTTTTACTAGGAGACGTGCTTAATTTCTATGGTGGAATTTTAATTTCTCGAGTAATTCTCTATTTTTTGGAAAATTAACAAAATAATCATTAAACTATAATATTAATGACAAATCAATCATTGAACTATTATTGATAATAAATAAAATACTGAATTATGATAAATGAACGGCCCTGTGGAACGTAAATATGCTTTCGCTGCGAAAAGTGAGTCTTTTCGCATCAAAAACGTTTCTTTCCACAGCGGATGGTCTCACTTTTCGCTCAAATTGTTGTTATTCAATGTAGTAGACAATGAATATTCTGACTGGTTTTCTCATATTCTGGAACTATTTGAGATTATCGAGTAACAAATTGTCTGGACTTTTTCCCCGACGTCACTACTGAAATGCACAATAATTTTACCAATTTGATACCAAAATTGATTTCGAAACTGAACAAACTGAAAATATTGAAATTAAAGTTCAATGAATTCGAAAAAGAAGAGAATCGGTCCGCTGCGAAAATCAAATTTGTCCGCTGCGGAATGAAATTGAAATTTTTAACGAAAAACGAGACATTGATATTTGTGTCGTACATTTCTCATAATTTAGTATTTTGTTTATTAGAAAAAATTGTTTAGTAGTTAACTTGTTATTGATCTTATAGTTTAGTGGTTGTTTTATTAATTTCCCTAAGTTTTTTTAATTGGTAGTCACAATCTTTTTAATGTGAAAAATCAAGCTCATAGTAAAAAATTCAAGATAGTCTTAAAAAGAATACGAAAGATGAAGCATGACAAGCATATAAAAATGTAATTTATGGTCGTTACTCGACAATTACTAATATTTTTTTATTAATTAAACAACACAGTATAAACATAAAAGCAATAATTAATTACCGAGTAATGCTTGGTTTATTTTTTAATTCTATACTTTAATCTTGTTTATGTTATATGTCACTCATTAATAATGTAATTAACATCTTATTTTAACTATTTTTTATTTATTTTAATTATTATATTAATTAATAAGTGAAATATAAATATTACATCATAAAATAAAATTAAGTTACAAAATTAAAAGTTACATGTAACATTTCTTTTTATTACATCACCTAACAATCCATAATGGTCCATAATCTAATAATATTTAATTGGGAAAAAGAAGAAAAAGAAAGGAAAAAAGTGAAGTCATTTGGCTTGACAATTCTTATCACATAAAATAAAATCCAATGATCTCATCATAATTGGAAAATATAGCCATAACATTTTTGACTATTCGTGTGTTTGCTAGCATATATTAATATCATTTCAATTAATTACTTATTCTATAATTTCTAGACATTTTAAATAACTTTTTAAAATTGACTATAAGAACACCATGATGGGCTAGAGCGTAGAAGTTTTGGTTTGTGATAATAAAAGTAGACTTTCGAGAGAAACAATGAGAAACTTATTAATGAAAGCTGTTGTTTATGAAAAGACTATGTCTCGAAATTGGCAAAAGTGTAAGGCGTCCAAAATTCATCCAAATGACATAAAATTTGGACCACGTCATTCTCTGTGAATTAACAGGTAACCCTCCAAAAATTAGATAAAAACTCGTTCGGGAATATAAGTTAATCACAGAAGAGTGTTGTTAAACTAAAGAAGCGCCAAAGGGCATAATCGAAGCCCAAATGGAGTATCTCGTGACTTTACCAAATAAAAAAAACTAGTCAGGGTCTATGGCGCATCACATCCCAATCTTAAGTTTAGAATATTAATTCTTCAAAAGAATGTAAGCTTACAATTGTTAATTTACCTTAAATTTAAATAATATATTGCACGCTACTTCTTAAATTATACAGTTTTGCAAATAGAGTAATACTTCCTCACAAGTGCAATTTATGTAATAAATTATAAATAGTTAAAATAAGTCATTAATTACATCAATTAATATTTGATCGGTAGATAAATAAGAATAAAGAGTAGAGAAATAAGAATAAAAAGTAAACATTATGTTATTCTTGCAAAAATAAGTAACGAGGAATATCATTGTGTCACATTAAATTTTAACTTAGAATTATGTATATACCATAGATGTCCTAGAATTATACTACTACTTGTCACTCATGCCACTTTAATAAATTTACTCTACGAATTAGAATATTAAACATTGAAATGCATATTTTGGATTGAGTAATATTATATTTACTTTTTATTTTTACTGTTTAATTTTAACTTTAGGATGTAATAAATATTAATTGGTACAATTAATATAATAAATTATAAATAATTAAAATAAATTATTAATTCCATCCAACAATATTTATCGCAAAGTAAATATAAAAAATAAATATAAAATTATTCTTTTGTATTAAGGGAATGAAAATCTTATATGTAGTGAATTTTTGGTAACTCTTTTTTTTATGTTGGGCTTAGTGAGTGACTCTGCACCAAATTTTGTGTCGTTATTTTATAATTTGAAATAAGACTTTTAAATATGTAATTTTTGATTTAGTAAATGAGATATTATTTAAAGAGTAATTATCACTGTTAATCTTGAAATATAGTAATCTTTTTAACTGATTCTTTAAATTATTATTATTATTATTGAACAACTCAAAATTTAAGATATTAGTAATAGACACCCTTACTGTTGGAGAATTCGTTAAATAACAGATATTATTTGCTAGAGAAAATATTATTTTCACATCTGATACTTGCAATTTACAAAGAAAATAAGTCTTTGGAATAAGATTTACTTTCCATAACAGAATATATGTTTCTGCTGCTTAGAATATGAGTTATTTTTTACAGTAAAAATAAATATTTACTATAATATTATTTTTACAATGAATACTTAACTCTTACCATAGAAAATATCATTTCTGTAGATAACATTGTCATTTAATGAATCATTTAATAATAAGAGTGCTTTTTACTAATGGCTTTCAATTATTAAACAATATAAATAGAAGTCCAAATTGAAAATTCGTTAATATAGTTTTGAAATCTATAAAAGGGGAGGCGAAGCAGCCAAAGAATATAACCTACAAGCCATTGTGTTTGCCATGGACCAGTCTTTTTTCTCCTTCCCAACGCTCTGCACCTTCCTGCTTCTCCTGCTAATGGGGGTGAAGATAACCAGAAGAAACACCCCGTCTCCAAAACTCCCACCCGGCCCATGGAAATTTCCCATCATCGGCGATATGCATCGCCTCATCGGCGACCACCCCCATACTCTCTTTAAAATATTGGCCGACAAATACGGTCCGGTGATGCACCTGCAACTCGGCGAAATCTCCACCGTAGTTGTTTCCTCCGCTGAAATTGCGAGAGAAGTTTTGAAAACCCACGACCTTAATTTTGCTCACCGGCCGACTACTCTCTTAGGCTATTACTTGACGTATGGCCAAAATGACGTCGCCTTAGCTCCCTATGGAGATTACTGGAGAGAGATGCGAAAGATCTGTACACTTGAACTTTTTAGCGTGAAGAGGATTCAGTCATTTCGGCCAATTATAAAACGGGAAACAGCGAATATAGTGGAAGAGCTCGTATCTAATAATGGGTCGGTGGTGAATTTGAGTAAAATGATATTTTCCACTCTTAATACCATCACTGCCAACACTGCGTTGGGAGGAAAAAGTAACGAGCGGGAAGAGTTTCTTGCTGTATCGGAAAAGGTTGTGTCTTTGTTGACTGGTTTTCAGCTGGCTGATGTCTTTCCTTCCCTCAAATTTCTGCATTACGTTGGTGGATTTAAGAACGAAGCAGAAAAAGTCCATAAAGAAATCGACCGATTACTGCAAAACATCATAAACGAACATACACGAGAGCCAGACAATGGAAAATCCGATGGAGATGTTGAAGAACCAGAGGATCTTGTTCAAGTTCTTCTCGACATTAAAGAGAATGGCGGCCTTTCGTTTCCCATAGCAGACGAAAACGTGAAAGCAATTATCTTGGTTCGTGTTCACTTATTTCTTCAATTAAAAATTCTATGCAATTAGAACTTTCAATTCTTTGGCAGAATTAGGAATTCATTGACTGAGTTTAAATTTTCCATTTTCAGGATGTTTTCATTGCAGGAACGGATACATCATCCACGCTGATCGAGTGGGCGATCTCAGAGCTCATAAAACAACCAGAAATAATGAAGAAAGCTCAAGCAGAAATCAGACAAGTTTTCGATTCGAAAGAAGAAATAGACGAAAAAGGTCTCCAAGAACTAAAATACTTCAAACTAATCATAAAAGAAACGCTGAGATTACACCCTCCCCTCCCATTACTACTCCCGAGAGAAAGCAGAAACAATGGCGAAATCAACGGCTACTACATTCCAGCCAAAACAAAAGTGATCGTCAACGCCTGGGCGATCGGAAGAGACCCCAAAGTATGGACAGACCCAGAAAGATTTAACCCGGAAAGATTTATGGAAAGAGACATAGACTATAGGGGAGCAAACTTTGAGCTGATTCCGTTTGGAGGAGGAAGAAGAATATGTCCAGGAATGGCGCTAGGGTTAGCCACTTCGGAGATGATTCTGGCAACTTTGCTCTACCATTTCAACTGGGTAGTTCCAGACGGAGGAAAACAGGAAGAACTTGATATGGCTGTCGCTTACGGAGTAGTGACCAAAAGGCTGAACGAACTGAAACTGATTCCGGTTCATTATAATCGTCCGATCGAGACAATACCTTAGCAACGTGGTTCTCCAAATAAATGGTTTGCCTCAGCGTCAAGAGTCGAATCTAGTCAATTAGTCTTCGTAAAAAGAGTATATTTCAAAAAGAACAAAACTAGAAGTTGAAGCATCCACTGCCTGGTCAAGCGCAGTAGCTTCTTTGTCCAGGTTTGCCAATGGAATAAATGAGTCGAGGGTCAATTATTGATCATAATATTGTAAAACGTGGGTAAACACCATGATTAAACCTCAACAGACCCCTGAATAAACATGTTTCTTCTACTTGCCACTTCCAGCATGGAACCGCCACAAAACATAAAATCAGTTAGTGGGGAACACCCTCCAATGCTCCCCACGCGTCCTCAATCCTGGCACTTCTCTTTCCTTTCGTTTTCTACAAAACAGTTCTCTGCATTTCATCATCCAGCAGGGAGGGCTCTCCTTTTCTCCTCTGCAGAAGCCCTCCTTCATGCTCTGCAGAGAGAGCTCTCCAGCTCTCCTCAACAGAGAGAGCACAGCTCCTCCTCCACCGGGAGAGAGCACAATTTCTCCTCCACCAACAGAGAGAGCGCAGCTCCTCCTCCACCGAGAGAGAGCACAGCGTTGGGATTAGAGGGTGTTGAGATTAGACGCTCTAATCCAACTTGTATCGAAACGATTGATCGAGAAAAAAACAGAAAAGAAAACACACAGTTTATAGTGGTTCACTCTCAGTTTGAGAGCTACGTCCACTGGCCGCTAACAGATCTCACTATGATCAAAACGGAGTTACAGAAGTTGTTTTTTTATTTTGCCTCACCCTCACTGTTTCTCTCTACCTCAACATCTCTCCAAAACCCTAATTACATCTTTATATACCTAAAGAAATAGGGTTATGAAAACAGGGTGAATATACCAAAATACCCTAAACAATAAAATTAGACTCCATAACTCAACAATCTCCCACTTGGAGACTAATCACATCATCTCTCCATTTGCAGCGGCATCATGCACATATCTCATCCAAGAAGTCCAACTGAAGTTGCGCACAACTTCAGCTTCTCACTAGTCACAGCTTTCGTCAACATGTCAGCTGGATTTCGACTCCCTGATATCTTCTCAAGTGTCAACACACAATCTTCTAAAATGGATCTGATAAAATAATAGCGTACCTGTATGTGCTTTGTCACAATGCAATTTACTCCCATCGTAGTTTTGGCTTAATTCTCGTAGAAAAGGCTGTAACCACATCATCTCCTTCGCGGCTTCTGTCACTACAATGTACTCTGCTTCACAACTAGAAAGAGCAACTACATCTTGAAGCTTTGAGATCCAACTGATTACGGTACCACCAAGAGTGTAAACATACCCAGTTCTGCTTTTACTGCTATCAATATCACCACCATTATCAGCAACAACATATCCATCCAAACTAGAATATGACTTCTGAAAACATAAAGTAAACCCTGAGCTTCCTTTCAAGTATCGCAAGATCCACTTTACGGCTTCCCAATGCTGTTTTCCTGGATTACTCATATACCTGCTGACAACTCCCACCGCATGTGCAATATCTGGCCGTGTACAAACCATCGCATACATAAGACTACCAACAGCAGAGGCATATGGAACTCTGGACATGTAGCTCCTCTCTTCCTCGGTCGACGGTGATTGATCTTTAAATAGTTTGAAGTGACTAGCCAAAGGTGTAGTAACTGGTTTCACATTCTGCATATTGAACTTGCTAAGAACTTTATTCACATAGTCTTCTTGAGAAAGTTTGAGAACACCTCTATCCCTGAATATTCTCATTCCAAGAATTTGTTTTGCAGCACTCAAATCCTTCATAGCAAATTCTTTAGATAACTCCCTCTTCAGCCTATCAATCTCAGTCAAGCTTGCTCCAGCAATTAACATATCATCAACATAAAGGAGCAGTATAATGTAGGAAGTATCAAACCTTTTAATGTAGCAACAATGATCGGCTTCACATCTCACGAAGTTCTTACTGTTCATGAAGCTGTCAAATCTCTTGTACCACTGTCTTGGAGCCTGTTTCAAACCGTACAAACTTTTATGAAGTTTACACACAAACTCCTCTTTCCCCTTCACCTCAAAACTTTGTGGTTGACGCATGTAGATTTCTTCATCTAAACTGCCTTGAAGGAAAGCAGTTTTCATGTCCATTTGCTGCAAATGAAGATCTTCTTTCACAACCAAACTCAAAACAATTCTGATCGTCGTCAGCTTCACCACTGGTGAGAAAATCTCAGTGTAGTCAATGCCTTCTTTCTACTGCAAACCTTTGACAACTAATCTAGCTTTAAATCTCTTGCTTCCATCAGGTTCTTCTTTAATCCGGTAAACCCACTTGTTATGCAGTGCTTTCTTTTCCTTCGGCAACTTAGTCAATTTCCAGGTTTCATTTGACTTCAGTGAGTCCATTTCATCTTTCATGGCTGCCTCCCACTCAATCAAATCATTTGACTGTTTGACTTCCTCATAACATCCTGGTTCACCTCTGTCAGTAAGCAAAATATAATTTAGAGACGGGGACCATCTCTGAGTTGGTTTGCTAGTTCTGGATGATCGTCTTGGTTCTATAATCGGTGTTTGCACATTTTCTTCTGGAGCCGTATTCTCATCAATTTTTTCTTCAATAATACTATGATCTTCTTTTCTAATTGGAGTATCTTCTCCTGAAAAATCTTTGAAGTTGACCACAGTAGACTCTTTCAATACTGAACTCCCACTGTTTGAAGTGTTACCAACTTCATCTTTGTAGAGAACCTTCTCGTTGAAGATGACATTCCTACTGCGTATGATCTTCCAATTTTGATTATCCCAGAAACGATAACCAATCTCGGAGTCACCATAGCCCATGAAAAAACACTTCTTAGATTTCGGACCAAGTTTGCTTCTATTAGAATCATCAACATGAATATAAGATAAACAGCCAAATACTTTCATGAACGAAAAATCTACCTTTTTCGGCTCCAAGCTTCTTCTGGAAGTTTAAAGTTCAAAGGTACGGAGAGTCCTCTATTGATCAAGAATGCTGATGTGCTAACTGCTTCTGCCCAAAAAAATTTAGGTAATCCGGCATACAATCTCATGCTCATTGCACGCTCATTCAACATTCAGTTCATCCTCTCAGCTACTCCATTTTCTTGAGGCGTTCGAGGAATGGTCTTCACCATCTTGATTTCATTTACAGTACAATATTCTTTAAAATCTGCGTCTATATACTCACCTCCATTGTCAGATCTTAGACATTTCACCTTCAGGTTCGTTTCATTTTCGATCAGGGCCTTCCATTTCTTGAACACACTGAAAACATCAGATTTATTCTTCAAAAAATAGACCCATACATTTCTTGTTGAATCATCTATGAAAGTCACATAATAGACTGATCCACCAAGAGAGGAAACGTCTGCGGGTCCCCACACGTGGTGTGCACTAATTCAAATCGTTTCTTCTTTGGCTCTTTCTCAACCTTTAGGAAACTGACACGCTTCTGCTTGCCAAGAATGCAGCTCTCACATAACTGATGCTCAACAGACTTTAACTCTGGAATCTGACCTGTTTGTTGTCTTTAATTTTATGTCCCCGATGCCAACAATATCCAGTGGCTCACCATCTGCAAGATAGACTTTCCCATGATTTCTAGCTACATAATTTTCAAGTAATTCTTTGTGTGCCGTGGTATGAAAGGATGCTCCCGAGTCCAAAACTCATGAGTCTATTGGGCTATCGACTGAAAGAATCAACGTGTCTGTGTTTTCCTTAGTTTCTGCATTTGCTCCATCACTTTTGTCAATATTGTTTTTCTTCGGTGCTTTGCAGTCCCTTTTGATGTGACCCTGCTTGCCACAATTCCAGCACTCAAATTTTCTCCCAGATTTAGACTGACCCCTTTCATTTCTCGACTTTGATCTGCTTCTGCCCCGATTAGAATTCCTGTTACTATTTTGCCCTCTGTTTTCCACATTCAATGCTGAGCTCATCGATGTTTCACCAGAATCATTTCTTCGAACTTCCTCGGCTATAATTTGATCCCTCACATCAGTAAATACCAACTTTGAGCTTCCAATTGAATTACTGACTGCTGCTCTCATAGGCTCCCAACTATTCGGTAAAGATGCCAATAAAATTAGGGCACGTACCTCATCCCCAAAGTCGATCTCAACCGAATTCAACTGATTTACCACTGTATTAAATTCGTTCAGATGAGCTGCAACAGAAGTGCCTTCAACCATTTTCAGATTGAACAATTTCTTTATCAGATGCACCTTATTATTTGCAGATGGTTTCTCGTACATATCAGATAACGCTTTCATTAATCCTGCGGTGGTCTTTTCCTTTGCAACGTTGTGAGCAACGCTTTTGGTTAGCGTCAATCGGATGACTCCCAAAACCTGTTTATCAAGAAGATTTCATTCAGCATCTTCCATTTTTTCCGGTTTCTCACTCAACGGAATGTGAAGCTTCTTTTCATACAAGTAATCTTCAATCTGCATTCTCCAAAAAGCATAATTAGTCTCATCAAATTTACTAATATCGTATGTACTGTCTTTACCTGTCATTTTTTTTTCAATACCAAAAATAATCCAATCTATATTCACCAAATATTTTCCCCAAAATATTTCTTCAACCTGCAAAACATCCCCTTTTTTGTTTATTTCCCGATCACAGGTCTGTTCGCCGGAGAAGAAGCGGCTGGACGGATCGGTTGGCGGCGCTGCTTCGATGCCTGACAGAGTCGACCGACGATCGACGCTGCTGGACAGGTCCGTTCGCTGCGGATCGGACACTTGCTGGTGGTTTCTGTTCTTCGGATCGATCGACGGGCGCTGCGTATCGGGCGACGGCGAGTTCGGCAGTGGCGGTGGCTTCTGGTGGCGCGGAACTCTGCGACGTCGGACGGCAGAGGCGCGGGCTTCGACGGTCTTCGCCGCTGGACGGATCGTCGTTGGCTTCTTCGCTGGAGATGCAGGTCGCGGCTTCTCTTCGCTATGGAGGCAGATCGCTGCTGGAGAAGAAGGCGCGGGCAGCGGCTTCTTCGGGCAGCGACACGGGCAGGGCAGCGGGCAACCCTAAGTTTTCAATTTCCTTTTCCAAAATTACAATTTTTCACAAGAAAATTGTAAACCCAACTTTCGTTCGACCTGAGTACGAAAACTCCAACTCCTTCGATACTTTCGATAAATCAATCCCTGATTATCGAAATCACTTCAACCTGAAGCTCTGATACCAGTTATTGGGATTAGAGGGTTTTGAGATTAGACGCTCTAATCCGACTTATATCGAAACGATTGATCGAGAAAAAACAGAAAATAGAAAACACACAGTTTATAGTGGTTCACTCTCAGTTTGAGAGCTACGTCCACTGGCCGCTAACAGATCTCACTATGATCAAAACGGAGTTACAAAAGTTGTTTTTTGATTTTGCCTCACCCTCACTGTTTCTCTCTACCTCAACATCTCTCCAAAACTCTAATTAGATCTTTATATACCTAAAGAAATAGGATTATGAAAACATGGTGAATATACCAAAATACCCTAAACAACAAAATTAGACTCCATAACTCAACACACAGCTCCTCCTCAATCAAGAGAGAGCACAGCTTCAACATCAACAGAGCTCCTCCACTTCAACAAAGAGGAAGTTCAACATGGTATCAGAGTCATCGGCACCGAAACCGGCGTTTATCTCCCTCCCTCCTCCCTCTTCCCTCTTCCCCTCTACCAAAAACCAAAAAAAAAAAAAACAGAGCCTCTATTTACAGAGGAAAAGCAAAAATGAAACTGCTGTTGCTGCTCCCCCCTCCCCCCTGCCCCCTCCCCATTTCATTTTCTCTCTGTCCCACCCAAACGGGCGCACGACCCCTCTCAGGCCTCTCTTTACTTCTTTCTCTCTCTTGTTTCCCTATCTCTCTCTATCTTAATCTACCTATGGCTGCAAAAGTCCAAAAGCATCTTCCTTCCCTCAACGATTTCATCAAAGAAACAAAAAAAATCCAGAGACTCTCCCTGTCCTTCCTTGCAGCAGACCTGCCTTGAGCTTGTGGGGGATGTTAGTGGGGAACACCACCCTGTTCGAATAGATCGAATAGCTTAACTTTAAAAAATAAATGAGCTAGAGTTCAAATAATTGAGCTAATTGAAAGTTTTATCAAATAATTAAAAAATAATACAGTAAGATATATATATCTAATAAATTAACAAGGGTAATTATCAAATTTCACTTTCAAGTATAGGGTGTTTTTTATATTTCACCTTCAAGTATAATATTTTTTTAAAAACACCTTGTAGTTTGCCCTGTTTGCACAGCACACCTTCCGTTAGACAATTGCAGCTCGCACCTTCAAGCTACTGCACCTCCTCCCGAAGACAAGCGAACTTCGCGAAGGGCAAACTGCTAAGGCGAAATCCGGGAAGACGAACCCTTGCTCCGCGAAGACGAACCCTTGCTCGGCGAAGGCGACCAGCTCTGCGAAGGCAACTCGGCTTCGAGATTCTGACCCTACTCTGCGAAACCCTTCTCGGCGAAGGCTCACCTCTGTTTGCTCCCATCTGTCGAGTTCCGACGCCTGGTGTCCAAGCGATCTGTCAGGTTGGAAGAGTATAATTCTTCCATCGGGTAATTCTTGTTCACCCTCTTCGTCTTCCGCCATTGATTTTTTATTGTTTTTCAATCCAATAGAAATCTAAGAAAATGTTCACATTACTGTTGTTTTGACTGGAAATTATGGTGTTGTAGTTTCAATTGAAATTGTTAATACTGTAGTTTGAATCAGAATTGCTTGTCAGACAGTTACTTGAATATATGATTGTGTTCGTCCAAAATTGAATTGATGAAAATGCTTCTGTTCAGTCATTTATTTTCATACTTCAAAGAAGGCTATTAGCATGTCGTTGCTGTGAATATTTTTTTTCCTGGCTGATGCATTCATTTATTAATATTGTTGTTTTTCTGCTCCAACCATCCTTCATCAAGTACATGAAGGTTTGGAGGGCTAGTTTCTTTTGAATTTGCTAGGATCAGAATTTGCCTTGAATTAAAATCAACTCTGTAACTCCTGAACTAAAACCTTTAGTTGTTTCTGCAGATACAGAGCCTGAGGAGATTAATCATTTTGATGAGATTGGATCATGCTGGAAAAATCCAGTCAGCTTCTTTGATCGCAGCAACAGATACAGAGCCTGAGGAGGAGATTCTAACCACCATAGGCGGCTAAATTCCATCAATGAACATCACAGTTGATGCATTTTGTTCTATTTATGAAGCGGCATGCGGAGGATCATTACCTGCCCTCGCAAATTGACAATTTTCCCTTTTCGAGTGGATTATTTGCTTCGGTTTTGTTTGGATGCACCTTCGAAGTATCACAACACGTGTTGTTTTTGTGTGTACAAGTCATAATACATTTTGTAGGAGTTCTGTATATTACTTTGTTAATCAAGCCTTTCATATTTGATTAGATTTGTGTTATTAAGAGTCAAAGTATTTATTTTACGCTTGGAAAAGCTTAAAAACCAACTAAAATTTCAGACAACAAAATCATAGAAGAAAACAACAAGGCTCCTGTACAGAAATTACTAAGATAGAAGCAAAAGAAGTAACTCAGATCCAAAATCTATTATTTTCTGAAATGCTTAATCTCGTAAACACGAATGAGGTCGAATAACATCAAAATAATCGAGAATCCGAAATTCTCTCAACGCAGGAACAAATTATACTAAAAAGGAGGATAAGAAAGGGGAATCGTCAGAGTATATGTGGACAAATCAGAAACAAAGAAAACACAGTAGCAACAGTTAAAAACCCAAGACTGAAATTCGTAGATTAGTGGACACCAAGCTGTCGGAACTCGACAGATGGGAGCAAACAGAGGTGAGCCTTCCCCGATAAGGGTTTCGCAAAGTAGGGTCAGAATCGCGAAGCCAGGTTGCCTTCGCCGAGTAAGGGTTCGTCTTCGCAGCTTCGTCTTCCCGGATTTCGCCTTCGCAGTTCGCCCTTCACAGATTTTGCTTGTTTTCGGGAGAGTTTGCTTGTCTTTGGATGGGAGAGGAGTGTTGTCTAACAGAAGGTGGAAGCTGCAAACAGTGGCAAAGAATAAGGTGAATTTTAAAAACATTTAAAGTTGAAGGTGAAAAATAAAAAGTACTCTATACTTCAAGGTTAAATTTGATAATTACCCAATTAACAACTACGTGAGAAAAATAATTATAAAATAAAAAAATTTAGTCTAATATTATAATTAACTAAATTTGACTTCACAAAGAAAATAAAAGAAATACAAAAATAATTCACTGTGTCCATTTCTACACCGGAACTGATGATCTCTCACACTAAGACTTGAAAAAAGGAAATCGTGAAATAAGTCGACTAAACTCAATAGCAATATAATTTTATATTCAATAAAGAAATAAACAAAATATGTAAGTATGCTAAAATAAAATATTTTATGCATCTAAGTATAAAACGTATAGTAGGATAAGTTTTTAAAACTTACTACTACAGTGTGATACGTAACAAAAAAATAACTCACTCCTAGGGGTGTGCAAAATCAAACCGAATCGAACCGAAAAACCGAATCGGAACCAGTCAATTTGATTCGGTTCGAATCAGTTTTGCAAATCGTAAAACCAAAAATTGGTTCATATTTTCAAAAATCGGAAAAGTCGTTCGATTGTCGGTTTGTCTTTCTCAAAACCGAAAAAATCGAACCGAACTGAACATCCATCTCTTTATTTAAATCATTTCGTCTTCTTGCGCTGCACATGTGGCGTGTGGCCTGGCCAGTTGCGATTTGCGATGCCCTAGTCTAGACTCTAGAGATCTCTTAAATAGGCAAGCAACACTGCATTGCAGATGCCAGACCCCTACTTCAGTGCTCTGCTTCAGTTTCACTCGCGACCCCCTTGGAACCACCTTGTCGCCTTGCTTTGTCGCCTTGCCCAGTGAGAAAGACTCGTGTCGCCAGATCGTGATGGCAGTCTCTAGACGCCAATCGCCTCTCCTGTATTCTCTGTCTCTGCTCGTAGTCTTGGTCGACGGCCGACAGTCAATCTCTCTCTTGTGTAGTTGTCTTACGGTTGAATTGATATAATTTTGATGAATTCTGTAATATCCCTTATAATAAAAGCCCTTATTTTTTTAACTTTCTTTAAGGAAAAACTTAATTTCCTTCTTAAATCTCCTTCTCTGTAATGCACAGGAAAGTTTCCTTCCTTGTATATTCCTCTCAACAGATGCTTTCCTCATTCTCCTTCTAATAACTCAATTTTTATTTACTTTAAAAGTGTGTAAAATTTAAAACTTTTACAAAAATCAACTTAAATCGTCGTTAATTCTTGTAAATTGAAATCAAAGTTCTTTTCTTAAAACCGAACCATTAAAAATCTTTTTCCTTAAACTTGTTACTTAAGCCGTTATAAACAGCGAAAAACTATAATTATAAAATCATTTTGTTGAAAACGTAACAGAAGTATAAATAAACTATTTGCAGAATAATAACGACTGTTTACATTAATGTTTACAAAACCATTTTTCTTTTTTACTTCTTTAGTCTGGCCAGCCACAATATCCGCACGTGTAAATCTTTCATCAAGTGCTCCTCTGTAGAATACTTGTGTCATTACGATCACCTACACCACTAAGCAAACATGAGCTAACACCCAATAAGAACTGAGATATGCAATATGTATGCCTCTAACTCATTATGTCAGAATGAAATTCTTCCAAACTGTTATTTACTCATGGTTACATATACATCAACTCGTACATCGAGCTTGACTATTTACAGGGCGTCACCCTCAATTTGAGTTCAATGAAAATAAAAGGAAAATACCAACAAAAACCTAACTTTCCCAAATATTAAATCTCAAGTGTGGGAGCTAGAGAGTTAGGTTTGACACTCAATTTGTTGAGAGAACTCGAGTATGAATTTTGGTATGATTCTCTCTTAGTTTATTTGATCTTCGGAGTGTCTTCAATATATAGAAACTGTGAAACCGATCGACCACCTCCATTTTGGTCGACCGCCATCCGACCATTGGAAACTAGCTGTTGTGTTGTATAGTCGGATCGGTAGACCTCCTCTTCACATATCTAAAACTTGCGGTCGTTCAAATATGCAGCTACTCGACCTCTTCATCAGCCGATGAAAACCCAAGCTCTTTATAATATTTGTGGTCAATCATCTACAATAAACCAGTTGACTGCCTCTTCATTATTTTGCCTATGAAGCTCACTATAATATTTGTGGTCTATCATCTACAGTAAACTGGTCGACCGTCTTTCTATTTTAACATTTTCTTCAGCCAACTGGTCAACCAAAACTCCACTGCTAGTTGACCTATACTCTATGTTTTCCACATTTTGAAGTGTTTAAGTCTCAAAACATAAACAATAGCTACATGGACTTAAACCAACATGTTAGTACACATAAATACCTTTGTTAATGGGTATTTTCAATTAAGACCAACATAATTATAAAGATATATCAATTAAGTGTAATGAAAAGATAAACAACTTATAATTCAATTAAAACATTTATCATCAAAATAATTATGTTTAATGACTCTTAGGCTAACACAAAGTTCAACCTTAGACGTTTAGTATTGAGGGACTTCCTCCAAATGCCATAGATATCCTTTAACTTACAATGGACGTCCCTCAACTTGCGACGGGTGTCCCTCGTCATCCAAGAATGTCAGTTGAACGTTTTTAAGCAGAAAACGTGACTACGGCATTTGCTTCGACCTTTTTTTACGACAAATGTGACTGTGAGATTTACTTTCTTCATTTTTCATAGTTTGATATTTTAATTATTCGTGAAATTTCTTTAAGATTTACCTTATTGTTGATATCAAAGTTCAGATTTGTTTTGTTAATTTCTCTAAAAACAACTTGCAAGGTAAACAAATCAGTCTGGTCAGCCTATCTAGGGGACTAGTCCATCCCAACTCACGAGCCCAAAAAGAGAATTGATCCAGCACTGATCTTTTTATTATTATCAGGTTTGGGCTGAACTCATGGGGTGGCTTCTTGTCACGCCCCTTTTCTCATGGGGCCTAATGGGCTAGGCCCGATGGGAGGCTTCCGGGAGGCCTCCCCAAATGCATGTTGGGCGTGCATTGTGTTCGGACAAATTAGTTCGAACAAAGGATGGTTTTAATCGGGACAAAGTGGCGGCTGGACAAAGCCGTCCGGGCTTCAGACAGCGCGCTGGGCCGCGCCAGCGTTGGGCCGCGAGGATGAGGCTCCAAGTTTGAATTTCAAACTTGGATAAGATCCGATCCAAGAATGATGGATCTCAAGCTTATGTGTCCGCAGCTAAAGCAGCAAATCCATGTGGGGCCAAGATGCACTTGAAGCCAACCAATGGGAGCACGCCACACCCGGGAGATGATGTGTCTTATCCTTTTCGAATTTGAATGTTATCCAGGGGATTCAAACATTCAAATTGGCTTATCCGGGATGACACAACACGGACCAATGGGAGAGAGCCATCGAGGAGGATGATGCAACTCGACCAATGGGAGGAGCCATCGATGAGGATGATGCGACTCGGCCAATGAGAGGAAGCCATCGAGGAGGATGACAAAACTCAGCCAATGAGATGAAGACAAGTCACCATTTTGTAATCTAGGAGATTAGATGGATAACTTAGTCTATAAATAGTGACCTTGAGGCACCAAGCAAAGGGAGTTCGATCCATAATAAAAAGGTGGATCTATCCTTGTGCATTGTGTGGTGTTCCTTGGAGAAAGTGTATTCCTTGGTTCTTTTATTGAGAATAGAAAGAACGGGTTGGGAGTGGGACTCCCGTAAAGCGATCGGATCATTACAAAAAGGCGACAGTTGTGGGTGAAGTTCTTGTATTCACAACGAGCAAGAGCTTGGGAAGGCTGGTCGGAGTGGGACTTCGGCGCCATCACACGTTTCGTACCAATTCCGCGGGTCGAAAAATTTGGGTGTGACACTTCTAGACATCAAGGCGAGGTGGGGTCAAGGATGCAAATAATTTTTAGGAAAATTAACAAATCAACTACTTTATTTTAGAATCAATAACAAGCCAATTACTTAACAATTTTTTCTAACAACTTAAACACTGAACTATAAAAAATAAATAACACAAATATCACCATTACCTAAAGAAATATTATCGCGAAGACAATGTCGAAACACTACTCACTGTAAATTCTAATTCTACTTCGATTTTATGTTAAAATCACAATAATTGAAACAATATTACTGTGAAAACGATTCTGGCAAGCTCCGATATGGTCTTCCAGTCATCGAAAACAGTTCCCACGTTTTCTTCTAAGCATCTTTTCGTCGTCGAAAACAATTTCTTCCTCTTGATTTCATTGTCTAATTCTCAGTACCATATTCTCTTTCCTCCACCTGGTCTGTCGTCGTCGTCGTCCGGTGCTCATCACTTTTTGCAGAGGAAAATCATCTTTCTGCTACAAAAGTTATCTTTCCTCCGCGAAAAGTATACTTTCTGCAACAGAACGTAATCTTTCCCTAATCGGAACAACGATGTTCTGCTGCGGACCATTGACGTTCCGCTGCAGATCATTGATGTTTTGCAGCGGAATGTCGTCTTTCCTCAGCGAAACGTCGTCGTTCCCTTCGGAAAGTAATTTTTTAAAACTGTTTAGTGGAAAGATAACGTTCTGCCGCGAAAAGATAACGTTCTGCGAAACGACAACGTTTTTTAACAGAAAACATAACGACAATGTTCGCGGCGTCTATTTTCCATAGTTCGATGGTTAAATTGTTAGCAAAAATTGTTAAGTGGTTGACTTGCCATTGATTATAAAGTACAGTGGTTGATTTGTTAATTTTCCTAATTTCTAATGTATGCATATTTTATATGATATGGTTCAGACGCTGTCACGTTATACATATATTGCACAAATATTGCAGCAGAAGCAATGCACTCATAAAGAGAACAACACTACAACAAAATTACATCTTTTCATGGCTCCGCCATTCTTGGATTGCTCGCAGGAGAACTTGGATTCTCCCTTAAAATCAGAATTATTATCAATCCGCCATGAAAACCCCATCAAAAGCTTAAATTACATAGTTAGACCACGCACATATGTCAGATGTGTGATCCATGGTAAAGCTAGGAGTTTTGTCGAGCTTCAATGGATTCTCTTTTCCTCCCACCAGTCTTGCTGGATTTCCGACTGCTGTTGTTCTTGGTGGAACTTCTTTCAAAACCACAGACCCAGCCCCGATCTTAGCCCCTTCTCCGATCTTTATGTTTCCTAAAATACAAGTTCCGGCCCCGATTAAAACTCCGTCACCGATCTTCGGATGCCTGTCTCCTGAAGCTTTGCCCGTTCCTCCTAGAGTCACGTTATGCAGAATTGAAACATTGTTTCCGATAATCGCCGTCTCTCCGACGACAACTCCGGTGGCGTGATCGAGTAATAAACCCCTTCCTAATTTTGCTCCGGGGTGAATATCGACGGCAAATACCTCAGAGACTCGGTTCTGAATAACGTGAGCTAAGACTTTTCTTCCTTGCGACCATAATTTGTGGGCTACTCTATGCGCTTGGACAGCCAGAAAGCCTTTGAAATTTAATAAACAATGGACGAAGGTTATGCAGGCTGGATCTCGCTCCTTCACAGCTCTCAAATCATACTTGAATGCCCTAGAAATTTCTTCATCCCCCTTCAATTCTCCGAGAAACAGATCGTATAAGGTGTTCCGAGGAAGACTGAAATTGCTCAATTTAATCGCTAGGTGATAAGCTAGGGCACTTTCCAACGAATTGTGCGAAAAGATGGAATCGCAATAGAAGTCTGATAAAATCGGCTCCTGCTCCACATCAACCCGAGCTTCTTCTTGGATTCTACGCCAAAGATCGGCATCGACATCATCATAGTCGCGCCTGGTCTCCTCCATGATGTTACCCCTGCATAGGTTTCTCCACCGATTATGGCAAGACGAAGAATCTGAAAAGCTAGTTGACCAAAGGCAGGAAGTATTCTTGGATTGGGAAGAGTTAGGATCGTGGGAAAGCGGATTGGCTTTAGAAGAATGGATACAGGCAGCCATGGAAGCGGATTCCGAGGAAGAAGATACTGGAGAAGATCAAAGATTTGTGAAGAATACAAACCGAGGAGGGGGGACAGATGATAAGAGAAGGCGGAAAGAGGAATGAATTTTGTAGAATGGGGAACGGGGGGAGTAAACACAAGGAGAGCCCGGGCAGGAACTTTCGCGGAAAATGTGAGATTTTCTCGGGAAAATAAACGATGACGTGGAAAACACTACCATACTAACGCGAGGATGTTACCCCCACGTATATACTTTTAAACCTAAGATAAAATTAAAACATACATCCACCACGTTACCAAAACAATTGTGAACATTTAAACGATAAAGTATATATTAACGCTTAAATCTAGCACTAAAAGATTTTTAAGACATTTACAATTTGTTAAGATAAATAAAAATAATTAAATTATTCCTCAACTCACAAGCTTAAATTTTTTAGATTGTTTGTAATTTGTCACAATTAAATCTGGATCGTCAAAAAAATTACATTTTTGCGAGAGTATTTTTTATGCTCGATGAATTTAAGAAAGAAATAACAAGTTGTGTCAAGAAAGTTGCTAAAATCATCTCTTTTGTTAAGTTTTCAGACGGGTTTCATTCAAAAAATTATTAAAATCATCAAAACTATTTTTGAAAATCGATCGGTTGAGATGATCTCGTGACAAAAACATTATTTCTTATATTTCTAAGCCTAAAAATGAAAGTACGAAGATATATTTATTTTTCGTTTCTAAATTTAAGAGCTAATATATAATTTATTTGAAGACTAATATTAGAATGTGAAATTAAGTGAGAAGAATGAAAGACTTTGACCAGTGCGTTCAATAGAATTATTGGATAGACTTCTTTTTTTATTTAAATTATTTTATTGCGTGGTGGATAATAAGGCTATTAATGAAGACAGGGGGGGGATTACGAGGTGTGACGTAATCGATGACGTCGCCAGTTTTGCTGACATGTCATCCACGTGGCCTTTATGTTGACTGTTGCTTTTGAAAGTGCAATGTTCGTTGACTTCTTCTCCCCGACACGGCATCAGTTACGCAATTACCCAGAATTTTCAAGCTTGTGGGGTCGGCGTCTGACGACTTTTGGTTTAAGTTAGTAAGAAATTAACGACAAGTGGGGCCCACTTTAAATTAATGGATATTGACTGGACCCCACGTAGTCCGAGCATTGAAGGCCAGAGCAGCGAGACAACGGTGCGTTCATTCTATGTATGTGGAAGGTTCTTCTTGCATAGACTTTGGACTGCTAAAAAATAATAATTAATTTTTAATTTCGTAGAATATTTGATTAATTAGGTCATATATTAGTATTTTTATTGTCAGTTAGAAGGTCTGTAAAACCATGTAAAAGATGAATTTGGTAGTCATTACAGGTCACTGAATTTCAAAAAAATAAAATTCACATTGTATTGTACTAAGAGTTTTACCATTTTGTCCCGTAGGAACATTGTGTGAATCGATTGATTTGATTTTTTTTTTTTATATATATATATATATATAATATTATATTAAATTAATAATTTTTTAAAATAAAATTTATTAAAAAAGAAAGAAGACTTCCTTTCTTTCTTGTTCATCGGAGACAAAAGAATGAGAAGACACAAAGAGAGATCAATTTAGGCAATTGAAGATTCAAGCTCTGATTTTGAGTATGCAATATCGAAATCTTCAATATTTGTGAAGACATTTTGTCGGTAAAATGTTTAGTCTCACCGTTTTGTATTTAGAATTTTGAATATAAGTTGAAATCAGATTCAAGTTTGAAAACTCGAATCTATGAGTTATTTTTGAAATATATTGGTAAATGTAGGGTTCATGTAGGAGATTTAATCGTTTGGAGGTTAAAAAAAATAGAGGAAATGACGCATTTTCATCGTATAATTGCGTTGGAAGGTCCCCTCGGTCAACCATGGAAAAAGCAGAGCGGGGAGTTCGGGCTGGTTCATGGTCGACTGCTACAAAGCCCTAGTCGAGCACACAGTATAATTTTGTACATTTTTTTGTCGTTTACACATTGGTTTGGGTTCTCAGTCCCAATATAGGATCCATACTCGTTACTTTGTAATTTATTGATAGAAATTCTTGACCTTTGACATGTTTTTAGACTCAAAAAAGTTTGTGTATTACAAGTCAGTACCTAAGATTGTTGCTCTTTCTAGTAAAAGGATAAATTGTTGTCGAGGTAATGATTTTATACTTTTTTGTATTGCATCGCATCATGATTTTAAAAATTTTATTTTATAGGTTGCCACACATAAAAACCTGACAAAGACAGTTCAATAGCACGTCAGCTTTTATATTATATATATATATATATACGTAAATTTTACATATTTATCTTCACGTGCATGGTATTTCATTGATTGTTCCATTACATATACAGAAGGATGAATCATTTTGATACTTTGGACTGTCACAATGTCAAAATATCACGAGTCTATCCCAACACATTTTCTACTACATGAAGATATTATGATTGTGCATTGTGTGAAAATGAGTAATAGCGCGGTGATGACACATTCATTGGGTTTTGAATCCCTAAACTTATGTTTGGTTATTGTTATTACGAGTTGTGTCGTGGCAGAGCCTTTCTTGCCGGCAACCCGGGTGCCGTCACTTTTTTCTTCCTATCTCATGAGGTGCTGCTCGGAAATAGTCTCCACCTTTCTATGCGTTTTTTCGGAGGATTCCTTGAGTGATCCTCCCTTTTCACTTAGACTTGTTTTGTAATACCCAGAATAAAGCTGAGAGTAAGAATAATAATAATTGTGAATATTGGAAATTATGGAGTGATTTTATTATGGATTGTAACACTCCGAGTTATAGTAAGCCTAATAAGATAATGATAGTATTTGGGAATACATTAAATAGTGTGTGGTACATATAATTAGATAAATGTTTAAATGATTAGGTGAAAGTAAATTAAAATGAATAAGGTATATATTAAGTGGATTAATTAAATAGAAGAAAAGAAAGGAATTTAAAATAAAAAGAAGAATTAAAATGGAAACAAGGAAACATTGGCATTTTGAGCTGAAGCAGACAAATTGAAGAAGTCATGTTAGATCGATCGATAACGTTATCAACTGGGAATTACCGATTGATTGGATATCGACCAGTCCCACAATGAAAATGCATGAATTTGAGTTTTACGTTGTAGCGTTTGATCGCCCGATATGGACCAGGAATTAGCAGATATGTCGTCCGCTCCCACGCGGTTTTGCTGTCGGAAGAAGAGAATTGAAAATCCCAATGGGTGAATTCGTCTGTGATTTCTCCACGTAATCTCCCCCTTACATATGGAAAATTTTAAAATGTGTTAGGTGAAATTTTATGGGGATATATGAAAGGTATTTGAGAAGCCCTATGTGAAATAGAAATGCATAGAAGGGAGAGAGACAAAGAGTGAAATGCTCTCTAGAGAAACTGAGAGTCGAGAGCTTATAGTGTGCGAGAAGAGAAAGGGAGAGGGAGAAAGAACTGAGAGAAAGAAGAAGGAGAAGCCGAAGAGGAAAAAGAAGAGGAGAAAACCAGAGGAAATGAAAAAGAATAAGAAAGAAGGGAACTTCTGGGGTGATCCTCATGCACAGATTTCTCCATTATGGATGTTTATGGATTTAATTATGTTAAAGGTAGAAGATGAAAGATGAAGTTGTTGGGGTTTCTGTTGTTGCTACTTGATAATGTGATATGTGCTATGTCAATGGAAATTAATTCTCTGTGTAATCTGCTAATGGATAGACCATTAGGATTGTGTTCACGGTTAATGATCATTATGGAGAAGAAGGAGGTTTAGTTCAGTGATTTAACTGCTACCGTTTGGAATATTCTATTGATTAATTATTCTGCACTTTTATAGAATATTGTTATTGGACGTTGAGGGATATATGTCTCTTGTGTGTTGTTGGGATAATTGTGGTTAAGGGCTTTATGTTTGGCAGAGGGGAATATGTTTGGTTATAGTTAAATGATTGTTAAGAGATGGTTATTAACGATTAGATGTTATTGATTTTGAAGGTATTAATGGAAGAAAAGTGTTAAATGCTGAACTCTCAGAATCTAACAGGTAAGTGATACTGTCTATGTTTTGCAGAAAGGCCTACATCGCAAAAATTAGAGTTGTATGTGTAGGATCGATATACGCCTATAGAGGGGGGGGGGGTGAATATAGCGTTTTAACTTTTTCGTGCGATATTTTAATCTCTAATTACCCTAAGTGATTTAATGCATATTATTAAAATATCGATAACAAATATATGCAATAATATAAAGAGTAAGGGTTAGAGAAATGCACATAATATTTGTTTACGCGGTTCGGCAAACTAGCCTACGTCCGCGCTCCAAGTTGCACTTGGAGATACACTAAGTAATTGGCTTGCGGGTGCCAGTAAAACCGTTTACAAATTGACTATTAGACGGGGCGTCACCCTTGACTAATTCTTAGGTCGTCAACCTTAGACTCTTACGAGTCGTCACCCTAAATTGACTATTGCGGGGCGTCACTCAAGTGTACTGAATTCTTAGGGAATCACCCTTTACAATCAAGCACAATAATAATTCGGAGATTAACTCTTAAATCTATCTAATCCGAATTCTCCCAAAATATAACTCTCAAGTTCGGAATAGGAAGAATTAGATATACAACAATATCGAAAGCTCACAAAGATTTTGTCGCATATGAAAATCGGCAGAGCTTCGTTTTAGAATCCTTGGTTCGTAATCGAGAGCTTGGAGTGTTCCTCTATTTATATTTGTTTACGCGGTTCGGTAAACTAGCCTACGTCCGCGCTCCAAGTTGCACTTGGAGATACACTAAGTAATTGGCTTGCAGGTGCCAGTAAAACCATTTACAAATTGACTATTAGACGGGGCGTCACCCTTGACTAATTCTTAGGTCGTCAACCTTAGACTCTTACGAGTCGTCACCCTAAATTGACTATTGCGGGGCCTCACCCAAGTGTGATGAATTCTTAGGGAATCACCCTTTACAATCAAGCACAATAATAATTCAGAGATTAACTCTTAAATCTATCTAATCCGAATTCTCCCAAAATATAACTCTCAAGTTCGGAATAGGAAGAATTGGATATACAACAATATCGAAAGCTCACAAAGATTTTGTCGCATATGAAAATCGGCAGAGCTTCGCTTTAGAATTCTTGGTTCGTAATCGAGAGCTTGGAGTGTTCCTCTATTTATACACACTGCCACTGCTACTTCCAGACGACCTCAGCGTCCGCACCTATCGTCCGCACGACCGTTGCAAAAATGCCCGTTGAGAAAAATAGCCGTTGCACAATTCTGGGCATTTGCGGACGCCATTTTCATCGTCCTCTTCGTCCGCACACATCGTCCGCACAAATCCAGAATTGGACAGATTCAAAGCGGACGCCATTCCTTGCGTCCGCCTCGTCCGGGTATATCGTCCGCGACATCACAGAGATGTTGAGGACGACTCTTCTTCAATTCCCGTCCGCACAGCTGAAGACCCGCGGATGCCAATTCACGTCCGCCTCGTCTGCAAGCATCGTCCGCCTGATCACCGAATTGGACAGAGGCAAATCGGACGACAAAGCCTCGCCTCCGCTTCATCCGCAGCATCCGCGACAGCATAGCCTACTTCATATTTCCACAAAATGTTTCCTCTAAGTCATACAAACCTTCCATTCTCCTGCATAGACTTAGAGAAACACATTAAACATTCCCAATACCCTTAATCAAGGGTATTCTCAATTTAATCAATAAAAATGATATATAAGAATTCAATGTATAAACAACTTTTGCACTTTATTAAATTTCACATAATCTTTATCACATAGTCTACACAATCTCCCTTATAGATGATGTCCATAACATATAAAGTTGTTTATATCCTAACCTAAGCATGTGCTACAAACATTGCATATTTGATCTGCTCAATTAAGTTATGCAATTTATCAACCAATTAATCCAAGCAACATGCTACTTAAATACAACTTATTGATCAACTAAATTAACACACAATTTAGTCATCGTCAAAATAAAATTTAGCCTACCAAAAAGGCTAACAGTATGTTGACTATGTTTATTAGATTTAGGTTCTTTACGTTATAGATTTGATATGGTTTATGCTTCAAGGATTATAGGATTTTGATATTTAGATGCTTTGAAGATGTATTGCTGCTTAGTGCGTGTTTATTAGAATTAAATTCTTTTAATGATGTGTTTAAAGATTTAAGTAAGAATATTGATAATGATCATGCTTGAGGATTATAGGATGTTGATATGATCATGCTTGAGGATACAAAACTGTATGCATTCACGAGCGTTGCACGCATCATAGTTTTCAAAATGATACGAAAATGATTTTTATGAATGGTTTTAAAATGAAACAGATGATAAATGAATTCAACGAAATAATTGTACAAAAGATGGCCGCCTCAGGTGAGTGCCACGAGATATGAAATGTGGGCTTGTTAGTTGGTCATCGATCGGTGCTGAGACTGGCTGGCCAACGAGTGAGTGAGGTCATTTAAGCGTCAGAGCGCACGACCTCTAGTAGGCGACAGTTGTAGCTCGAGTCGTGGGTTGTACGTTGTAGCGTACAACCGCTAGCAGAGCTTTCGGTCGTAGCCGAAGCTGCTTATCCCCGAGGTTGGGTCGTTGTGTATGGATTTACACAATAGCTAACATGCGATTCGATCGATGTCGAGCCTTTATCACATAATGGGTCCCTAGATGATGCCAGGACGAACCAACCAATGATAAACGAGCTTTCAAACTATGTCATTGCTATTATATCGGAGGTGCCGGGTCGGATGAATTGGACAGACCGGTCAACGGCTAGCGAGCTTTCGGTCGTAGTCGGAGCTGCTTATCCTTGAGGCATTGCTACTATACTGGGGGCATCGGGGTCGAGTGCATTGGAGAAAAAAACTAAAACGTAAAAGATAAAAGAAAACGAAAATAGAAACTACATATGTGTTTTAAAAGTTGCATGGCACATGAATTGTATAGTTTGTTTTATATCACATACTGAGCGTGAACCTCGTTAGTTTAAATCTTGTTGATGTAGGTACGTAAAAGCATAAGTTAATAAACAGTTGATGAAAGATTTACACACGCAAATCTTGTGACTGGCTAGGCTAAATGATTTAAAGAAAAAGAAATGATTTGTAAAATATTTAATTGTAAAATAAAAGAATTGTATTTATTTCTGCTGTGATTTTGAAAAAAAAGTTTTATGAAAGAAAAGTCTTCCGCTATTTTTATAAAAGAAAAAAATTTAAATTTTACACGTTTTCAAATATAAGAAAAACTGGGTTGTTACATGTTTTACTTTTATGATGAAAAACTCAATGGAGCTATTTTGATATTAATTGTCTTCGAAAATCGAATCATTCGATCTAACATTTCTATTAAGGCCATCTCCAAATTGTCACGGAACCAATTCTCGGGTCAAACCAGTCTAACCTAACTTAAATATGGTAGTGTGAGGTTGGGCAAGCTGGCCTTGAACTTCCGAGTCGGCTTGCGGACTACCGTGTAGACCCACTATTTTAACTTATTCTAACTTATTTTTGCTTTGATGCTGCGGCGTTGGACCTCCAATATCGTTGCACTGAATAAAAATCCACCATAATATGTTAAAAAAAGTTGGCCGTGCAAGCTAACCTCCAAGCTGCTGGTAGGGTGGATAAGGTCCGCGAGGCGGCCCGCACGTTTAAAAACAGGATCAATCCCCGACCAGACTTGATAAGACAAAATTTTCGAGACTGCAACCAGAACGTTGCCACGGGAGATTTTGATGTAACAGCCATGGAATCTGAGATCATACCATTTTGTTTTTGACTTTTTTTTATAAAGGAAAAATTAATAAAATAAACCTTGAACTATTAAATCAGTGACAAGTCAAATCTTAAAGTAGTTTTGTGAATAACTAAAATCTTGAACTATGGGAAATGAATGACACAAATTTCACAATCATGTTTTGCGTTAAAATTTTAAATTGTTTAAAATAATTTATCAATTATCTGTTGCAGAAAAGAGTATTTTTCATAGTGGAAACATGTCTTCTGCTGCAGAAGGCTAATATCCGATGAGGAATGCTAGTTTCCACAGCAGAAAAGATAGTTTATGTAGGAGATATTTGTCTTCTACTACGAAATCTTAGTTTCTTCAACACAACTCAAGGGTGAAGCACGACCCTAACCTCAATCTCAAGCGCGACCAGTATGTCAATTAGTCTGTTTCCAATCTATATCATATTGTTTATACTAATTGGTTTTCAGAACTGAGTCGGCGAACGATAGGTATACAAAGCTGATATTAAAAATTGCTCGATTATTGTATGTAGAATAGTATATTTCGATACATTAACAGATATGAGGTACGTATTCACTATAGAAAATACCCACTGCAGAAAGTAAATCATTGATTAAAACTACTTCATATACGAGTCCGCTACAAAAAGACAACCTATCTGTTACGAAAAAAATTTCAAATTTAACACAAAACGTAACTGCGAAATTTGCGTCATTCATTTTTGATAATTCAACATTTTAGTTGTTTACAAAATTATTTTAAACTTTAGTTAGTCACTCGCAGAATCTCTGTCACTGAGGCAAAGTTGTTTCTTGGTCACAAGACTATCTATTACTATGTTGATCTTTTTTCTCTTCTATGTTCTTCGGTGAATGTGATGATAGAGGGTGCCCACGTGGTTGGACACTTTTCCAAAGTATATTTATCTAATTAAGGATTGAGTCAACATCTAAATCTCCTTATAGCGTTATGAATTGTTTCTTCTTTTAATGAGTTTGCAAGATGAATGTTTCTATTGGTTATTTTCTTTAGTTGAATGTCTTGCCAAGTTGAATAACTCACCTCCAATAATCTCGCTATACGATTCGCATTGTTCCCCATTTCTAACATAGATATTACTTGGAGCTTGTCAACGAGGGATTATATAGTTTTAAATTTGATCCGTGAGACATATATTGAACGTAAATTCCAATTTCTGTAACACGAGAATCGTTGTAGCTATGTTAAGCGGACATTGTTATTTTTTTTAGTGTAGCAAAAACGTTCTGAGGAGTCTTATAATTTGAAATTTGACATTCATATTAACTCTTCCACTTATCCGAGGAAAGGCTATGGGAAATTCTTAATTGCCTTATGCAAGTTTTCCGTACAAGTTGTTCTTCGTGTTTATGTTGCGCGGTAAATGGTCTATTAAAACAATTCGAACAAACTCCACACTATATGAAAAAGAAACCCCATAGGTCCTGCCGGAGACCGAATCAGAAAGTGCCACTAGCAACTAGCTCAAAGAATAAAACCCTCTAAACAATACTTTTGTTGTAATAATATGGAATGAAAATTTACTTCTTTTGTCCCGGAGAAAAGAGGAAATTTTCCTTCTTTCCCAGAGAAAAGAAGGAAGTAAAAAGAAAAGAAGAAAGGAAAAAAGAAATTTTCCTATAAAAAAATAAGAAAATTTTCTTATTTCCTATAATGGCGTTCCACTGCAGAAATTGTAACGTTCCGCCGAAGAACAATAAAGTATAATCATTTTTTTTTAAATGTAACGTTCTGTGACTAAAAGTGTAACGTTCCGCCATAAAACATAATTTAATTGTTTAACGACAAATATGACAGTAATATTTGCAACATCTATTTTACATAGTTAAGTGGTTAATTTGTTAACAAAAATATTTTAATAGTTGACTTGTCATTGATTATAAAGTACGGGGGTTGATTTGTTAAGTTCCCTTCATTTTATCTTATTAAAAAAATTAAGTCATTTTTAAAAGACGTTTATTATTCTGCAGTCCATTTATTATATTTGAGAAAAGAGACAAAGATTTCGGTAATTTTGTATCAACCGCTGCCGGCGGCTAAATGTCGGTTTTTTTCATCCCCTTCCTTCTCCGTCGGAGGCTGAGAGTTTGAGAGAGAGAGAGAGAGAGAGAGAGAGAGGAGATTAGCAAATTAAAGTCTCTTCCCTGTCCTTGGAATGTCCAAATAGGATGTACGAGAGGTTCGATCCTTCGACGTGACGGGGGCAGCCTACCTGACGCCAACTCCAGCTTCTCCTCGTTCCGTAAATGGCGGATTTGTGGATTTCTGGGACCAAAGCGTGGAGGAGGAGCCAGCCATGGAGAGGGTAGAACCAGGGAGAGGACTGAGAGTTAAAATGTTTGAGAAACTGAGAAAGGAAAACTCCACAGATGGAATCCGTCCCGATTCATCGTCTGCTGCACCGTACCGCCTACGACCTCCACTCTCAGTCGCATTTGCAGTCACCTACATTACCACTCGCCGTTCGGAGCACTTCCTCCCTTGGGAGCTTGAGCTTCGTTCCTCCGATGGGATTAACAGTTTTCCCCCTTAATTCTTTCACTTATTTTGTGGTTATCAAGGTATCTTCCCGTGAGGATTACTGTAATGGACTCTCCAATGCAATCCACGAGAGAAACTCAATCAGGTGCAACGCTTTAGCTTAATCTAATCATGTAATACTGTTCTTCAACTGTTGGACTGTCGTACACGGATGTATTATTGAAGAAAAGAACCTCTCGGAGATCCTATTTGAACATTCCAAGTAGAGGTGAGAGTCTTTAATTTGCTAATCTCTCTCTCTCTCTCTCTCTCTCTAAAACTCCTCAGCCATTGACAGAGAAGGAAGGAGATGAAATGGCAGATAAGGAAGTAACCCAGATTTCCCTGGCGCTAACCTTTTATACAAAACTATGGAGAATTATAATGAGAGGAAGTGATGGCTAACGGGCGGACTGACTCGGCAGCCCGCCCGCTCAGCCCGTTATTGTAGCAGTCTGAGCTCGGCTCGGACCTCCACAGTAACCGAGCGGGCTCGGCCCGGGCCCGTAGACGAGCCGAGCCTGAGCACCCGGGCTCACGAGCTCGCCGAGCCTGGGCTGGCTCGCAAGCCAGCCCGCCAGACCTCTACCCGAGCCCAAGCTCGCGACGACGGGGAGTCGGGGACAGGGGACTGAGTCCCGCTCGTGACGACGGGGACAGAGCTCCCGTGAAGGCGAAGCTCTCTGAGCAGGACTGGGCTCTCGAAGACGACGACGACGACTGAGTCCGATTCCCAGCCCGGGCTCGCGACGACGGCGACTGAGGCTACAAAGCTCGGACGAACGATGGAACGACTGCGAAGTGCGAACTGGCTCAGTCTCGAACGATAGAACGACTGCGACGGAAGCTCTCTGAGCAGGACAGGGACTGCGAAGTCGTCGTGCGCCGTCTTGCAAAGTCATCGAAACTGGCTCTGTCGTCGTGCACCGTCTCGCGAAGTCGCCTCTTCTCTCGGTCTTGCGAACTGGCTCTGCAATGTTTAGACTTGCAGAGCCAGTTCGTGAGACCGAGACTGCGAAGTCGTCGTGCGCCTCTTCTCTCGGTCTCGCTACCGAGACTCCACTCTCCAGTGGAGTCACTCCACTCAACCAACGGTCTGAAGACCGTTGGCGAGTGGCGATGGCAACGGTCACTAGACCGTTGCCTGTTGGCTGTTGCTCGTCTGAGGGCTCGACTGAGCCTCTCAGCTGTTGGCTGCCATGTTGGGCAACGGTCTTTGGACCGTTGCCCAACGATCCCAACAAAGCAACAGTCTTCAGACCGTTGCTGTGTATTTCAGCTTCAGGCTGAAATGAGATCAAGCAACGGTCTCAAGACCGTTGCTTGCTTGATCCAACGGTTGGCAAAATATAGGCTATATATACTCTTCATTATCTCTCAAATTTTTCATCCCAACTTTCTCACATTCTCTCAATCTTTTCACCAATTTTTCTCTCAATATCTCAATCTTTCTCTTCATTTCTCAATTGCTTAATCTCTCCATCTTTCTCCCAATTTCAAAGGTATATTTTATTTTTTTAATTTTAGTTTTTTTAATTTAATGTGTATTACAAAATAACTAATTTTTTTTTGCAATTTTTGTAGGACTCGTATTCGGGGAGGAGGTGATCACAATTCACAACAATTGCATACTATTGTTGCGTAATTGGTGTGCGGTATCATTTTATTTATTAATTGTTTCGCAGTAGTCAATTTTTTTAATTATGGATCCTCGTGATTTTTTAATTGACACTTTTAATGACACTAACGATGATATTGAGGAAATTAGGGAAGATAATCTCACAATTGCAATTGATAAATCATCGGCACATGCATCCACATCGTCACCTAGAAAAAAAAGAAGTAAAACGTCGAATGTATGGAATAATTTTGAAATGAAAGATATTAAAATTGGTGGAAAAATAGAAAGTAGAGCACAATGTAAATATTGTATTAAACATTATGCATACGTATCCGGTAGTTCTACTAGCACACTTGGTAGGTATTATGCAAAATATCACTCTAACGCGCAAGTGAGAGACCATACACAAACACTCATAAATGCTAGTGGCAGTGGCAATTTTATGTATTCACATAATAAAATGAGAGAAGGAGTAGCAAAATATATATCACAATCTGAGGCACCTTTATCTATGTTTGATAGCGAGTTATTTGAAAATTTTATGAAAGAGTATATTAATCCTAGTTTTAGACGAGTCCCTAGAAGTACGACGCGAAGTGATATTATTAAAATGTATAATCATATGAAAAATGAATTAATTGAGTTTTTTTCAAATGCTCTGTCTATGTCTATTTGTATTACTTCTGATTTATGGAGTGCACCTAATGCTTTAGGATATATTGTCGTAACTTCTCATTTTATTGATGACTCTTGGCAATTAAATAAAAAAATATTAGAATTTCGTAGTTGTGAATATCCACATAGTGGCGTTACCATTTATAGATATATTGTTGGAATTTTGCAAGAATATGCTATTAGAGATAGAATTTTTAGTATTACGCTAGATAATGCTGCTGCTAACGATGTTGCAATTTTTGAATTTAAAAGGTTATTTCAATTAGATACAGCTCATAATACTCTTTTTCATATGAGATGTGTTTGTCATATTTTAAATTTAGTTGTTCGAGATGGCATGTCACATATTTCGCTACATATTGAATCTATTCGATCTGCAATTTCTTTTATTATTTCATCTAATACGCGACAACAAGAATAAAAAGAATATTGTAAAGTTGCTCAACTTAAACCAAGAAAATTAAAAACCGATGTAGATACAAGGTGGAATTCGACTTATTTAATGTTAGAAAATGCTAAACCATATTGGTTAGTTATTTGTGCTTATATTAGTGAAAAAACAAAATGTATTACTCTTGATCATAATAGTTGCGATATTGCTAATTTATTTCTTGATTTTTTAAAACAATTTTATGAAGCTACAAATAAATATTCGGGAATTTATTATCCCACTACTTATCTTGTTCTCCCACTTTTTATAAAATTAACGGGTACTTTTCAAATATTTAAACAAAGAAACGAATTTTGTGCATTAATTGAAAAAATGGAAAAAAAATTTAAAAAATATTGGCTTAACATACCTCATATTTTTTGTTTTGCATGCATAATGCATCCTAGATTTAAATTAGCTGGAGTGCGTATAATGCTTGATAGAATTTCTTCTAATTTAGGTATTTCTTCTTCAATTAATGGTGCTCAATTAAGAAATGAAATTGATAATTTATTTTCTTCTTATGAAATTAAATATTCTAATAATCGTTCAATTCCTTCATATGATATGCATGCTAGTTCTAGTAGTGGTGCTTGTGGTGGAGATCCACAAGATTTTATGTATGATATATTTAAGCAAATAGATAACAATGTTCATTTTTATAATTCACAAAGAAATGAACTCGATATTTATCTTAACACCTACCATAACATTTCTTGCCCCGATGATTTTGATATTTTGGCTTGGTGGAGAGTCAACTCTATTTCATTTCCTGTTCTTTCTAGAATGGCACGTGATCTACTAACACCTCCGGTCTCTACAGTAGCATCGGAGTCTGCTTTTAGTGCAGGTGGACGTGTGTACGATGATAAACGAGGAAGACTTGCACCAGAAATCGTTGAGGCACTCATTTGCATGAAGAATTGGAACGACGCTGTGACGAGCGAGAAGATGACATAGTTGAAGAATTCAAAAATTTGGATGTTGAAGACTAAATTTTTATTTAAATTTGAAATTGTAATTTTCATTTTCATATATTTTCTTTATCTTGTAAGTTGTGCTTTGAAATTGTAATTTATATTTGAAATTGTAATTTTCATTTTCATTTTGAAATTATAATAAAAATATTTATTCAATTCAATAAAAATATTTATTCAATTAAATTATTAATTATAGTATTTTTACATTATAATAATAAATATTTATTATAATTTTAAATTGTATAATATTGAAAATAATTTATAATATATTTATATAAGATATTATTATTATGTATATTTGGCTCGTTAGGCTCGGCTCGTTAAGGCTCGTTAGGCTCGCTCAGCTCGTTAAGGCTCGGCTCGTTAGGCTCGGCTCGCTCGTTAGGCTCGGCTCGTTAAGCTCGGCTCGTTAGGCTCGTTAGGCTCGGTTCGTTAAGCTCGGCAGGCTCGACGAGCCAGACTTTTTCAGGCTCGGCCGGCTCGACTAGGCTCGTTAGCCACCTCTAATGAGAGGTGGCCCGCTCGATCAGTTACTATAGCGGGCCGATCACAATAACCAAGCTGGCCAGGTTTGAGCATGGAAATCCAGGCTCCAGCCCGCCAGCCACTTGTGGGTGACAGACAACTTGGTGTCTTTCTTTTATTTGTTTCTCGTCGAAGACAGAAGAAAAGCTCATGGCTTGATATGAAATCATACTCTGAAACTACAGATTGCTGAAATTGTTACAGGTTTTTCCAGACTTTCGAAATTTTGTTCCTTTTTCTTCTCGCAATTACGCTCTTCTTTTTCAGAATTGCAAAAGATCCCATTTTTAATCAAGTTGGGGAGATTCAGGAGCAAAGATCTCACTTTTAACGTCATCTTTCTAAAACCCCCCTTCTTGATCCTTACTCTCTTCTCTCTCCTCTGCCTTCATTCTGTTCCCTCTCTCCCTCTCTCTTGAAATCCCTCAAAAAATCAAATCTTTAAATACAAATGAAGGTGTTTTGCGTCTGGGAAGTGCAGTGGGAGAGGAGAAAAAGGAGAGATCTTGGGTACGATGATAGACTTTATGCACGTGGACGTGTATACGATAATCGATGAAGAATATTTGCATAAGAACTCGTGGAGGCACTCATTTATTTGAATGATTGAAACGACGCTGTGATGAAAAATCAACAACGAGGGGACGACGTTATAGAATAATTTAAAATTTTGAATGTCAGAATATTAGATTTTCATTTAAACTTGAAATTGTAATTTTCATTTTGATTTTTTTTTCTTTAACTTATATTTTGCATATGATTGACAATTAAATGAGTGTCAACGTAGTTGAGATTTATCTAATATATAAACTACGTAATGTAGTGATGCAAGTGTCAAATTTACAATTAATTGTATACATATATATTTTATTCGTTTCATCAAATAGTTTTTTTCAATTACATGTTATCTTTTATATTAATAAAAATATTTTTTTAATGAAACGATTAACTATAATATTTTTACATTACAATAATAAATGTTTATTATAGTTTTAGTTATATAATATTAAAAATAATTTATAATATATTTATATAAAATAATATTATTTATGTATATTTGACACGTTAAGCTCGGCTTATTAAGACTCGTTAGCCTCGGTTGGCGCTTGAAGCTCGTCCCTTACAACTCAGTTTGGGTTGAAATTTTTTTTAGAAAAACTCGTTAGATTTGGTTCATTAGGCTCGACAAGCTTGTTAAGCTTTGCTCATTAAGCTCTACAAGCTCGTTAAGCTCGGGAGACTTGATGACCCAAACTTTTTTAAGCTCGATTCGGCTCGACTCGACTGGCTTGACTCGGCTGGCTTGACACGTTTGTCATGTCTAATTATAATCGAAGGTTTAATTTAAAGTATATTATTTAAATTCGCGTAATTTAAAAAATATAATATTGATAGTAGTTAATGTATATTGTATAAGGTTTGAATTTGAATTGATATTTTTTTTACGACCTCAATTTTTATTTTTTAGATCTAATTGTTTTTTAGTAATTAACAAAACAAACTCTGAATTATTTGATCAACGACCAACCAAAAATTTAAAGTACTTGTATGGACAACTAAAACCTCGATCTATATTAAATGAAGAAGACAAATTCTATTGTCACGTTTTTTTATTAAAAATTAAAAAAAATATTTTGCATTAGATAGGACATTTTTTCGTAGCGAATTCGTACATAAAATAGTTGTAGTCTATAACTTACTTTTTATAGCAAAACACCAGCTACTGTGAAAATGTGTCTGCCACTGTGAAAACGAGTATGCCACTACAAAAAATGTGTTTTCTATTTCTATATGAGTCGATAATATATCAAAATATATTCTTATAAATACAATAATCGAAGAATTTTTAATATCAGATTTATACTTTATCATTTATCAATCTTAAATATCAGTGAGATATAGGTTGGAACAAACCATTGAAATATGACCAAATATTGGTAATTTTGAAGTTAGACTTTATGTTGAGTCGTGCTTCACCCTCAGTCTGATTTCCGCCATTAAAATGCTTAGAAGTAGACGTCATTGTTTGAAGAACTGGAATTTACCCATTATTCTTCTGAATTCAAAGCTTCCAACACACTCCATGCAGTTTCAGGGAAGAAAGGTTAAAAAGAATATACTACTCTGCGCCTCCTTCGTCTTTCCATCATCTTCTTTCCAAGCTCCACAACAATGGAGTCTTCCCTCCCCCATTCTGCAAAGCCCATTTCCCTTGTCTCCCCCATCACATTCACCGCATGTTCATCCTTTTCAATCATCTCCATGCCTGCAGCCAGAATTTCACTCAATTATATTAGTTTTCAAAAACTTAACTTTAAGATTATCTTAAAGAATTATGATAATCCAGATGTATTATCACTAAACCCATGTGATTGTAATTAATCTTAATTGTTTAAATTATGTAAAATTCCTAAGTGGGTAACCTAAAATCACGCTCTTGAACTGTAAAATGATTGTTGGAAGAAGAAGAAGCCATTAAAACACTTTCAGATTATCTCTCCACTCTGCGAACTTCATGCAAAGAGACTCTTCGTGTGTAAGTAGTGCGTTTGACTTTCTGCAATAATCGCCATTAAAACCTCCAAAGCTCCTCCCTTTTCAGTTTCTTCACCTCAATGAACACCCATAACTGCTCCTTCCCACCTCCTCATTTCCTCCCAAACGTCGAATTTTAAAAAAAAAATCCAGTTTTGTTTTTTTTAATTCGTCTGGCTTTGTGTTATCCCCATTGTTATCTGCATTGAAGCTCTACTAGTTTAATAACCACAGCAAGAGACTCTTCTCCACGCTCTCGAATTTATTGTTTTCACTTCTTTCATACCCTTTCAACTTCCAATTATTATATAACGCCTCCGAAAATCCGATTCCTCCAATAAGCAAAACGGAATGCGGATTGAATAACAGATACCCAGAAAGAAAACGCCATTAAAGAGCTAAGTCCAGAGCTTTCCATAATGGATTTGCGTGGTTTCAGCGGATTTTATATGTTTTTCTGCCTAGTTTTTGGGGGAATTGAGGTTGGTTTGGCAGAAAGTAATGTTTATAGGGAGAAGTATATAAGTTGGGATGATTTGAAGGTGGATAAAATGCAGAAAATGAGTTCTTCAGGCGATGAAAATTATAAAAGTCGACTTATTGTTGTTGATAAAAATGGCGGAGGAGATTCTGTTACAGTTCAAGGAGCTGTTGATTTGGTTCCTGAAGAGAATACAAAGAGGGTGAAAATTTACATTCTTCCAGGAACTTACAGGTAGTATTGAATTACGCTTCTTCTTCTTCATTCTTCTTCTTCTTTGATCAGTGTTAAGTTCAATTCAAATGAATTTCTTACTCTGCATTTTTTCTTGCAAAAAATGGCTCCCGTTCTATAAAGTAGTCTCTCTCTCTCTCTCTCTCTCTAGAATTAATTTGATCACTGACTCTTCCTTTTCTGCTGGATCTTCGTCGGTTTTTACGAGAAAAACTCCAATGTTTTTTTGTGTTCAACAATGTTATGTTCTTCATCTATCATTATAAATTCTATGTGGGTATCAGAGACAGCATTTCAATTTCTTGAAGAAATAAAATGGCTGTTCTATATTTCGCTCTTTCTCTCTCTCAAACTCGTTCAGTTTCCGTTCCTTTCCTCCCGTTCTTCGTCGTTTTTCCCAGAAAAACAAACACCACTGATTGTGTTCAAGTTTAGCAGGAATTCAAGTTAGATCTGTGATTCTTTCATAGTTTCTTCTTGGCTTTTGCAATAAACACTACTGATTGTTCAAATTTCTGCAGAGAGAAAGTTTTTGTTCCCAGAAACAAACCGTATATTTCCTTCATCGGCGACGAGAATCGAACTTCAGACACTGTAATTTCATGGAACGACAAAGCATCTGATAGAGATGAAAATGGGAACAGTCTCGGAACATACAGGTCCGCATCTGTGGCGATCGAATCGGATTACTTTTGCGCTACTGGGATCACATTTGAGGCAAGAACTCTGACTCTTCTGTTTGGTATCAGAAGCAGAGATGGTTAAACCCTCGTTGTCTTTCCATTTTCCATCTCTAAAACTCCATTTTTGCTTCAATTCGAAGCTCCGTCCATAAAATTGTGATTTCTTGAGTTCATTGGAATACTGCAGAACACAGTAACTGCAGTGCCGGGAGGAGAGGGAATGCAAGCAGTTGCAGTGAGAATTGCAGGGGATAAAGCCATGTTCTACAGAGTTAGAGTATTGGGAGATCAAGACACTCTCTTAGACGAATCTGGAACGCACTATTTCTACAAATGTCACATCCAAGGAAGCGTAGATTTCATCTTCGGAAGATCCAAATCATTGTACGAGGTAAAACCAAATCTCCCATCTAGAAATATGCTTCTTCTTGATTTTAACAATCCTCTCGTGGAACATTCAGCACTGCAGGCTTGTATCAACGGCCAAGAACTACGGCGCCATTGCAGCTCATCACAGAGATTCTCCCGACGAAGACACAGGCTTCTCCTTCGTTCACTGCAAAATCAATGGAACCGGCAATGTTCTTCTGGGAAGAGCCTGGGGAAACTATTCGAGAGCAATCTACTCCTACTGTTACATGACAGACATCATAAACCCTCAAGGCTGGAGCGACTGGAACTACCCATCAAGAGAAAGGTGCGATTTTTAAATTCTTCGACCAGAACCCATCGCAGAAAAGAAGAATGAAAAATGGGCGATTGATTGATTGCAGGACGGCAGTATTTGGCGAGTTCAGATGCAGAGGCAAGGGAGCTGATGCGAGAAGCAGAGTGCCATGGTCGAAGACTTTCACCTTCGAGGAAGCCAAGCCTTTTTTAAACTTGAATTTCATCAATGGAGATCAGTGGCTTAGACTGTAGAGAGAGAAAGCCATATTTACCATGGCTTCTCTCTGTTATTCTTTCATATCTTTACTTCTCTTCACCCAAAAAACCAGACATTCTAGAGAAACAGCAGCAAATAGGAATTCACCGTGTTCTATATACAAATAGAAGATAATTTCCAACTCTCCATGTTAGATTAGATAAAGTCAGGCTTGTTCTTCTCTATTTTTTTCCCACTAAAACAGCAGATTTAGTGTTTTGTTTCCATTTCCGACTCAGTTTACGATCGAAGTGAAAATGAAACATCCTTAAAGTTATGGAGAACATAGCTGCTAGAGCAAGACAAGCAATCCAGAAGAACATATGTCAGACATCAATTCTCAAAGCCATTTACAGTCCAAACACAATCAGTAAAATACCCAGAAACTAAACAACACCATGGAAGTAGCACAAGAATGTAAAAATGAAAAAAAAAAAATTTAAAAAGGGAAAATGCTTACCTAAACATCTGAATATGAAGGAAAAGGCCATTCTCAACTTCCATATCTCCAACTGTACAGGAAGATACGACGAAAAGAATGTCAGCCTTCGCTTCAATATCTGTTCAACGATCTCCCGACCAATCTCTGGACATTCTTACATCTTTTGTTGATATGTCCAAGAACAAGTTTTTCACCCATTACCATGAAATAATTACGCATTACAAGACAGAAACTCCATAAGAACCTGGGAAAGCTAAGGACATGAAAAGTGTTAAGGGTTGCAGAGGGTGAGAAACACCATAATTACAGTTATTTCCCATGATTCGGTTTTGCCGTCAACAAATCCCTCCATCAACAGATTGCATGGTTAAGGGTTTTGATTTAGTCTGCAATCTTTCCCCAAAATATTCAGCGCTTCCTCTTGCACCGCCTGTTTTTTCAGGGTTTCGATTTCCCAAACCATGGTAAGGTCGCCCACATGCTTCCCGGACAATGAAATGAATCGGAGAGCTTCAACCTTGGACGTCGAAAGAAGCCCACAAAGCCAAAGCTCGTCCCAACAAGGGAGACCAAGCAAGAACATCTACAAAGTCCACAACTTTAAAATATCTGGCAGCAGCATATGATACATGTGAAAATTCTACTCATATAAGTTAATGTATATAATTTTATATTATTTAAAAGAGTAAAAAAAATATGTATTTTAGAAGTAGAATTTTTCTCTTTATTTATTACAATATGTTTTAGGCTAATTCAAAAATAAAACTATGCATATTTTGATTCAAATCAGACAATATTATTGACAAGCTATAATCTTTCTCCAAACTTGTTAAATTTAACATATGGGAAAATGACAAACCCACCTTCATATTTTATGATCAATGACAAGTCAACTATTAAATTTTTTTCGCTAACAAATTAACTATTAAATTATAGAAAATCGACGAAGTAAACACCACGGTTACGTTTTTCATTAAATAGCGTCGTCGATCCGTAGCGGATTGTGAATCTTTGAAACATAACTCAAGAACGTCGTCGATCTACAGAGGATCGTCGTCGAGCCGCAGAGGATCGTCATCGATCTGCGACGGATTATAGTCAATCCCCAAAGGATCGTCTACAAATAAAAAAAAAATTGTCTTCTTCAACGAAAAACATAGACAAACTATGATTCTTGTATGGACTGTAAAATAATTTTAAATCATCCAAAAACTAAAACATTAACATTTTTTTACAAAATCTTCTAAATTATAAAATCTAAAATCTTCTAAATTCATTCTTTTACAGAATCTAAAATTTTATAAATCCATTCTCCATGAATATTAACTATTTTATATTGAAAATCTCTTCTAAAATTACGAATTCCTTACATTTTTTTATGGGTATTTATTTTTTTCCACTACAATTTTTAGAAAGTTAACGATGATATTCATGACAGTAATTTCTCAAAATTTAATAATCAAATTGTTAGCAAAAATAATTTAGTGATGGACTTGTCCCTTAAAAGTTATTAAGGCATCTAATCACACTAAATATATAATATGATATATTATTTATGGAAGTGCTAAAAAATGGGGGAAGAAAAAGAACACGTCAAAGCCAAAAAAATGGTTGTAATTGGCTTTTGGACAAAGAGTATGCTCCTCTTGCCTCTTAATGTCACGGAGTTTCATTTTAATACAAATAAGACTGTAATTAGAGGAAATAGTAATATTATGTTTGTATTTTAATTTTATATTTAACGTGATGGTTGTTACCTATTATTTTCTCATTAATAAAATTATTATTTTATAATATAAATATTTAAAATAATAAAATATAAATTAAATCATGAATTTTTTAACAAATTAAACCTCAAACTTTACTATTTGTTCAACTTAAACCTTTCATTTTCTTTTTTTTTTTGGGACTAAAATGACCTTGAATTTTACAACTTAAACAAAATGAACTTTGAACTGATTTTTTTTTATTTTTCTCTTGGATTCTAGTTCAGTTTCAATTTTAGATTTTTTTTTTCTATTAGACTTCGTTTGAGTCGATTTTGGACTTGATTTTGGGTCTGTTTTAATTGGTTTAGGTTTTGTATAAGATGATTTTGTTTTTTTTTTTTTTGGTAATTTTTAAAAATAAAATTAAAAATATATATAATTATTATAATATCGATTTAATTTGGTTCTGATCCGAACAAAATTGAGCAAGATTTAATTTTAATATCATAGCCTAATTTATTTATATTATAAAGTTTGAAATTTATTTTGTTAAATAAAAGTTTAAGCATCCCCTGTCACAGTGTGACGTTAGAAAGGAAAGATAGCATCGTAGCTGGCTGAAGAAATGGGGTAGAAAAGATGTGACGATACAAATGAGAGGAACAGCGTGATGGGTCTACTCATTGAGGCCACTTGTTTTTGCTCCACTTGCTTTTCTATCCGCAGAACCCGTCGGCAACACCCCTTTTTCTGTGATGATCGCAGCAAGTGAGAAGAAACATGGCTTTTCAGAGTTATCTGCCTAATCACAACTCAATCCATCGGTGTTTTGAGGGGAAAGGAGGTTTGGAAGGAGGTGGAAGTTGAAGAGAGCGTGCTTTCTCATTTGGGTATGGTTCGGATTTGAGAAAGTTCATGTCGTTGGATTGATTAAAGCGATTAACAATGGCTGGCGTGGCTACAGTTTTGGATCTGTTAAGGAAAAATCATGGTTTGTATTCTGCACAGAGTCTGCACTCTTATAAACTATTCTCAGCCACAGCCGCAGCTTCAGCTGCCGCCGCCTCCATCGCCGCCGGAACTCCCTTTGCTTCTAGCGGTCTATTCGGGTACTCTCTCTCTCTCTCTCTCTCTCTCTCTCTCTACACACACAGAGGTATAGTTTTGGACTAGAAATAATGTAGAAGTGTAAATTGTGAGTGTTTTTTTCTGGGTGTGAAGACGGAGGAAATCGCGCTTCAGCCATTGTGCATCTGATTTCACTGTAGTTTCTCTAAATTTGCTGCAACTATTTGGCTATATCAACATCTTTACATTACTCAAGCACAGTCTGGTTTATTCAAACTTGTTGGAAAGAAATTCTAACCCTGTTAGCTCTGTTTAATGCTATTATTCAATTGTCAAATTACAACTAGCTGCTATTTTGATCTGTATAAACCTCTCGAACAATAATTTCGGATTGGTCAGGGAAGAAATTGATTGAAACAGCCAAAAACCCAAAAAAAATTAAAAAATTCCTGATCTACAGCCTACAGCTGGTATCATTTGCAAGTTGAAAAGAAAAAAGTGGCATTTGCTTGCACCAATATATGGCTGCTGTCTCTCTTTACATTTTGATCGAAAAATCTAAACTTAATCCATTATAACACATGGGTATATAGCAAAAGCATCGAATCAATTTAATCGATTGATGAGCGGTGGAACCCATTACAGTATGACCTATCAACAATTCTAGCAACAATGTTAAAGATTCAGAAAATAGCCTAGCAAGCTAAGTGTTAGAGATCGAATGATCCCAATGATTTTCAAAAATTTTTATTTTTGGCAAAAATCTAATTTTGCAAAGGACAATCTTGCGGCAGCTCCAATCGAAACGGCTTGACAGCAAAAATGAAGAACAACAATGTGGATGATCTATGACAACTGACGATAAATAGAAAACACTCCAATGACGAACCTGTCGTCGGAGACACAACTGCTCTGGAGAACTTCAAACAAAGATGAAAAACAAGGCAATTGTTTCTGATGGCAGCTAAACGATAGAGAGAACAAATTTCTTAAGCAAGATGAGTGGCAGGGGGAACAATTTTCCCGTTCTTTTTTTTTTCTTTTCTTTTTCCCAAAAATTATAATTTTCTAAAAAATTACACAAACCTTGTTCGATGCGAAACGACCAGAGTGAATTTGTTTCTACACACTTGGAAACACGAACTCCCAAAACCAAAGCTCTGATACCATTTGTTAGAGATCGAACGATAACCGAAAAAAGAAAATACGATGTGGGACACTAGATTTATGTGGAAAAACCATTTTGGGAAAAAACCACGGGCAGAGGAACAATCTACTATGAAAATCGAAATACAACTGCGAGTTTTGCGATTCTATCTTACATCAATTTATAGAGAAAACAAAACCCTAAATGAGATCTACAATGAGGGTCCACCGGCTTGGCCCAATAGAATTCGGGTCACACCGAAATCTAACACTAAGTAATAACAATTTGTTTATCCTGATAGTTATCCTTCTCTTCCGCACTCTTACTATTTATACCCTTCTCCTCCTCCTTCACACCCCTTTCGGTTCCCTTTTGCATAACAAATTCACCACATCAGCAGGTTTCTATTTTCAAAATTACTCCCCTAAATTCACTTCTCAGCATAGATCCAGTTGCAATTATACACACAATGCATATCTTGTTTTAGTTTATGCTATTAGTTGTAATAGGATTGTTCTTTCTTCGGATCCTTGCCTTGATATTGTTTTGGACCATTTGGCTGTTGTACTACACTAATTCAGGATTGGAGTGGCACAGTGTGATGCTGAGGTGAAGTTGTTCGGAGATCACTTTGCGAATCTACGAACTGCTTCGGAAAGAATTTTTCATCGAGAGGCTCTCGAACACAGCACGAAAGAGTACAAAGTTCAGTTAAAGCCACTATTTTCGGCGTTTGAGTGGAAGGCATTTACTTTGACAACATTGAGGTCATTCTTAATGTTTTACTTGCCGCTTCTCGGGCCTCGTTCAAACACGGAAGAGGATGACGATGAGGACTTCCTTAAAGACTTTCGAAAGAAACAGCCTGTAAATTTGGTAGTCCCCTTCAAAAAGTCTGTCAAGCAAATCATTCGCGAGGTCAGATTTACGATGTTATGCATCGCTTTTTGTTTTTTCCCTCGTTTCTTAGGAATCATAGATCAATAATTATCAGTTTCTTTTGACACCAACCATTGTAGACAACTGTTGTGACTACCAGACGGATTCTCGAAAGAATTGCTGTTCATTATGTTTCTCAACGTGTGGCGTGGAAGCTTCTTAAAGGTTCGACATTTTTAGAATATTTAGAATCATCTCTCAAATTTTCATATTCGATGTGATATTGCTGAATGATCTTATAATATGTCATGTTCTTCGTTACAGACGTTCCCAAGTCGGCTACGCGGAAGACTGGAAGATCGATGCCTACTTATATCTATTTCTTCAGAGTTAGCAGGACAACTTTTAGAGGCAAAAGCCTTTTACCCTTCTCCTTCTTCCCCAGTTTGACCCCTTAAAATGATGGAACCTTCTTTTTATTAAAAATAGGTCACTTCCTTGGCGTTGCAGCATCCTGGATTGTTCAAGTTGGAATCGAAACTTATCGATATTTTTCTTCGTTGGTTTCTCCGAAAGAGGAGAGTGATGTAATTGAAGAAAGAGAAAGGATTAAACTACTTGGGAAGAAGGTCGGGGCAACCTCTGTAAGGTGCATCGCCTCCCTGGTTTTCGCCTCCGTTGGAGCTGGTATTGGTGCCACCCTTGTTCGTCCTTCCATCGGCCAGTGGATTGGTAAGCTTTATTACGGTTAAAACGGCGCATTTTCAGACAATTATTAGTCCCCTTTGGTGGTTCATCGTTGAATTCTGGTTTTCTCCTCTGTAGGCTGTGCAGTAGGGGACTTGGCAGGGCCTATTGTTGTTGGAGTCGTAATTGAGAAAGCTTTTCATGTGGATTTTAACTTCTGAAATCAAAACATACATACATAGGCGTGGGGTTGTTGCATTTTGCTTCTAATATGATTGTAAAAACCTTTTTGGCCAAGAGTGTTGGATCAAATTATTGAAAACATTGGCGGAATCAAATCGAACAGTGACCATGATTCGGTTTTTACAAGAGCAATGATCGTACGAACACCGTACAAGGCATAGATTTGCGACAGAGTTCTTCAAGTATCCCAAATCATCACAACAGCAATTACTCCAACTCCTAAAAGCACAGCAAAAAACCTGTAAAAGGGTGTATCAAGCAAGACCCGCTTCCGAGGAATATAGCCCTTCAAGAAGAGATGGTTTATGGAGACATATACAAAGATCCCACAAGCCAAGCCCATTGAAATTGCATAGATCCAATTAGCCACAGCACCTTGAGTGGTGGCATCTATGATTATTCCAATGGCGACCCCAATCGGGCTTGATATGGCGAAAGCAAAGGCATATGCTGCACATGATAGCAGGGGTCTGTCCGGGATTATACGGAGAAGAGCTATGCCCATGGCAATGGCTGCAAAAAGCTTGTGAAGGGAGATTGTCCATAGGTTCTTCCACGCATCGGCTTTTGTCTCTGCAACTCCGATGGCGATGCCTTCGAAGACTGAGTGGAAGCACAGGGCGGCGATCAGTAAAATGCTATCTCCGAGTGAACTCACTGCCGTGAGAGTCGGGTTTGAAAGTGAACGGTTCTTATCGTGCGCCTGTAGACCAGCCATGGGAGGGAGAACAAAAATTGAAGCAAATTAGATTAAGTACAAAGCAAGTGGTCATCTCTCAATTTTAACAGTTTACCTGAAAATTTGACTGCGCAGTTGAGTCGTCGTCACCAGCCTTGTCTACATATGAAGCCAAGAAAATAGGGTTATAGAACACAGTTTCTGCAGTTCTTCAAGTAAAATTACAATCCAACAATGGTAGAAAACATTTGCATAGGTCAAAGATAGATAACAGAAGATAAAGACAAGTTTGTTTTCAACTATGTACATACCTTGAAGTTCAAGATCATTACCTCCGCCGGCGGCCACAGCGCCGTGCTTTCTGTAGAAGTGAGAAATGAGACAATCAGCGAACATGGTGATCAAATACCCAGAGCAGGCAAGCATAAAAGCAAATGGATATTCCTTGTCCGTCAAATCCCCAAACGTCTCGTCCGAATCGCTGAGAAAATGCATCATGGCTGTACCCAGAAACACGCCGCCGGCAAATTGAGTCCCGAGAACCAAAAACCCCTCGTTCCATTTCAGAAAGTAGGGGGAGATTCCGGCCACAAAGGTTCCGACGAAGATCAAGATCAAGCTCCAGATTTTGACGAGAATCAGAGACTTAGCGCGAAGGCTGTGCCGAACATCATCTGTCGTCCCAGCGGCGGCATCCCCGTCGTCGTCGCTGCCGTGGGAATGGACGGAGATGAGTAAGAGGAAAAGCACAGAGGCGAAGAGAAGCCCGGAACGCGACATCGGAATGTAAATTTTACAGGTCGGCGTTGTAGAAGGTTGAGGCCTAGGCTATATATCAATTCAGAAAACTGTGAATTGTATTTTGGCTGTACTGTGTCCATGAGATTGGAAGACTCGCAGAAAGGGTAGTACAACGACCAACAATTTTGGGAGAAATTGTATGTACTACAAAAAAACGCCATTAAAGAACTAGGGACAGACAGAGACAGAGAGAGAGAGAGAAACATGCACACGCGGGGAGGAGGTGTGGTCAGCACGCGGAGCGGAGACATGGATAAGGCCGTGTTTGGTCTTCCACTTTCTTAATTTCGTATGCTACTCCAACTTAACTTAGTTTCATGCAACCAACCAAACAGAGAATAGTAGGCATTGGGTGAGATTAAACTTTAATTAAATTTGACGATAATTATGATCATTATTAATTAATGGATAAGGTTAGTATATTATTATTTTCTAATTATTTATAATTTATTACGTGAATAATTCATCATAAAATAAAAAGTAAACGCAACATTATTTTTAATTAATCTTAATCTTTCGTGCATCACTTATATTACGATCGAACTACTCAGAATCTTAAATAATTAATCAAATATTTTAATTTAATACACACATTGTATTCGTTCTACATTAATTAATATATCGACCCAATATATATTCATAATACGCAGGCACAACAAAATTTATGGAACTTTTCTGATCGATCGAGCCAACGCTTGATTTTAATATGAATCACATCAAAGCAAACTTTCAACAATGGGGCAATAGCTTTTGCCGTGTGAATTGGGCTCAACCCTATATGATAGTGATGATTGATGAAGAACTAAGCAAAAAACCTAGTCAATTGGGTCCTATAAAAGATGTTCATATGTCAATTGGGTCCTATAAAAGATGCTCATAATTCATAACCCTCAACCATAAAACTGTGAAATAAATACATGATAGTGATGATTAATGAAGAACTAAGAAAAAACTAAGTCAATTGGGTCCTACAAATATATGCTCATAATTCATGCCTAGTCGTAGATGTCCGGAGGGTTTTTAGTGCGGACGTTCGAAGCTGCACATCTAAGGATGCAGGAAAAGCTTTTGTAGACGTCTGTGTTTTCACGAAAATTCAGTGCTCCAACAGATACATGTGTTTTTGTGGAAGTCTTTGCTTCTACAAACATGTACCCTCCACGAAGACGTGTATATGTGTGTCTCCGCAAAAGTCTACGCTTCTGTGAAAAAGTTCGTTTTTACAAAAATGTTTGTCTTTCGTAGACACATGCTTATGCTTACACAGGTCGATCTCCAACGCAATATCACGAGGAAGTATGCCAGTTTTTTGCTCCCAATCAGCCTAAACTTTTTGCATAGACTCTATAATATACATAACATTGTAGAGTTAAATCCATAATCTATAACATAAACTTAAAACACGAAAACGGAGAAGATGAGCAACTTACCCTCGAAGTCCTTGGAGTACGAATCCAATGTTTGATTTTCTTTTCTCTTTCTTTTCTCTTCTCTAGCTAGTGGCCAAAAATGAGTATAATAGGATTTTTCCTCCAATTATTATATAGTAACCCTTAATTTTCACTCAATTGAACAAAACTTTATACATAAATAAATATAAATGGGTCGCAACTAAGTCGAGTCAAAACGAAATACATTAACTGCGAATGATGTGGAAAAGCTTATGTGAAAATTTTATTTATAAAAAAAAAAAGAAAAAAATTAGCCATTTTAACAAAAAGTAGTCCGATTTCTAGATACAATTTTAGTTACGTTGTCAACACTAAAATACTGAATAGCCACCGCAGGAAACCCCACCAGTAAACCACTCAACCACCTCCTCAAGGAAATATATAATGAAGTCTCTAAAACTTGCCAGATTGGAGTACAGGGATTAACGTCCTTCGATACTCTAATATAATATTGTCCGCTTTGAGGCGAAACTTACACGATTTTATTATTGAAATTAGCCTAAAACGCGTTGTACTATGTAAGAAGGGAAACCTTTACTTACAAACCATGCATTTTCTACCCTCCTAAGTGATGTAGAATTGTGCCTCCTTGATATGAGTTGAACCCACACCTAGGCCTGATCTTCACGGCCACCACATAAACAGTACCCACCCACAACAAAACAGATTCATATTACAAACAAGAAATCCAGTCAACTCCTGGGCACTCTAAAAAGAGAAGAACAAGAGCTGCAAAGAGTAGTCAAATGAACTTTTTAAGCACAGGAAATTCGAAAATAACAATACACAAAGAGCACAGGCAACTACTAAAGAAACAGCCGCCCGATCAGAGGCAAGAAAGAGGACAAAGTCGTTAGAAATGACCCACTCTGTAATGTCGTCCATTCTGATACTTAGTAGCCGCCCTTGACAATCTATATCGTACTCAGTGCTTGATATCCAACCTGTCAAGGACAGAATCTACATCCTGCCGTGTCAGAAGAAAGAAGATAATTAACTGATGCTGGAGAAAAATATTTTCCAAGCAGATGAAAAATATTTGGTGTATCCTACTTGTTGCTTCCGATACAATATTATTTACTTTGAGCCGAATTCCACATGGTTTGATTATTTGGGTTAGCCCAAAACAAGTTGTACTAAGTAGCGAAGAGAATCTTACTTATAAATCATGCATTTTCTACTCTTTTAAGCGATGTGGGATTGTGCACTTCACTGATATAGGCCGAATCCACACCTACGTCTTTCCTAGATTTCCGAGGGAGGGCTGCCATAGTTGGTTGGTAAGAATATATCAATAACTTGATAAACTGAGCTAGATGTTCCAAGAAAGCACCAACTCCAGGTCTTTTAAATGTCTGCCATCCTCTTTCAAGCTTTTACACCAAAACAAATTGTTGTCATAAACGAAAGAACGTTGTTGACACTTATTATGTATCTCCTTGAATATGTGTAAAACACAAGATAGACAGATATTTTTGTAAGATATTATGGGCAGCGGATTTAGCAATAAAAAAAAAAACAGAACTTGCCAGTATAGAAGGTCTCTCTATCTTTTGACAGATTAAAAAGATGAAACAACTCCGAATCTTAGACTTACTGTCAAATTGAAGTAAACTAATGTCTTGTTCAAATCAAGAACAGGACGTTCCATAGGATGCAAATCTGGAGGAAGTTTTTCACATTTAGGTTCCGTATAACCCTGACATGAACCAAGTAAAAGTTGTGGTCAGAATAATAAGGTGAAACAATATTTTTGGTCAAATTTCATTGTTGAGAATCGAACGCAAAGTTGAAAAAAGAAAAACACACAAAAACAAGAGCATTGTGATTTATGTGAAAAACCCTTTTGGCAAAAAACTATAGGCAAAAGAGAAATTCACTAATTAAGAAATCAAAGTACAATGAATTTTGCAACTCAACTATCAATATATAGAGTAAATTGAAAATTCTAATATTAGATACGTTCAGAACCGACTCAACTAGAATTCGAGTTACACCGAACTCTAACAATCTACTTAAAAGACAGAAATATAGACTAGAACAATGAATAAACTTGAACATGTTCTTCAATTTGCCTCCGTAAATCCAAGTAAAGTTCAATTGCTTTAACAGGCACTGTATGAAGAAACCAAAACAAAGGCAGTTAGAAGTAACAAGTGATGCTAGAAAAAGAGTTCTCAGCACCTAACAAAATATGCATATATATATATATATATATATTTACAACACGGCTTACAAAATTTTGACCTAGGTTGACGAAAAAACACATGACAATCTATTGTTATTAATATTAAAAAAAACGTCTCACAGCTTCCAGAATACAAAGTTGCTCGTTCTTACATGTTTTCCCATTTTTTAACCCCAAAGGTATAAAAGCATTGCCAGAGAGTAAAAAAAGAAAAGCATTTGACTGCAGACACCAGTACAAATGTAATTCAGGTCCCACCTGTCATTGCATTTGAGAAGAGCTTGCCCCAAAATTTCTGAGCAAGTCATCAGTTGCAGTATGTATTAGAAAAGCTGAATGTGTTCTGATAATGGTAAAACTCAACTCAATCTCATAAGTCATATTCGTGCAGCTCATATCACAAATGAAATCACTACAGGCTGGTGTTGCAATTAACAGTGATTTGGAATAAGATAATTTAAAACAGAATTTTCTACAAATCCAAAATGATTGAAGTTATTACGCAACTGCAAGAAAATGTTACAAGTGGGTATTACCTCGTTGCATGATATTGTTCGCTTTGGTCCCCCATAACTGTCATGGGTTGCACGGATTCCATAATTCCGACCCAAAATGAGTCATACAGGCAATGATGGGTATTCACTTATAAACCAGCACATCTCCCACCCCCATTTCTGAAGCGGGATCCCATGACAAACCACCCCCCATAAGACCTTACGCCCTTTGTCGGCCACATCAGAATTGGACGACCTAGACTCTTATACCAATGTTACAAGTGGACACTAGCTTGTCGCATGATATTATCGGCTTTGGGTCCCCATTAACCTTCACAGGTTTGTTCTCGGGCCAGGATCCCATAATTCCAATAAAAAACGCGTCATACAGGCAATGATGGATACCCACTTATAAACTTCCATGTCTCCCACCCCCAATTCCGCCGCGGGAACCGGTGACCAAAAATAAGAGCTAACAAAAAATAAAACTCATTAAAAAGTAAGTTAAATTCAACATAAAGCACAATAGAGAGACTTACATCGCCAGCAGATGCATTGTCACCTACACTATAATTTGCAGACGGCCGTAGAGCCTTCGCCTTCTTTTCAATTTCATCCGAAGTGTAAGCTAATAACAATTTAAAAATCACAATTGCTTCCATTGATAGTGATTGGAAACTCACTTAATCACATTTCCAAAAATGTGAATAATTAAAAAAACAGAAGTCGAGCTAATTTGAGAGCTCACCTAGTTTGCGTACCCAGTAGTAAGTACTGCTCCTGTGAGAGCCCCTACTCGGCTGCATATTACGAAGTTCCACAACCTATTGCTAGAAGAATTCGGCGCTAGATCAGCCTGTGGCGGAGGTCGCTCAGAAATGAGAGTTTGCGAAGCTGTGATGGGATCCTGGAAAGGACCGGAGACAACGCCGGAGCTGAGAAGGTGGAGATGACGCCTCGCAAGCAAGCAAGCAAGGAGGAGTACCGGGACAAATTTCACGAGTAAAAGCCGCTATTTTATTTATTAAAGACAAATTTCATGTGTAAAATTTGACCATTTTCTCTCACTGTGGCTGTGGCTGTGGCTGTGGCTGTGGCTTCGTTAAAATTTTTGGTCAAATAATTAAAATCAATAAATATTGATGTTACTAAATGGTAAATAATAGAGTAAATATAAATTCGATAAAAAACAAATTGACTAAAAAATCATTGTCGAATGGAATCCTAATTTGGAATAGATTTAATATATAAAATATATTTTTATATTTTTATTACTATTATTAAATAAATTAAAAATAGATAAAAGAAGAAAGGAGGAAAAAACCTTCTTTCCATAGAAAATGAGAGAGGGAGAAAGAGATCGAACTAGCGAGTTGAGTTGAAAAGTTTGATCAACAAATGTGAGTTTGCAACTTTAAGGCCATTAACTTTTGGAAAAGCAATTGGCGAATAAGTCTATTCTCTTTTTCTGATTTTAAAGTTAAAGTTCTTTAATGTTGGCTTCAAATTCAAACTTGATAACTCGAATTAGATGGACATTTTTGGTTTATATTGATTGGATGGAAGTTTATGTAGGATTATTTGTCGATGGAAGGCGAAAAACGAGAAAAAACAGCTTGTTTTATGTCGGAAAACAATGCATGGATGTTGTGTCAGTCTACTCTTGTGCGAAACCCGTTGACCGCGGATGACCTCGGGCGTGTTGTTAATGCACTGGTGGATTTACGGTCGACCAAGAGCTACGTAGATCGTCTGCAGCAATCGACCACAAATGTGGGTGTGGTAGACCGCAACAGTGGAGTGGACCGCGGATGTGGGTGCCGTTGACAACAACAGTGAAGGTTGATCGCAACACTCTTTATCTTTCCACTTATCTCTTATGATTTATTGATGGGAATTTTTTATTTTTGATATGATTCTATGATTGGACGAGTTCATAGACTTCAAACCAATTCCTGAGGAGACAATTGCTCTGGCTGGAAAGAAAGAACGCTGAAAAAGTAAAAAATTTATACTTTATGCACTACATTACATGGCATGATTTTCTAAACGTATTTTGTGGGTTGCCACATATAAAAACACAATAGGGACTATTCGACAATACGTCAGTGTGTGTATATGTGTGTGTGTGTGTGTGTGTACGTGAGTTTTACATGTTTACGTTACATGCATGGTTTTTATGTTGTGATATAGTTCTAAAATGGAAAGTAAAATCCTCTTGATTCTTTGGATGATATCGGTGTCAAAGTATCACGAGTATATCCGATACATCTTCTACTGCGTGAAGATGTTTTGATTGCACGCTATATGGAAAAATGGGAATAGGGCAGCATTGGCAAACTCTTTGGGTTTCAAACCTCTAAACCTAATTAGGGTATGAATGTATTGGGTTGTGTCATTATTGACTAGCTCGCCAACAACTCCTATAAGAGGCTGGATCTTCATATCGCACTCATAGTACATTTCTCCATGCTCATGAGGAGTGATCATTATAGGTCGTCACTCTGTGGTTTGTTTTGAATGGGTCTTTGTGAGACTCTTCTTTTTCACAGACTCTTGTTTTGATTGAGGAAAAATAATGAATGCTTATTTTATTATAGTTGACTATGTATCAAACTAGATTTCGATGAATTGCCTCATTGGTGGCTCATAGAGCCTGTTTTGAAAATAAATCATGTTTGGAAATTATTTTTAAAAGTTCATGCACGACATAGTAGTGTTTTGATTATGGTTTTGTCAAGAAAATTGAAAAAAAAAACAGTTTTACATATATTGCATTTAATATAAATTTTCTCTTAATTTAGTCACTCACCCTAACGACCCCTCCCTCTAAGTAAAGACAAAGCGGGTCAGAGTTAGCTGCTAAGTGTAAAGGATTTCTGGGTTTTCCTTATTCTTTGAGTGTGTAGTTGTATTTTCTGGTGAGTATTATTAAATCTGGGCATGTATTAACATTTGGGCTTTGTTTGGATTTCTGTTTGGATGCACAATGTTATTTTGGAATTATACTATTATTTTTTCATTATCATTATGTATACTTGGATTTATCTCGTGTGATCTATGACTTTGATATATATTCAAATCTTCCTTTGCGAACTAAGTCTTAAACTAGACGATCGAGTTGTTTTCAAGAATCGAGTCGCTCAACCCGATGTTTCTATTCAATCTAACATGGTAGCATGATAGTTTTGTTATGCATTTGCAGGGTTGAATCAGGGGGTTTGCTGAGGAAAATATGGAATCGTTGGAGAATTTGGAGCCTAATTAAGAACAGCACGTCAAAGTGATTTTTTTATCTAATAATATGTATTAAAATAGTTAACTATTTTTTTTTTAATTTCAAGGTTAAAAATAATTTAAAATAAATTTAAAACTGTTTTATTTAGAATTTATGTCTATCTCAATATCAACAATTTCTTTTCCCTATAATAAAAAATATATTCTATTTATTATAAATTACATTACATAAAATAAATGTACATTTACATTTTAATTTTAAACACTAGCTTTATTCGTTGAATAATACTTCCATATCATTAATTCACTAGTTTATTTATTAAATTATTTATTTATTTATATTATATTATAATAATTCTACTAATTAATAAATGACACCTAAATATCATATTAACATATAAAATTAAAATATATACTTTATTTTATTTTATTATAAAAGGTGGAGTCATACTTTAACATTATCAATCTTAATATTAGTTCCGTCACATCAGAGATTTGCAAAACAAGATAGTGTTAGTTACAAATCTTTTGAAGGGATTTGCTCCTTGAATTAGTCAAAAGAGTTTATAAAAAAATAAAATAATGCAGCGTAATTCAATACTAAAATACCACGTCACTTTTTAAAAAATCTTGACCCAACAACTTGTATATTGTTGTTTTATTTAATCATATTAAGTCAAATTGAAAGAGTGTGACATTAGGATTGATCAAGTACTCAATTTTCACCTCAATTTTCACAAAATCGACATTTAGAAGTTTGACACATAAACACATAAAGCAACCCCAAGTAAAAGTTATGCCACGTCTAAAAATATCTTCACGTGAAACAAAACAAAAAGAAAAAAACCAAACTTTATTATTCCCTTTTGATTTAAAGCGGTGGAGACTATTTGGTGTGTCCGATACGTGTCGTCAGATCCTCAAAAGTAAAGATATGAAAAAGTAAATGAATTTTGGTTTTTTAGTAGTGGATAAGAGGATAGTTAGTTACACAAGATTCGCGTTAAATCACAATTACGTGGAGTACACTCCAGGCGCAAAGATGCAAAGCAAGAAATCGAATATGTTCTTGAGATTTTAGTGTGTTTTTTTTTTTAATGCTTCTAGTTGATTTAGTGAATCTACGTGAAGTTTTATTTGTATTCGCAAGTTGGGTTATAATTTTTAAGCAACTTTGTATGTTTGATTAATACGATATTTGTAATGATAGAGACTAAGTTTGTTCCTTGTATTAGAATTTCAACAAAATTAAATTATAACTAACAAAAAATTTCAAAAAGAAATCAAGAGGGTTAGGAGAAGTAAAGCCAAAAATGATGGATGAAGTGGTTGGTGTGTAGAATGAGTTATGTTTGTGGAGTGGAAGTGGTTGACTTTCAACTTCCCAAGCTACCATTATTGGAAATATGTGCAGATAAGAAGAAAGCTTAGAGATGAAGGTAAAGCAAGCATACCCATTTTCAGATCACTAACCAACATAATGATTACTACCCTCCTCTCTATTCAAACTGGACAATAAGACTAAAAAAGGAAGGCATTAAAAATGTACACTCACTTTTGATATCTCTAACTAACATCAAATAACTACTAACCTCCTCCCTCTCTCTTTATTCAAACCGGACAATGATAGAAAGAAAATACCATAACAAGACATTAAAACTTAGGGTGATTGGTTCCTCAAAACAGAAAATCGAGTCTTTAAACGCTTTAATCTCTTCGGAATTAAGCAATCTAAGATTGCTAAACTTGAATAAAGCTCTTCCATTAACGAGTGACACCCAGGAATAATCCTTTGAATGGGTTACTTTATGATCACCGTAAACTATCACCATCAAAGTTAGATAGCCCACTTTTTTAGGGCAATTGAAGCCATTATCAACAAAATGGGTAATTCTGTAAATTCATTCTTTATGGGATTCTATCGTCGTCTTGTTCCTGTCTTCATCAACCTCCATTATTTCTATGCAGCTTACAAGACTCTCTAAAGCTCAAACTTCTCAGTCTTTCTTCGCAAAGGAAGTGTTCGTTTGCAGCCAAAAGAAAGAGAGATGATGGGTGATTTTGAGCGCCAACACAAGCGGGCCTTGGCTAAGCTCAATAATGTGGAGATTGTGAAGATAATAACCCAATTGATATTCTCGGTTTCTCTGTTCTCCATCTTCTTTGCTCAATCGTCTTGGCTTGATTTCCATCAGCTCAGCCACACCATTGACAAGAACTACATATTTCTTCTCTGCAATGGCCTCCTTGTTTTCCTCGCCAAATACTCCGGTTTGATCAGATCTCTGTCGACCTCCGATCGAAACGATGAAATCCTCAGGGCTTGTGAGAATATCTCAATGACTGGTTCTTTGATGGTGGAGAAGGAAATAGCATTGATGGAGAGAGAAGTTTTAGTTCAGAGAAATGGGCCTGCACCAGATGTAACAATGGAAACCGCATACCCATCATTAGAGAAGGGTGATATAGGAAGAAGAATTAAGGTTTTGGAAATGGCCGCAGACGGGGATGAAGAACAGACAGAAGAAACACCAGAAGAAAATGCCAGTTTCAATGAAGAAGACAAAGATGATGATGAAGAAGAAGAAAGGAACGAGGGAGAGAGTGCAGAAGAACTAAACAGAAAATTTGATGAGTTTATTAGAAGGATGAAGGAGGAAATCAGAACAGAAGCTCAAGATCAACCACAATTAGTCTTAATACAAAGTAATTAACCACTTCCAAGAATATCTTTAATTAGTTTTAATCACGCCTTTACTTCCTTTTTTTTTTGGGTCTAATAAGTTCAGTTCTGTTGTCTTTATTTTCCCCCTAACTACCTCCTAAATTCGTAATTTCCAAGTGAAACAAGTGACTCTGATCTTTGTTTCCATGGAACATAAAATACAACTCTTCATGCATGATCTTTGTTTGGGATTCTAACAAAAGCAATGTCACTTTGTCATTAGAGGGATGTAGAATTACATGAAGCGACATGTCGCACTTGTATAGTCATGCACATGCCAATGTTATTAGATATTTTAACTTTAATTGTACAATTATGATAATAATGCTAAATAACATAGTCGTTACCCTGTGAAGAATGTCTACGTCCGTAATCCTTCTTATGATTCTTCTATGACAGGGAAATTTGACAAAATAGGCGTATTTCTCACTTAGAACATGAATTGTTATAAAGCTCATAGACACGTTAAAGATTTACTAATGTAACGTCTCTTAATTCTTCTAGTACAATATTGTCCGCTTTGGGCTCAATCCAGCACGGTTTTGTTCTTAGGGTTAGCCTAAAATACGTTGTACTAAATAGAGAGGAAAATTCTACTTATAAACCATGTATTTTCCACTCTCTCAAGCGATATAGGATTATGCACCCCCACTGATATGGATTGTACACACATCTGAATCATTCTAAACTTCACAGGGCAGACTACCACAATCTTCTCCCATTGGGGACCCGACAACCTTGTCAGCCATACTTCTAGTTGAGTTTTGACTCTTAATACCATTTGTAACATCCCCCAATCTTCTTAATACAATATTATCCGCTTTGGGACGAAGTTTGCATGATTTTGTTCTTGGGTTAGCTCAAAACGCATTGTACTATGTAGAGAAGAGAACTCTACTTATAAATCATGTATTTTTCACTCTTCTAAGTTATATGGGATTGCACACCTCTACTAATATAGACTGGACTCGCACCTGAGTCATTTTAGATTTTCACAGGGCGGACTGCCGCAATTAGATACAAGAGCAACAGGTTTGAAGAGACGAGAAGTTTACAATAGATTTAGATGACAAACTAACAGCAATTATATCTGAAGAAATTAGAAGTAATATGACTAGGGGAGTGCTTGAGTTTGAACACTTGGATTGCTAGTAGGACCGCCCCTCACTGAAATATCTTCTCTGTTTTTTCTTCATGGGGAAGGAACATGACAACGACCAAGTAAAAGGTAAGTGGGTAAGACATGATTAAGATTCTCCAGACCACTATTTGGAACTTATACTTTAATGATGCTAAAAAATAATATGCTTTCCAAAATAGTAAGAAACAACTAACTCTTAAAAAATACCTATTTTCAAAAATTTAGAAATTCTCCCTAACAAATCCCAAGCTATAGTATGCTTTTCCTTTGTCCAATGTAGAATCCTCCAAAAAGGACTTTGTTCTTAAGTTGTAATACTCACTCTAAGCAAGGGGAAAAAATCTATGGCCGGCTAACAAAGAGTTTAAATCAAATCTATCGTCAACTCTATCAACTATTGATCAATTCATTTGTGAAAACATGGATTCAAGTTGAATGTCTTTGTTTTGATAACCGAAGAGTATGAATCTTGTAAGGTGAAAAATGAGTCAAGATTGTATTTTACCAACACAGTATAAAGAAAAATAATCAACATTTACCTCGATAAATGCCAATTGTTTCATGTATCTCAAGCAGTTGAGAGATTGATGAGTTAGACGACTTTCCTTTCAGAAACATTTATTATCCATCCAGCCCCTTGACATCAACAATCACCGAAATCATCACTGCATTTGATACATGTGCATTTAAATAAGGAAATAATTGATGGTACGAGGTTAAGACAATCATAGGTTTAGAGATATCAAACATAATGTTCAAAGCATGTATCATGAAAAAGGCAAGATCTAACAAGAGGACGTAAATAATATTACATGTTGAGAATTTCTTGAATCTTTGATGGTATGTAATCCTCTGACAAAAAGGAAAGGTTGCAAACAGATAGCGCTTCAATCTCAAATTTCACACCTCTTTGAATCATCAAGCTCAATTCCAACCTTTCATAAAATGAATTATATCAATATTAAAACTATTAGAGCCCACAAAACAAGGATGGCATGACTGTAAATAAAAAGTAAAAAATTGGTAGAAGTTTTTTACCTCCACTGTGGTTCTTCTCTTTGAAGGTAGCACCTAAGCAGCATTGCTTCAGCCTTCTTTCTATCTGGAAAAAAAATTTCCCCCATAATTTACAAGTACAATAGAGTGTATTCGAAACTCTTAAAACAATAGAACTATCATTAATTTCTCTCACCTTTGTCTGTCAAAGGAAGGAGGCATTGCTTTGGAAGACGGTATTTTTCAGAATCTGAAGGAAAAACACCAAGCCAGCGTATCTCTGGGACCTTTAAATACTTTGCATCATAGGCCATTTTCTTAAAAATATAAGCAGGACAAGGACATCCACATAAAAAAAATATTCAGTATGAGCGAAAATATTTATTATTCTCCAATATCAGTATTTCTACATTGAATATGCTTAAAAGGAAATTACATGCCAAAATAATCACATGGAAAGCCTAACCATGGAACCAAATCGATATGTTGTCATGATGTCAAAGCCATATGGGTCACAATCTACCAAGCAATAAGCAGGTAGAAACAGCTTATCAATGAGAAGCCTCAAAAACCTTTAAGAAAAAACCAGTAGGTATATGCATAAAACATTTTTCCCAGAGACCGAAAGTATCGTTTACAAGGAACATATACATGTGGCTCATATAGGATCTAGGATCACTACCTTCTTGTTGGAATATCTGGATATCCACATCCCTGTATAAGATAGAAAAAGCTTTAATTGTTATTGATCTCAATTGTCAAACAAAAGGCAGACTTACTGTAATGACAATACAACGATTTCTACTGCAGAACTGATCATTTGCCAATCGCTGAAACACTGTCATTGTGAAATCATAATGGTTAACAGTCTAAAACTGAAAATAACCTCAGGAATCAAAATTAGGTAACTCATCCTAAAATTTACCTGATTCTTTCTCCACAACAAGAATGTAGAAAGCAACACTAACGATATCTGCATGTAAGTTTGAGAAATTGTCTCAGTTAAGTTCTATGAAAACTAAAATGATCACTTCCACGTTTAACTTAGCAAAACTTAGTAAGCATTTACACATTAGCAGTAATTTCACATTCGAACATTGGAAAATGATTGCAAAATTTAAATTCATCATAACTCATCGGAAAACCTTTGATTTCTTCAACTTGGACGGGAATATGGTGGCCCTTAAATTAAACCAGGAGAAGAAAGTGAGGTTAGAAAAAAACTTAAACGAGAAAAAAGCCAGTGTTTATTGAATAAAAATTGCTCCTTACAGTGTTAGGCTCTTTAATACAATCAAATCTCCTTCCAGCTTGCAAAAATCTTAACCATCCCATTACCAATCTGAAAAAAAAAGACTAGTGAATCATTGTGGGAATTACCATCATTTGTTTTTTGGTGGCTCCGACCACTTATTGAGAAGAGTAACAATAAGAGAATGTTAAAAAATAATGTCTACTGCCATAAGCTAAGATGTGCACTTTTCATGACACACCCTTTTCCAACAGAGACCTGTCAAAAGAAAGCAAGCCAAAATGACCTTCACATCTCATATACATACTTTAAACTTTCATATCAAAAGCCTAGAATGGAGTGAAAAGTTAAGGAAACACTTGAAGAAATTTTCAAGTCCACCCCCTCATGAGGTGTAGAGACCAGAATAGCCATAAATAACGAGCTGAACCCACATCCCCACCCACACGGAGTCGTGTAACCTGAATCTAAGATGTGGGAATGATTGCTGAGGGGAAGAACAAATAATATATTCAAAATAACAACATTGGAAATCTAGACTTCCAAATCTAGTGATGCATCCCATGTTAAATCCATCAACTCTGTCTAACATTGTAATTGTACTATATTCCATTTAGAACCAATCGATCAACTTGATATAATAAATCTAAATACGAGAAAAGATGATTTATTAAAGAATGGAAATATATACCACATTCAAATCATGGCGGCTGCATTGAAAAATAATACATATATCATTGATTGCCTGATCCACAACTGTCTGCTCTGTAGTAACAAATGCTACATTACATGATTATACCCAGGAATTGAAGCAGAAAACTAGGAAATCATCAGATAATGAAGTGAATAGAACTTTACAAAATCACTTAAAACAAGCTGTTGGAAACTAGAATGAGGAGAAATATAGTGATTTTGATTCTCAGAAAAAGCAAAAGTTAAATACGCTAATTCGATAACGTTGCAATAGAATGATACCCAGAAATAAGGAAGGATGCATGTAATATATGTCTCTCTTTGATCCATGTCTATTTTCTAGCAGAAGTTGTTGGACAATGAGTAAAACTCTGAGGAAGGCATCTACGAGATGAGAGTAGAATCAATAATACATCCCGTAGTGTTATTTTGATGGAATCTTCAAAGATTAATCATGAAGTGGCAAAAATTACGTTGCCTTGAATGAACTCACCTAATCTACGTAACTGGTTTGGCTTTCGAAAAGTAAGAATCTCCATGCCTTTAGGCAATCCATACCGGCAACAGCTGCATACAAACCAACAATTGCTTTCCAGATATTTTTTAAAAGACAGGATGATGACAACACAACAACAATAAATGAAAAGGAACAGTGTTTTCCTAACTGCAAAAAAACTTTTTCCGTTCCTAATCATTTCAACCAGGATGTCCAAGATCGCCTATGTGATCATATAAACTCGCAAATGCATGAGCCATGATTCAGACTCGAATTTACCGATCAAGTTCGAAACAATATGAAGGATACAAAGATGAAACTGACCAATTGGAATTGGAATTCGCGCAGTAGCTACGAAATTTATCAATGGAGATCATCGGTATCCTTCCATTGCTCAGATCGACGATGATAGACCTCATAAGTTCTGAAAATTAAACGGAAATCGGAAAAGCAAAAGTTACAGTCAACAAACAAAAGTTGGAATCAATTCTAAAACGTGAAGAAACTGATCATTTGGACTTGCTTCCATCGTTTAATTTCTTTGACCTCTGATTTTTCGTAGCAAATCGCTGCGCTGTGAGTTGCAATGCTTTCCCTCCATTTCCAATTCCATATTCCGAAATTTAAAAAGTTGTTCCTCCGGAGAAATTTATAAGTGAAATCCGGAGCAAGATGAAGTTGACCCGAAACTGAAGACCCGTGCATTCGGATGAACTGATAACCCGACCCACATTTATCTTGCTACCTCTCATTAGCAATTTTGCTACTCCTACTACACGTAGACACGTGCAGGTTGTTGAATTCACAAGAAATAAATAAAGAAAGTCAATTATTTGGTTACACATTATTACAACGAGGGTAATTATTAATATTAAAATTAATATCTTAAATTTTTATTTTTATTTTCTAACACTTCAAAATTTAAAGTGTTAGCAATGGATACTCTCACTATTATGACTTATGAGTTTGTTAAATGACTTTAATTTTTGCAGCGAAAAACAAGTATCCACTGCAAAAATGATATTTTCTATAACGAAAATATACATTTTCAATGACTTACTTTCTGCAACAAAAGACAAAAGAAAAGTATCCACTGTGAAAATGATATTTTCTGTAATGAAAACGTGTCTTCTGCCCCAGAAAGTAAGTCATATTTCAATGACACGTGACCTCGAAAGTGTTGGTGTTCGCAGAAGCATCGGTGTATGTCATTTAACGTATTTTATAAAAACAAGAGCGTATGTTGCTAACATCTCAAATTTTAAAGTGTTAGCTAACAAAAATAAAAGTTTAAGGTGTCAATTAAAAAGATTTTATTATACTTTAGGATTAAATTACATATTCAATTCTATAAACTAAATTTAGACGTGAGAACCAAATAAAGAGGAAGTAAATGAGATTTAAAAAAAAGTAAAATTTTAATTTTAGACTTCATCCAACTTCTTTTGCAATTATTTATGTCTTAACACTTCATATTAGTTCCTAATGACCTAATAATGTGTCACTAATACATTGAGTATATAACTTAGACATAGGAGATTGAGAAATTGAGAAGTGTTCCAACTGGAAGCGCCAGATTGTGCCATGTGTCCATCTTTTTAAACTGGGTCGTATCCTCCATTTAATTTTATTTAATTAATGAAATTAAAAAAAAAAATTAAACCCATTAGTAAGCCCTTGTGTATAATTAAATATAAATTGCAGAGGCGAAGACTAAGGCAGACAATACGACGTCGCATGGGACGAATTTGTAGCAGAAGCTAGAACGAGGAAGGTCCACGTAGTTGAGGACAAAACGGTAAAAGACGGAAAATGTTATTAATTATTATATTTATTCAACGCAAATATTCGGCTATTTTGCTTTTGCCAACTTCCCAATCGTCTTAGATCCGGCTATTCGACGTCGGTGAGAACGAGAGAACTCGGCAAAAGATTTGCTGAAGCGACTGTGAAATGGATGATGAGATGATGAGGATGATGGTAGGATGAAGAAAGACAGCGCGAATTGGAAATGGAATCATCTTGAAGCGTTCACCTCGCCTGCTTCATGTGACTAACTTTCACGGTAGATCTGGACGAATTTATTGTATGGATTTCTCAGCATTTTAGCTTATGAGACTAATATCTTCTTCATTCCTTCTGTTTTTCCTTCGTTTTGAAAACATGCTTAGAGTTTCATCGTCGCTCCATTTGCTACAGTTTTATTGTGATATTCGGTTTATATGGAGTACGTTTTTTGTAATATAATCTAAATTCATGTAGGGTTAATTGCGACGGTCAATCATTAGGACCTTTTGAATGTCAGCTATGATTCTTGGAAATTTTTGAAGAATTGACCTGCTTCGTGGTATTCCCATCTAATTTATTACCATTTTTAACGACTCTGACGGATAATAATCCACTGGATCTTCAAATGAGCTGCAAATTCGATTGATCTGAGTTTTCAACGTTCTTTGTTGGGAGTTTAGACCAATCAACATCCAAGGTAAGGGAATGCGACGTTTCAACTTTATTGGAATTGAATATACTTCAGGAATTTTCTTGAAAAAAGAATACCATGAAAAGATTACAGAATGGGCTGCAACATTTTAGTTTATCAGGAGTTTGTGCTTATGGCTACATTATACTCTTTACATTTCACTTCAGAGAATCATGAGATTGGATTATACTATGATAAGTGTGATTAACTGGTGTGTAGTATATGATGTGGTGCAGTGATTGGGTTGGTTTTAAAAGATGAAATTCTAGTCAAAGAGCGGTCCTAGATTTTAAGCTATTGAGTAATAGTGTTTTCAAACCAATTTGGACTTTTAAATCCATAATTATAGTTGAGCGTGAATGACAGGCTAACATAACTATTGTTGTGAATAAATTTCTGGCTTTGCAGATATAGTAAAAAGATCGTCTTTCTTTATAATGGCATGCGATGGTACAGAACAGCACTTATTGTCCGGATTATTAGATCCTAATTGCGAAAGAAAGAAAATGAATGTAGCTACGAGGAAGAGAAGATTTCGTCACTCCAGAAGTGCTCCCATTGCAGATTCTGGATCTTCACAGGAAACTCACTTTGACCCCAATCCGCTTCCTGGGTCCATATTTGGAAATTTACACCTGAGTTTAAAGAAAGTTGTTTTATTCTTAGCCATTTATCTTGGTACTGGAACTATATGTTTCTATTTCATCAGGAACCAAATCAAGGGGCTAAAAACAATTGGAATAATTGATGCTGTCTATTTCTGCATTGTTACAATGACCACAGTTGGATATGGAGACTTGGTGCCTAACTCTGTACTTACAAAACTACTTGCTTGTGCTTTTGTCTTCACAGGAATGGCCCTAGTGGGACTCGTACTGAGCAAAGCTGCTGATTATTTAGCAGAAAAACAGGAAATGTTTTTGGTAAAGGCCTTACATTTACATCAAACTACTTCTCCTAGTGCGACTATGAAAGAAATTGAGACCAATAAAGTGAAATACAAGTGCATATTGGTCTTTTTCCTTTTGCTGGTGCTCATAATTTCTGGGACTATATTTTTAATTACGGTCGAAGAGTTGGACCCCGTTGATGCATTTTATTGTGTCTGTTCTACTATTACGACTCTAGGATACGGGGATCGAAGTTTCTCGACAAGCATTGGACGTGTTTTTGCAATATTCTGGATTTTGACCAGCACAATTTTGTTGGCTCAGTTTTTCCTTTACATCGCAGAGCTGCACTCTGAAAGAAGACAAAGGGCATTGGTTAAATGGGTTCTAAACCGGAAAACAACATACTTAGATCTTGAGGCAGCAGATTTGGATGATGATGGAGTTGTGGGGTAAGTGAGACTTCAAATTCAGTTCACTAATTCTCTTTAAGATTACTTATTAATGTTCATTGTTGATTAATCCAATCTCTTGATACTTAATTTCACCTTCCTGGGTTTTACAGGGCCGCTGAGTTTGTCATATTTAAGCTAAAAGAAATGGGAAAAATTACCCAAGAAGACATTTCAGTTATCATGGAAGAGTTCGAGAATCTCGACGTTGATCAGTCGGGAACCTTATCAGTTTCTGATATAACACAAGCTCAATCATCTCAGAGAATATTATGATCCACCGTTTGAAAAGTTACAGTCATTGCCTTTGATTTCAATTCTTCCCTTAAATGAGGTAATTTAGCAACCAGCCTTTCAAATATTTGATCAGTACTCAAAGTCTTAACCTTCGATGGCATCAACAAAACTTTCCAAGTTCAAAGACTTGTGCTAATTGAGCAGTTTCCTGCGAGTAACTGCTCAATTATCACTGTTCGAACTTGGAAAGGTCCACCCAATTGCTTTGTTTAGTGACCAAGAACTGAAGACATTTAAAGCTGGGAGATGAATATAAGCGTTGGATTTCTTCAACAGACTGCAGCCAGACTGCAATTAACCCCCCATTTACTATGTTTGATACTCAAATTATGTTGAGTTGTGTTAAGAATTTCTTCAATTGGAACCATCTTCCTTGTTTAGGCTGCGTTGAATGCCAGGCGTTGTTGATATAACCCGTTTGGAATTCTTGCTTTTCAGGAAAATGGAAGAGAAGCAGAAGTTTGTTCTTGTGTTTTTGTGTTCTTGCAATTGAACTGCCTTTGATGGAAGATGAAATGCGTGAAGCTTTTAGCACTGGTACGAGGAATCCTATTGAAAGAAAGGAAAACTTTGTGGCATTGTACGACGTGTCGGCAGGTGGTTTTCTTGTCAAATTCATTCACTCACTGTCACCCATCCAGTTTTTTTCTCCAGAAACAAACAAATCCGAGAAAATCAGAAAGAAAATGCAACAATAAATGAACGATTGCAGAGAAAAATCGAAAAGAAACTGCATTGATCTCAGAATTTACAGCGCATACTCATAATCTGCTAACTTCAGAGTACAGGATCAAACTCAGAGAAGGTAAGAAGAGAAAAGATGGAGAATTCGAGATTCGAATCCTCAGTTCTACTCCGTACTGTCAATGGGTTGCCCCGGTGAACCGGCGACGTAGTCTAGAAGTCCTTCGCCGGTATTACCCCCTAGGTCGTCGGTGGTTGGCAACTGAGTCTTTCCCATTAGGAGGACAGCGAGAAGGAAGAGAGCGGTGGAGAGTAGAAGCGGCCAGAAGTAGGCTAAGATGGTGACGAATCTGGGCGCCAAAAGAAGGACGGAGACTATGACGGTTGCGAAAATGAAAGCAAAGAGAAAGTGAAACTTGAACTTGAGGATCTTCTCTGAGATCTCCATAGCCGACGTTGGTGGGAGGTTTAGAGAGAGAAGAAGATGAGAGAGAGAAAGAGAGATGATGATGGAGAGTGCTCGTCCGTCTGTGCAGAGATTCCCAAGTGATTAGGGAAGGAGTGTCTTTTTCTGCTGCCTGGGTTTCTGTAAAGTAGAATTTTACAGTTCCTCTTTTTTAATAAATTATAATTCAAATTTACTCGTTCTAATATAATAACACTTTATTGACCGACTATTCTGTACCTGAACCTCAATGATACGTGAAAACATAAGCTAATATGTTCTGCCAAGGGAGAGACGATCAAGTGGGGATCTTGTGAGGGAATATAATTTTATATTATTTAAAACGAGTAAAACAATGTATATTTTTTTTATCTTTACTTAGAATTATGTATTTTGAGTTAATTTTAATAACAAAACAATGTGAACTACACTCTAAAACTGATAAAATTGTATTATAAAGACTGAGTGTAATATTCTGATAATATTTTTCTTGTGTATGTGATGTAATTAATTTTAAAATAATTAATATATTATATTGCGAGACGGTACATGTTGATTTATGCCGTGTAAATATGGGAAATATGTTATGGAGTAATTAAAGTATGAAATTTTGATGAAAAATGTGTAATTGGAGATTTCGGACGTACGTGGACAACACAAAGACTAGAGGGTTGCGTCTAAAAATGCATTGCATGTCGTCATAAGCGTTTTGGGATAATGTTGGACGAGCGCGGACGATTGCAAATGAGGAGAGTTCGAATCTGTCTAAATTATCGGACTAATATGTTCTGCTAATATGTTAATATGTTCTGCCAAGGGAAAGATGATCAAGTGGGTATCTTGTGTGAGGGTATATAATTTTATATTATTTAGAAAAGTAAAAAAATGTATAGTTTATAAATAAATTTTTTCTTCTTATTTAATACAACGTGTTTTGAGCTAATTTTAATAACAAAACAGTATGAAATTCAGTTAAAAAACAAATAATATTATATTATAAGGACTGAAGACATTATAAATGATATTATAGACAAAGACCAATCGAAAGTGTGACCGACGAGGACGTAAGGCCTCCAAAAGAGAAAGATTGTGATAATCCGCCCTATAAAAACAAAGATTACCCAAATGTGGGTCTGAGTTATATCAGTGTATAGCACAATTACATGTTTTTTGGGATAGTAGAAAATACATTATTTATAAGTAGAGTTATCTTCCCTATCTAATACAATACGTTTTTGGATTAACTTCAAAAACAAAATTGTCTGAGTTTCAGTTAAAAGCGAATAATATTATACTGGAAGTGGAAGGACGGAGTCGTTATATCTAATATTATTTTGAACCATGGACTTTTAATTTGTGTTTACCACATGCCTTCTATGAAAACTTTAAACATTAAATATAAAGTTTTTAGTGTTTTAAATTTTGTCTTTCCAATAAAAAAAAAAATCTTAGTTGATTAAATTTGTTAGAATAATTTGAATTAATAAGTCCAAAATCTTAAACTAGTAATCAACTCGAATATTAAGTTTTATTGGAATACTCATTGGCAAAATTCCATAACTCAAAAATTTTACCATCTATTTATATATAAAGGAAATTAACAAAATAGTCATTGAACTATGGGATCAATGACAAATAAACCACTAAACAATTTTGCTAATAAATAAAATACTCAACTATGGAAAATACATGGAGCAAACGTCGCGATTATATTTTTCGTGAAAAAAAATATTATCTTTCTGCTACGGAACATTGCTTTTCTGCTGCGAATTTTGTTTTTTCGCTACGAAAAATGAGTCATTGACATATAAATCAGGAACTTTTCTCATAAGAAAGACGACTTTTCGCAGAGGAAAGACGACGTTTTCTCAATCAAATTGTGAATTCTTCTATGTAATCTGACGACGTCATTTCTATACATTGTTCGAGTTCCAATGGCTTCAGAATAACCAAGTCTGCACTGGAAGAGGTCTATCGACAAACATAAACTCTTAAATTGACAGTGAAATGGGTGTCAATCACAAATCCATCTAACCCACTCGGCAGAACTCTAAATTTAGACAAAATTAACGACATGATTAATTTCACAACAACCAAAGAAATTCACCTAATGAACGACGAGTTATAAGACATTTTCGAAGGGAAACTTTCTACTCATTTATTTTCAAAGTAAGTTTGCTTTAAACAGCGATGGTTGCATAATTTATTTTTCATAGTTGAGTATTTTATTTATTAGCAAAAATTGTTTATTGGTTGACTTGTAATTGATCCCATAATTCAGTGATTTATTTGTTGATTTCCCAATATATAATATAAAATTTGCAATTAAATTAAAATGACAAATTTGAAAAAATGAATATTCATTAAGGATAGAATCTCAATAAAAAGAAACTCATAAATAAGTATTCCCAACATTCCATAATGCATGATTAAAACATAATTCATCGTTCGAATAACATTTCATTTTACATATGACTCATCCGAACCAATTTGGTTATGTTTGAGTTTTGTCTTGAAAAACTTATAGTGGAATCAGTTGAAAAACACAGATTTTGCAGAGATAGTTGTTGTCTATTTGTTTTGTCTATTCTGTAATTGGAAAACTTAAATATTTTACAGTGTCTTTCCAGGGGTATACGTATACCTGGAGAAATGAAAAATTCTACCGTACAATTAATTACACTAAAAGTACATTTACAAATTATGCATTAACAGAATCCAAACCGAACATTGACTCGATCAGAGCAACTACCACCATCAGCTACCCCCGGTTCAATTCAGATCGAGTTTGAAATTGGTTTTGGTTTGATTGATATAAAAAGTTTTGATTTTGGTGGCACAAGATTAATCTTTTTGTCTAGTTGAGAGAAATGTTCTTTATTTCAAATCTTTTAAGGTAAATTTATTTTCAAAGATTATAATTTTTTTAGTAATTAATATTAAAAAGGAAAATTAACAGAATACTATTGAACTATGAAATCAATGACCAATTTTTGCTGACAACTTAAACACTAAATTATGAAAAATGGACGACGCACACATTATCGTTACTTGTTGAAAGAAACATTACTGCAAATATAATGCCGAAGCATTACTCTCTGCAAGTCTAATTATATTTTAGTTTTATGCTAAAAATCGCAATAATTGAAGCAATCTTACCGCAAAGGATGCTGGGAAGCTGCAGCATGGTCTTCTCGTCGTTGAGAACAATTATCATGTTTTTAGTTTTTTGAACATTTTCTGATGGCTCACCCCTCCTCTCAATTTTATTCATCCAGTTCTCATCACCATCTTATCTTTCATCTTCCTGGTCCATCGTTGTCATTCAATGTTCATCACTAATGTCTCACTTTTCGTTGCAGAAAATAATCTTTTTTACAGGCGGAACGTTGTTTTTCCATTACGTGTTAAGCTAGATTGAATTCTTCATTTTGGGTCGAGTTGAAGCATGAGAAGAAAGCTATTTGGGCCTAAAGATATTGGGCCGAAGATTGAAGCAAAATCCAAAATATGTGATGGTTATCAAAGGAAAGATTAGAAAAGGTGCTTCTTTTCATCGTTCTTTTTTCATTTTACAGATCTACATCTTCATCTTGTAGTAATCACGTTCAACTTTCCCACCTTTTCCTTCATTTTCTCGCGTTTTCCTTCCCTTTTTCTAGTCGCTGATTGATGGGAAAGACAACTCACACCCCACTTCTTACTTCTCTTCTTCTTCTTCTTCTTCTTCTTCTTCTTCCTCCCTTAGCATTGCTCTGCCTTTTCAGCTATGCAGTCACTCCTTTCCTTCTTGCAGTTCTTATTCTGATCTTCTCCTCCGTTTTCCTTCGCCAATTCTCGAAGAAGAAACTGGGTTTTGATCAGAATCTTGGCCGGAATCATTCTCCGCCATTTTATGTTCTGACAAAAACTCAGAGCTCCGACGAAGACGACACAGAAACTGGTCAAAAGAACGAGTCTGCAGTTGAATCCTCACCGGTTTTCTCATCGGAAAATGAAATTGCAGAGAATCTGGGATCATGGGATAGCTCGTCAGATTCAAACGAAGAAGAAGAAGAAGAAGAAGAAGACGACGACGACAGTTTAATCGAAATCGCCCTTCCAGATTGTGAATCGAAGAGATTCCCCGTGGAAAAGCAGCAGCAGCAAATTTTCCCAGATTTATATCCAGATTTTCCCGGAAGCCAAACGGGCCTGATGGAGCTGATAGCAGACCTCAACGACATGATATACGAGGAAGACAACTTCATCGAGATTGACATTTCAATGGGTTCCATCAAATTTCCATCGTGTAAAACCGAATCATGATCTTCAAAACTTTCAAAAAAATTCGCATTCTTGTTCATCCCAAAAAACATAAAAAAAAAAGAAAAAAAGTTGGTATGGTAGTGATTAGAGCATGCTTACCCACTACCTCACTACCCTTTTCTTGTATTATTAAATAATATTTCATAAAGTCAAAAAAGTTATTAACTTTGCGCATATGCTTCTTCGATTATTAAGAGAATAAATAACCCGTCTGATATGATTATCTTTATATTTTTCTCGGATCGATCGAGTTTAAACGTGCATCGACTAATCGTAAATCGCTCGTTCGGGGAAAAAACTGCGGAGAAAAATCACTAAATTCTATAAAAATTGAAGAGTGGTGGGTGAGCACATTGACTTGTGATAAATAAAAAAAACATTCTAGGAGTAAACAAAAGAGGAAGAACACGCGATTGGATGTGCTAGAAAACATTGCCCAGCCCACGAACACTTCTGCCTTTCGCATCGTAAAAGTCAAACTGTGGTTACAAAAGAGAGAATCAGACCTATAAAAACAATGATGGATTTGAGTTTGGAGGCCGAAAGTAGTGGAATATAAAAAAATAGAACAGAGATTCCAACTCTTATAACTAGTGAGCCACTCGTATGATCTCTCTCCATGCAACTTTCATTGTCCCGAGCCAAAGCTCGAGCGTTCAATTACGATAAATTACATAATTTTACATCGCTTGAGCATCTTAAAGCGCATAATATCGTATTAACGAAAATGGGTAATGATATGATAGATCATCGACTAAAACAACCAAATAAATAATACGTAAACATTGCATCATAAACTCAGAGTGTGAGATTAAAACAGACAACATTACTGCACGATCAAAGAACAAATTAGGAAACACATAGGAGAACAATCTACGCGTAAATTACTCGGTTAAAGAAGACAAAGAGAGTGAAATATAGAACTGTAAAATAGCACCCCAGAATCACAAATGAACGGGTAAAACTTGCAGATAACTCCTACCACTCTGCCTGCTCATAGCCATTTAGGCGTCTGTCAAACACTAAGATGGCAGTCTTTCCCCCCCACCCAACAAAATTCACCACTTTCTACAAATCAGCTATTGTCTCTCTCTTCAACTTCATCACTTCCACATCAGTCAATAATGAACAAGAACAGACAGCATGATGAACAAGTAAGAAATCTGATCAAAATTAACAGAGATATATATATATATTTATATATACTTGTATGTGTGTACAACATATTCACAGAATTACAACAGCCTCAAAGAATGGTTAGAATTCTACATCTTCAACAAACAAAACTGAAGAGGATTGAACAAGAACAGACAATGGAGAGGGGGGGGTAATATGATACAACAACAACAACAACAACAGCTAACAGATGACAGCGAAAACAACAAATCAACAGCATCCTCCATGCTAAATCCCATTACATATTCAAAGCGCGTTAAGTTTCTTAGAAATATGATCCCATTACATCATTAACAACACATTCGTTTCGGGAAGTCACACAAACATAGTTTTTCAAAAGGAAAGACTAAATTTTTAGAGCAGAGTTCCACCCAGAAATCAATGGAGCAAACCCGATTCGCAGTGCCTTCCTTGATTCTCCCGCAATGACTCGTGCTCCTCCGTCTCCAGTGCCACCGTTTCTTGATTCTACTGAAAGGTCCACTTGTAAGATTCGAGATGTCAAACGTCCTTCAAGCTAAGCAACAAAGAACAATGTGAGTAGAGCTTATACTATAGCACGAGAAGACAACATCAATCGACTTAAGGAAAAGACATTCACCTGAGAATTTACAAAAACCTTAGTACTGAAATTTGAAAATGCGTTCCTTGGTCATAATACAAAATAAATGAACCATAAATGGACTTCTTCTGTCGTAACACATAAAATTTGACTCAACTATTAACAAAACTAAGAGATTGAAGATGGGCATCTAATGAACAAATGATTTGACACATTCGACATTTCGCCGATAAAGGGAAAATGAACAAGTCAAGCAGTCTAGCTCGCGATCAATTATCGTTTTTGCAGTACTTACCACCAATCACCTAATCATGCAATTCACAAACACTATCTTAAACTGTTGTTTTGATCATACAACTAAAACTTAACAGCAGAGCATAGAAGTTAATAAGTGAATCCCATACATCAGCCAATGATTAACATTTTATTAGTATGTAAAGGCATTGTTGGTGCCAACATTTACAATTTTCAGCTATTTATACAACAATCCTTTTCTTACTACTCTATGAGATTGATCCTAACAAATTTCTACCCAACAACAGAATCATAACATTACAACAAATACAACAAACTTGAACAACTACATCAAAACTGCAGAAAATGAGACATAAATTTCAGGAGCTTACTTTCTATAAATGCCTGAATCATTACTTACTCTTCTCTGAGTAAGCAAATAAAAATTTCATCTGAAAAAACAGAGAATTGAAGAATGGCAGCCGCTGATCCAAGGACCCAAGAACATAATTGAGAGAATCAAAATGATAATGACAAATCAAACTTTGCTAGTTCCATTTTCTTTCTGAATGGAAAATATCCAAATAACAAGCATCAGATTGAGTTACTCAGAAGTAAGCCTTCGCCTCTTCCCATAATCAGCATCCCTTGATCTCGACCGATGGTCTTCCTCCTGAGGCAATCGTGACTTGCCATGAGTTCTAGACGATCGTCCTCTTTCCCATTCATCTTCATGATCAGCTTCACGGTCCCGATGCCTATGATGGTCTGCATATCTGTCTCTATCTTCCTTATGCCTATCACGATCTCGATCCCGATCTCTCTCGCGTTCTGATCGAGACCGTTCCCGATCCCTCTCACGCTCTTTATCCCTATCTCGGCCTGTTTCTCTCTCATCGCGATGTCTTCTCTCTATCCAATCATGGTCAGGGCCAACATCTTTTTCCCTAGGCATGTCTTTATCAGCTCCTGGCTCTCTATCATCACGATACTTTCGGTCAGAAGACCCGGACCAATCTCTTTCTGAACCTCTATCTTTCTCTTTATTAGTATTTTGCCACCCTCCTCTGTCTTCGCCGTACTGATGCTCAGATGCGGCCTCTTCCCCATAACTGGACTCCCCAGCTCTTCCACCGCCATGTTCCTCACCAATCCAGCCGCCCATACTAGGATCTGACCACATACCCATATTAGGTCCATCAACACCTGGTGTAGGCATCATCCCCAATCCATTCATGGGCATCCCTCTTCCAAAAAAAGCAGGATTCACATGTGGGGCAACTCCAGGAAGACCAACACTTCCCACAGGTGGGAATGCCGATAAAATCCCAGAGAAAGGTGGTGCAGGGGCCCCAGGGAAGCCACCATAAGCTCCCATTCTTCCCATTGGCGCACCAAAAGCTGGATCAAAACCTTGAGCCATCATTGACTGCGGATGCAACAAATGAGGAGCTGCACCAATACCTTGACCAAACCCATTTCCACCATTACCCATTATACCTCTCCCACCCATTGCACCACCCCTATTCCTCATCGGACCAACTTGACCTCTATTCCCCATTCCCAGAGCATTACCCCTGCCCCAATTACCTCTTCCAAAACCTCTATTATTATTATTATTATTATTATTATTACTATTATTAGTATTAGTATTATCACCACCTTGATAGTTTCCACCTGTGGTGATGGTATTCCCACCAGGCTTACCTTGAACATCATTGGGACCTCTCCTCGTTTGAGATACAGTAGATTGAGCCATCTGTTGACTCCTATTTACTTGAGCCTCACCCATTCTCTTAACACTGTAGGGTGACGCATATGCAACAACACACGGACGTCCATTAAAACAATGACCATTCATTCCCTCCTTGCAAGCTGTGGCAGCACTAGAATCATAAAATTCAACCTGGCAGTACCCTTTTGACTTCCCACTAGCCTTCTCGTCAAAAAACTTCACCTCCTTCACAGGGCCGTACTTACAAAGCTCGGCCTCCAGCTCAGCATCAGTAGTCCACCAATGCAAATCACCCACAAATAATATAGTCCCTGCGCCACCTCCACTGCCGCCGCCACCAGCTGTATTTCCTAGGCCGTTGCCACCAACCCCATTCACATTTCCTCCTCCACCTTGCCTTACAAAATTCTCATTATCCATAATCCCAACATTTCCTACGACTCCATGAGACGGTAGTGGTGTTTGTTGTTGCTGCTGTTGTTGTATTTGCTGTGGTGGATGATGCTGACCAATCCCTTGAACACCAATATTAGTATTACTACTTTGTTCCTCATTCTCATTCATTTTACTTCCTTGCCCTAATTCAACTCTAATCCCACCTCCACCACCGATCAATGGCTTTGATCCGACTGCTCCTCCCATACCCATATCGTTGCCTCTAAACCCTTGACTCTGATTGTAGCCCTCTGCTAATCTTGCAACCCTGGGCCCTCCATCCCCTACAGCGCCATCAGTACCTTCCCCACTACCACCGCCAACACCTGGTATAGAAACACCAGAATCCTCGTTCTTTCTCAAAGACTGAAGAAACCCGTCGCCAATATTGACGTCGTTATAAAGGTCTTCGTAGTCATCATCCTCCTCCCCCAAAAAACCCTCATCAGCAACAGCGGATATCGCTTCGTTTCGATGAAACTGATCCCCCTGATCCTGATCCCCACCCTCGTCAAACCCTCTCTCACTTTCATCCATCCGTACCTCCAATTTCCCCCAAGTTTTCTCCCAAATTTTCCTCCTTTTACAAATCAAAACACTTCCAAGATACCATATAGAACGAACTCCAGAACAAAGACAGCAAAAAAAAAATCGTAACTGCGATAGAAATCTTACCAATAAGAAAGAAAGATTGGAGAGAAAGACCAAGAAAGGGAGAGCAAAACGAAACCCTAGTCCAGAAAGTAATGCGCATTTCTCCGCATAGATGGCTATTGCGTGTTCTTAATCCTATTAACTATAGAAATACTAACTTGCGCTTGGCGCATATGGAAACCTATCCCTATCCTTCCTGCCATCTCTTCTACCACTGGGCCTCCACGTCTAGTAACTTCAGAGGATGCAGGTGGGCTATAGCTTTTTAATTGTTTATTTATTATTATTATTTTAAGAATAATCACAATTTTAGAAAATTTATTCAAAATAATAAAATCGAAAACACATTAATTATTAATTGAGTTAATACATAATGAAAAATAATTATAAAAAACATTAAATAAATGAAAATTAACAAAATAACTACTAAACTATGAGAGTAATAACAAGTTATCCACTAAACAAATAAAATATTCAACTATGAAAAATGAACGACGCAAATATCGATTAACTTAATAGATTTTGATCTTAGTTGTTTTGATGATGTATAACTGAATTATCTCTAGTTTGTTTATGAATTATAAATATGATTTCAATTGAGTATATTATTGATCTTCATTGAAAATACTACATAAACTATGTATTATTAACATGTTTGTTGAAGTTCTTGTAGTTAATACTTTAATTTTTGGGACATACAAATTTTAAATCAAGCAAAATATGAAACGGTAATCGACTAAGGCAGAGGAGCTGTTGAAGTCCTTATAGTTAATGCTTTAATTTTTGGGACATACAAACTTGAAATCAAGCAAAAGACAAAGGGGCAGTCAACTAAGGCAACGGAGCTGTTGATCATAATTCTTACAGAGAGCACGAAGTTTTTGAAATCAACGAAAGCGGTCAACCAGAGAAGAAAAACAGCCATCCAAAAATCTTACTGTGTGCTCGAAAATTCTAAAGTGGTGAAAGCGGTCGACCAATACGGATGTCAGTTGACCATAAATATTACAGAGAGCAGACTCTGTTTTTCGAGCGCAGATTGTGGTCGACTAGGGTGAAGTGCACCCGATCGAAAATATGACAAAGCTGAATGGTTTTTCCAAATCACACTGAAACAGTCAATCGGGGAAGACATAAAGTCAACCAGTGCGGTAGACCATAATGAAAATTGGTCAACCCAAAGCAAACAGAAAACACGCAACGGTCATGAAGTGGTCAACTGAAATGATTGAGTGGTCAACCGATTAGCAATTTTTGTGAAAAAAAACTATAAATTGAATCACCTACAAAATGGAAGATAACAATGGAAATAAATCATATCAAAGTGCTACAAACTTTTGTTTCAATATTTCTCTTCAATTTCTGAGCGTTTAGCCTATCTTTCACATTCATCAACTTGAGATCATATCTTTGTGAGAGTTGAGGTTCTTGAGCTTGTACTTCATTGTTTAAAAACCTCTACACACTTTACTTGTGAGACATTTGAAGGGTGACGCCTCATAACAGTCTTTGTAAGACTTGATTGACGCTCGAAAGGTCAATTAGATATAACCGAAGATATCATTGAGGATATGAAACTTCAAGGGGGAGTCTTGAAGAGCCGACGTACACAAGCTTGGTCGAATTATGTTAACAAATTGGTTGCACTTCTGATGTGCACATGGAATGCCGACAGATGAACTATGGATGAATGCACCACTTCTCACCTATTTGGATAAAGATGCGGATGCAAGGTTCTCTCGTAATATAACTCACACAAGAGGATCTTTGGATATGACTCATCAAAGACCTTTGGATATAAGTCACCAAAGAAAGGAAAAGGATGACTCCAATTTCAGAATCAAAGCAAAGCTTTAATTTGTATTCAATTCTCAACTATCTAAAATATAAAATTAAGTGGCTTTATCTAGCCTTTTATGAACATAAATTAAAAAACTAAATAAAAGATAACCTACATAAGTGGATTTAGATCTCTTAGATAAGTGGATTTAGATATCCTAGATAAGTGGATCTTTTTAGAGATAATATCTTTCTCTCTCTTGTCCTCCAAGCTTGTCTTCATGGTCTTGCTCTTAGGCTTCTTTTCATGTTCAAATCGTCCACTTGGATGGCTTCCACATCTTGAGTTTCTTGATCTCCAAGTTTGGAAACTCGGGCTTCCCTTAAACTTTGTTCTTTGTTCTTTGGGTTTTTACCATAGCAAATGAACTCCGAATTAAATAATCCAACATGCGTTAGAAAGCTTACGAAGTTGGTTACAATCTTCATGAAGAACACTTCTTGAAAAGACATAGTCTTCATTTTCAAAATAGTCGAACTATTGGCAAAATTCAGAACGAAGACAGTTTTGGAAAGATCTTCAATTATTCTCTTAACATTCCACTTATGCTTGATCTTCATGATATTCTTTGAAGCTTGATAAATAATTGAATAGTCTCATTTCACATCAACTTCTCTCTCTTATTATTTACTTATTATACTTTTTTTGCTTGCATATTAATGATAACATCTTTAGTAAAGAGAAAATATAATATTTGAGTAAGTAAACAATTAATTTGTAAGGTTAACAAAAAAACTTCGTTAACTTTGTTAAAAGAAACATTAAATTTTAGAAAAAATGTACTATTGAATCTGCTATGTAATTTTAATTACACTTAAGTTTTATGCTAAAATAGTAAATTGAAGTAATTTTAAGGCGAAAACGATGTTGAAAGCTCATAAATACTTCTGAACAAAAAATCCAAAAGCATCTCACTGCAGACTCTCCTAGAAACCCGGCTCCTCGCTAGGAAGCTCTAGCATGGTCTTCTCGTCACCACTTTCTATTTCTTCTTATTGGTCTGTCGTTGTACAGTTCTTATCATTATATCTATTTTGTAATTCTAATTTTATTTTCCTGAGTCTTATTCATATAACTAACTTTTCGCAGCAGAAAGTAATCTTTATTGAATCTTATTTTAAGAACTCACTTTTCGCAGCAGCAAGACATTGTTTCGCAACGGAAAGAAAACGTTTTTTTAATGAAAAATATGACAGTGATGTTTGCTCCGTTCATTTATTATAATTGAGTGTTTTATTTATTAACAAAAATTATCTAATGATTGACTTGTCATTGATCCTATAATTCAGTTATTATTTTGTTAATTTCCCTTAAATAAACAAAAAGAGACATATTTAATATTTAATGTAAATCTTAGTATTTCGTATTCATTATATGTCATAACACATTATGTTTATCTAAATAAAGGGGTTCAATAATTCTATGCCACTTCCTATTGATCTATTTTTGACATAAATAGAAATATTTTATGATTTATAGATCTCTCGAACAAAATTTCCCTAACAAATCCACTCGTGAATATCGAACCTAGTCCAAATTATTTTGAGACAATTTATTCCATGAACTTTAAATTGTTAGCACAATAATCATTTTCGTCATCAAGATAGTTAAATTTATCATATGTATCATAGGTAATATTTCATTTATTTTAAGGTAAAGTGCAATATAATCGTGCTTAAGCAAGAGTCACGCTCAACCGACACCTTGAACAAATTTTTAAGCTATTTAGCCTTTGTATTTTTGGTGGGTAACAAAATGCCCAATTGTGGCAGTCCGTCCTGTAAGGACTAGGAACAATTTAGGTGTGAGTTCGACACATATCAGTAGGGGTGTACAATACCACATCGATTGAGATAATAAAAAATACATAATTCATAAGTAAGATTTCTTTCTCTTCTTAATATAATATTTATTGGGCTAAATCTAAAAGTAAAATTGTGTAAAATTCAACATAAAATAAATAATATTATATTGGAAGCACGTTCATCCAATTGTTTAACTATTTCTGTGAGTGTGAACTCAACTTAATACATCAATCAAATTGCTGGAAAAAATTAAATGGTCTGTCAAGTTGTTATTGACCTTTAAATGTAAGGGCAATATGATTGTTTATCCTACTTTATAAGTTGCTAAGTAAATGACCTCTAAAAGATTGGATTAGACCTTTATTGGGGAGGGATACTTTGGCTGAGATAACGTTGTCTTAAGTCTTCGTTGATAACAGTTCCTCCCCTATCTTTCTTCCTCGCTTGATTATTTGCTGGCAAATTTACTTGCTAGCTAGAATCTCTGGTTCAAAACCATGGCTACATCCAACAACCTTTCTCTCTCGCTCAGACCCTTTTCCTCTCCCTTCATCTTCACCTTCAAAGCTCCTTCATTTTCCATTCTTCAAGACCTTGCGAGGAAACCCAGAAGCTCATTCAGACTCAGACGAAGACTCATCACTTCCCAATCCAAGGGCAGCAACTCGGCCGACCCCCCAGATCGATTAATCTCTGCCATCTGTTATTTCTACCCCTTCTTCGACGGAGTACAGTACGGAAAGTACGTCATCACCCAGTTCACCCCCATTCAAGCCCTTCTGCAACCTCTGTTTCCTGCAATTAAGGTCTTCAAGAGCTTCCCCTTTAATGGGTTTCTTGTTTTTCTGACCCTTTACTTTGTTGTCGTGAGAAACCCTAATTTTAGTAGATATGTGAGGTTCAACACAATGCAAGCGATTGTGCTTGATGTGCTTCTGATTTTTCCTGATTTGTTGGAGAGAAGCTTCAATCCTAGAGGCGGTTTGGGTTTGGATTTGTTGATGAGCTTGGACAGCACTGTGTTTTTGTTCCTATTGGTATCGTTGATTTATGGGTCTTCTTCTTGCTTGTTGGGTCAGCTGCCCAGATTGCCAATCGTTGCTGAAGCTGCTGATAGGCAAGTTCTTTAGTTTTTTTGCTATTATTTCTGCAATTCTGTCATAATTCAAGGAAATATTCTTATTCCAGCCTAGCGAAATGAATCAGAATTGCTGCAAAATACATTAATTTCCTTCAATCTCAAGCATTTGATTCTGATTTTGGACTGGGAATCGGTAAATCCAATGTTTTGTTATCGGTTTGTTCTCTGTCGTTGTAGATTGAGTGAAACTGGTCTGCAAGGGGCAAACGGCCTGCGATTGCCCCTGCCGGGCCTGAAAGTTTATTTTTGGGTATTTAACATAAAAAAGATCTTGGGCCATGGAGTCCAGTACAAGCATAATCTTAAATAAATTTTCCTAACAAATTAAAAGACGATGAGAAATGAACAAAATAAACTTTACAATTACATTTTTTATTAAAAAAAAAATCTGGACACTATATTACTATATATTTTGGGCTTATATAATTGAGTTGCGAACACATAATCATATATGGATGTGTATTCATCTGATGTGGACATCTGGACTTATTTTTTAATGAAAAATATGATTGTAAGGTGGCATGGATTTGCAGTGCGGAAGATTAGATCTGGACTATGAAATACTGCTCAATCGATGGCGCGCAAGGGATTCGCAGCGGACTCCTTATGCACTGCATATCCCTTGAGCGCAAAATAATATTTGGACTGTCAATTAGTGCTTAATCGATAGATTTTAAAATAATAATTTTAGAAATCATTAATCAAGTTCATGTAAAAGATTGTTCTAACTAAGAACGGTCATTAGTCTTAATCATCCTTATTAATTTCCAATCAAATCCTTTTGGATTGGTCGAGTTAACAAGTCAGTCAATGCATTTTTATTTTTATTTCCAACACATCCCTAGAGTCTAAAAAAATTAATATTCTTGGATAAAGATGAACTTAACATGAAATATTCTTTAATATAAACATGTCATAATTTTTGCAAAATATTACATTACAACCATTCGAAAAGTGTTATTTGCGTCATGATTCATTTCAAAGCCACATGGGTTGGACATAGACAAGCTAGACAAAGTAGAAGTATATTCTCATGTATGTTTCCTTGCGATATCATACATGAACATAATCTTCAACTGATCTTCTCGTAAAATGCAAATACAGTATTGTATGCACGCATGAGATTCTAGTCAATTTCCACTTGTAACAATTAGAGGTACATCTGTCTAAATCGACAATGTATTGTTTGTTACCGTCATTGACCTCAAAATGACTAGCCCCTGCAAATGTTGGACACCAATTTCGAGCTACAAGTTGTAGTTTGACAAACTTCTTCTTCATTTGATGACATAATAGGTCCATCGATTCAACCATCTTTTCGTGTTTCTTAATGATCCTACACATGATGTCCTTTCTTAGGCTCCACCTCCATTCCCCAGTTAATGGATTCTTGATCGCTATTTTATTCTATGTCTGAAAAACAAAACGTTCACACATCAATTATATTACATGATAAATTGTTGCAAATAATTTTTAACAAAAATTGCCTCTCATCGACGTCATTCGTTGTGCAACAATCAAACACTTCAATTTCTTCTACAAAAAATCTAATTATATGAACAAAAACGCACAAATTAAAATATCAAACTTCATCTCTATGACAACATTCAAATTTGCACAGCATAAATTTCATTTTATCAGAAAAAATTAGACTATTATCCCTATTATTTGGAAGAGCAAATAATGGATTTGCTTGGATGGGGTCAACTTCGGCTCCAAAAGCGATTTAGGGTTTGCATCGATACTTTTAATGAGGTTTGGCTATCCACCACGAACACATTCTCGCATGCCACAGATCCCTTGCCTGCTATCGGCTAAACACTATTTGACGGTCCATATCTAATCTTGCGCATTGCAGATTTCTACCACGTGTCCACGGACACTGTATTGTTATATATTTTTTGTTTATATAATTGGGCCGTAAACACATCCTCGTCTGCTGCAGACACTTACTCGTCCGCCACATATACTTTCAGACATGTTTTTTTAATGAAAAACATGACTGCAAGGTTTAACATGTTTATTTCCCTAAGTTCAGAATTTAATTTGTTCAGAGTTTTTTTTTATGTTAAATACCATTTATTTTTATACCAATTTCGGGTAGAGTGGCGTCAACCTAGCTTTGGTTTTAGGAAGGTGGGTAGGACTGCCAATTTTGTTCGGTGGTCAAAAGCTCGCAATCCCGACCTCGAACCACCCTTTTCGGGGTGCACACGGTCGGCCGTTGATGGCCCTTAAATGTGAGAGAAACCATCCTTTGAAAATTTGAAGAAAAAACACTTATATTTCACGAATGAAAGATTGGTTTTTGAATATCTATCAAGTGTTTCTTAGAAGATCTTAGATTGAGGGAAAGATGAATCACCCAAGGAACAAGTGTAAGTGTAAAAATTGGAGATTAATTGGGGATCAAAAGGGATTTTAACCCTTACTTAATTTTGAAGAGTCTAATCCACACGATGGCAGAACTTGTAATAATTGAAAACTTTCAGCCTTTTTTCATACATCTCGAATACTTTTATCTACCCTGTCTCCTCCGCTTATATTCCCACTCGCCACCTTCCACTACCTCTGTCTCTCTTTCTCTGATCGAAATGCAGCGCCACGCAGCCATTGCAGCTTGGTCTCTAGCGCTCCCGTTAATCCTCGTGATTTCCGTCGCTCAAGCACATAACATCACGAAGCTGCTGGCCAAGCACCCCGAGTTTTCTACCTTCAACCACTACTTGACGGCGACGAACCTCGCGCCGGAGATCAACCAGCGTACCACCATTACAGTCTGCGTCGTAAACAATGCCGCATTGTCGCACCTCTTATCCAAACACCCATCCATCTACTCCATTAAAAACATTTTCTCCTTCCACGTCCTGCTCGACTATTTTGACGCTAGAAAACTCCACCAGATCGCCCATGGCACTGCCCTCGCCGCCACCCTGTTCCAAGCCTCTGGAACGGCCACCGGAACCTCCGGATTCGTCAACATTACCGATCTCCGAGGAGGAAAAGTCGGTTTAACTCCTGAAGAAAATGAGGGAAAAATCGATACCTATTTTGTCAAATCGGTCGAGGAAATTCCTTACTATATCTCTGTGATTCAGATCAGTAAGACATTGCCGTGGGAAATTGCGGAGCCGCCGACGTCTGGACCGAGTGAGCTTAATTTGACGGCGATTATGTCTGCGCATGGCTGTAAAGTGTTCGCCGATACTCTTTTGGCTTCTGGAGCTTTAAACGCGTTTGCAGACAACGCTATTGGTGGATTGACGGTGTTTTGCCCCGTCGATGATGTTTTCAAGGCGTTTTTGCCGACGTACAAGAACTTAACAGCTGCCGGAAAGAATTCCTTGCTGGAGTTTCACGGCATCCCTATTTACATGTCGATATCGATGTTGAAGTCCAACAATGGCGCAATGAACACGTTGGCTACCGACGGAGACAACAAATTCGACTTCACTGTGCAAAATGAAGGAGATGATGTGACGTTGAAGACGAAGCTTGTGACGGTGGAGATCACCGGCACGCTCCTTGATGAGCAACCCGTGGCGATCTTCACCATTGACAAGGTTTTGAAGCCGACCGAGCTGTTTAGATGGGAGGCACCGGCTCCTGCTCCAGAGCCGAAGAAGAAAGTTAAACATCAACAGGCTGTAAAGGGTCATAAAGAAGTTTCATCGCCGGATTCAGACTCTCAAGCTGATTCACCAGACGACGACCCAGCGGATCTAACGACGGATGATCACAAAAATGGTTCCAGGTTTGAAGGATTGAGCCTTGGTTTGGAAGCTGCATGTTTTTTCGCATGGCTTTTCCTTTTGTAAGACTCTCTCTCAGATGCTCTCTCTCTCTCTCTCCCTCTCTCTCCCCCTCTCTCTCCCCCCCTTCTTCCAGGGACTGATTTGGTGTTTAAAGTATGGAACTTTATATCATTTGAAGAATAAAAAACAAATATTGAACAAAGAATTTAAATCAAGAACGCTTGTTTGAAATGTTCTTGAGTTTATTTTTTTGAAGTCCTAAGATATACTATGTATAATCAGAACAGTAATTAGTTAGAGAAAAGTACTGTCTTTAATGGCCGTCTGATTATCAAAAGATGAGAGAAAAGCTTAGAAACCATGGAAGATACGATGATGCTGACAGAAGAAGAGAAAGCACACTCCCAACAATGGTGAAGACTCTTTATCACCCAGTGGCGGGTTGTGCTCTCTCTCTTCTGTCAACTTCTAAGCTCTCTTCTTCAACGCTTCTTTCATCATTTTCCGCCATGGAAGTAGGTATTCTGACCTTCCTCTTCCATCTTCCAACCTCTCTGTCCAGCAGAAACCATGCCTGAAACCCAGTAGCATGCTCCGAGAGCATAAAGTTGGATTGAACGAGGAGAACCAAGAACCGTTCTTACAATTCTTAACTCCCCGTAAATTGAAAATGTTCAGAAGAAAGAAGAAGAAGCCATGGAGAGAGAGAGAGAGAGAGCGAGAGACGTACAAGCAAAAAACTGTGGAGACCCAATAGAAGATGGGCAAAGATATAAATAAATGTAAACTGGATGTAAGCTATGACATCGGCAAGCTTTGCTTGCTATTATCAGTTGGAATTTTCTGCAGATTAAGAGATTCGTCAAGAACCCTCGCTATCACATTTTTTTAGGGTTTCAATTTTCGTTTATTTCTTCAAAATTGACGTCAGTTCCATTACTAAACTTAGAGTCGGGATGGCGACCGGCGAAGAAGAGGGTCTCATTCGCAACAGACCTGACTTCATCACGCCTGATTTCCAGGCCATGCAGTGAAAGAGAAGGGCAACTGGTTTCGTAAATCTGGAGAATATCTCCACTGTTCGATTTGCCAAATGGCACTCATGCACACCGTTGATCTGATCACCATAAATTAACGACTGTTTATTTTATTATTTTTTATTCTCCTTTGAAATTGTCAAGTTTGTTGTTTGCTTTTGTTAGCTCAGCTAAAGATGAAGTTCTGCAAGATGAGCAACGAAAGAGGCAGCCATGGAAGGGGTAAGTAGATTATTGCTTGCAGACTTCATGGTTCTAATTCATTTTCTAATCTCCTCTCTAATCAAGTCATGGTTTATATGGAGTTACTAGTACTCCTACTACAATATTGTGTTTTGAGATGAAGCCCACTTAATTTTGTTTTTTGAGTTAGCCCAAAATATGTTATATTAGGTAAAGTGGAAAATGTACGTATAAATCATTTACTTTTCACTCTTCCAAGCAATATGAGATTGTGCATCTTCACTGATATGGGTTGAATCCTCACAATTAACAGTATTTTGGATAGTTCTTGTTTTTCATAGGGCCGGTTGCCACAATCTCCCTCATTTGGAGGCCTGGCATCCTCGTCGGCCACACTTTCTATTGGGAATTGACTCTGATACCATTCGTGGAGTCCCCTAGTGTTCTTAGTATAATATTATCCACTTTAGGTCGAAGCTCATATAATTTTGTTCTTATGGATATCCCAAAACGTGAAATGTTGACATAAGAGACCACTCCGCGCCAATGATCCACAAATAAATTCATAGTTTTTGTCAAAAACCATAACATGTTCGTAAGAAATGAAATTCTTGTTTCCTCACAAATGTACGAGAGAACATCGATTTGGTCAAAGAAATGAAAGTTTCCTGCTGGATCAAGTGGCACCCTAGTTGAAAATGGAGTATTGATCATTGAACATAAAAAGAAATTTACATTAGAGGCAAGTCATTGACGAAAAGGGCATACATCAAAACTTGACTAGCTGGTTGATGAAATGCGCAAATGAGAAGGAGCAGCAAGCTGACAGAGCATAAGCAGTGGACTTAACAGCAACGGAGCTCGGCAACTTCCCCTTATCCATCCTGAAGAACAGCCCTCCGTACAGAGGGAAATTGACGATGACCAACACTCCACACAGAAGAACCTGCAAAACCATTTTCTCGGAAGTAACTCCGAGCCGGCCATCAATGGCTGCCGCCCTTGCAAACCCAGCAAAGCAGAACAGGTTGAGCAGAGAGAGGGTTGTTAAAATGGTGAGCAACGGAGAAGACGCTCCGAACTCCATTATCTCTCTCTCGTATCGTCCGGAAAGTTCTTGGTCGGCCACCTTTGCCGTAATCACGAAGGTCGATTCAGAAAATCCTAGCGACCTCAAAAGGGCATCTAATAGACCAAACAAGTAGGAGCTTGTTCGCTTATATAGCCACATTCTCTGTTCATTCCACCAGCCCAAGACTGTCCCTCCCGACCATAAGAACTCTCCAAAGCTATATGCATTCTCAGCGATCACCACGTAAGCAAAAGGTATGAACCAAAGGCTTGAAATCTGATACAAGAAGATCAAAAGTTAGATAGATTGTGAGAAGATCTAAGCTCCAATTTGGTAGTGTTGTAGAATTTTTAATAATCTCTCTTAGACGCGAAAATAACCTGCGGGAAAAGGGGAGTGCCTTTGAGAAGGTTAAGCGAAGGAACAAGGGAGTAATAGATGGCGGCAAAGCAATTAGGCGCCCACAAGCAATAGCAGCAATAGCCCATTCGGTGGCCGAGGCTGATCTTTCCATGGGCGAACCAGGCAGGGCTGTATCTGGAGAGAAGAATTTGGAAATCTCCTTCAGACCATCTCTTGTGCTGGACTAGTGTTTGAGGTAATGTCCCCGGAGCCACGCCAAGAAATGCTTCCCTTTTTGGATTGTAATAGACTGATTTCCAGCCTCGACATTGTATTAATAGTCCTGTTATTACATCTTCTACCGGACATCCATATGCCAGACCCTTCTGCATCGCACAAATACTCAGATCAGTGCCAGTTTGTGGGTTTTTGAAGAAGAGAGAGAGAGAGAGAGAGAGAGACCTCTTTTCCCCACTCTGTATTTTTCTCAAATGTGCAACTTGCAAGAGGTTTTGCTTTTTCTTCCAAGTCTTGAATACAGTCTTCAGTATTTTTACAACTCGCCTTCATTCCAACTTTATCTTCCTCACTGAACTTTCTCCCACACAGACTCTCTCTTCTGTGAAAGCAGCCTGTCCCGATATAAAGAGGGCCGCCATAGCCGTCCAAGCCAGGAAGCTCCACCTACATCAATGGCCATATCTATACATATCAGCAGCCAGCCAGCCAGCACCAACCAAAAAATAAAACATCTGAACCTTTTCTACTCACCTCCCTGATTACAACCATTGAAGCCCCATAAATGTCGTTCTTCGTCAAATTATCGAAATTCTGCGGAAACTGAACGAACGCAATCTCATGGCCTTTCTGTTCGTCCAAGAAGAAGCAAAGAGCATCCCTGACAGAATCCGGGCTGTTCGAGTACATATCACAGTCGACGTTGAGAATCACTTGGCCGTTGCTAATCTCCGACGAGACCCGAATCTGCACAATGAAATTCGAAGTTAATTCTGAGAATTCACGACAAATAATATGATTTTTTTTCATCTTTAGTAATTACCAGAGCATTCATGGCCCCAGCTTTGAAATTATGGTGGTGTTGAGGCCGCTTCTCTCTAGCTAAGTATACGAGAGTCGGCAATATATTGCCTTCGATGTCTACGGCCGATTGATCTCGCCCGTCGATCAATATCTGAAGAACAGCAGGAAAAAATGAGTGAGTCCAACCTGATCGAAACTGGTAATGGAGGGAAATTTTTAAGCGAGAATCACTCGAAGAACGGTGCTGTGGTCTCGAGGAGAAGTGTATGATTTCCACTCGTTAAATCCTTCGTATTTCGAACGGATTTCGTTGGAGATTCGGCCCAGTTTCGTTGCAGATTCGATTCGGCTCTCCATCTGTTCATATAATGCCTGCAGCAGATCACAAAATAGATTATCTTAATTGTGAACATTCAAATTGCACGTCGTGAAGGTGGGATAATTAGAAAGATTACCTTAATGAAACCCAATTCTTCATTTTGATAATTGGATTGAATGTTGTCGGAATTTGATCTGAAAAAGGCAGGAGGTGATCTTGTCTGAACGTTGAATTTCTTGCAGAAAGGAATCCAATGCTTGGAGAATTGAGCAGCCTCCATTAGAGCGTAGAAGGTTAGCTCTGAGCCGGCGTCATCGGAGAGGTATACGCTCAGCTTCTGTGTTGGATAGTCATACGCCATTACCGATAATACTGTGTTGATCGCCATTAATGGCGGCTCTAAAGATGGGTCGGCTGTGCACACGAATATATCTACTCCCGGCAATTCTTTCTCGTATCTGGTTTTTGAAGCATTTTCTCATGAATTGACGGAAAAACTAATCAAGTTTGACTACTCTCTCTCTCTCTAGGTCTGTTCGTCATTTTTTACACAAAAGCTCTCTAGATTCAGCATAAAGTTACTAACTTTCAATCTGGGTAGAAATTTCTTAAGAATCTACAACCTAATTCAATAGATTAAATTTCGAACTGGGTAGAGTTTATTCTGTCTGTATGGATGACATGTTCAGAGTTAGTGAAGCTTTTTCACAATTGTGGAAGCAGAAGCTCCGATTAAACAGTGAAAACTTCTCCACTCCCACTTTTTTTCTGGTCGATCATGTCATTAATCATGAAATTCAAAAGTAATTATATCTCTGATAATCATTTACTGGGTTTCCTAGAGAGAGAAAGGAAGGAGAGAGAGTCCAAGAGTAGGGGAAAAACCAGACCTTTGGGAGAGCCTATCCTTGAAAGTCTGTCTGTAAACTCTCTTCCATCGAACAGCCTGAGTTATAATCCAGTAAAAACTGAACCATAGTTCAGCTGCAAACAACCCAATCCACGCCCATCTTCCATCTTCACCAGCTTCTGGTATATTCCTTGCTCTGTAAATCCAAATTAAACTTATGCCCATGAATATGGACGCTGCAAATACTCTGTAAATCGCAGTTCCCTTCGCGCTCTTTGTTTCAAACAACGGAAGATCCCTCTCCCTTCCCATATTTAAAAATTTCTCTCACTAGCTTTCCTCTTCCTCTCTCTATAAAACAGAGTAAGGATTCTTGTAAGATGTTGCTGAACTCTTATCCAACACCACATGGAAAGGTGGAACTTATTGACTTCTATTATGGTGGGTAGTGAAGAAAGTCAAGAGTCGTAAATGTAAGAATAGGGAGTTTGACGATGAACGATTGAAGAAGCAGAGAACTCCATTAAAAGTTAGATTAAACTCTTAAAAAAATTTAGAATCTTGATTAGCAAAGAAGCCACTTGAGCCACACGATTTATCCGACGAGACTACCACTGCTTAAAGTGCAATTATCCTTGGATTAATGCAGGCGTATGCTTTATTTATTCCTCGGACATAATTGATGATTTTTTGTTTTTTCTTTGTTGTTGTCGTAATCAGTGGTAGTCTGCGACCGCAACTCTTTTTAGTGGACAATTGCGGCCCTGACCAAATTTAAATTTAATAATTAAACATATATGCTACTTATGTGGTTGGCACAAATTGATGAAGACATTCGATAATTGAAGTGCAAAATCCGTTGGTTGGAATGGACGATCGCTAATTAAAGTGTGTACGACCACGGATTGGACAGAAGACATCCCCAATATGTTTTTTAACAAAAAAAAATTAACTGTCAAGTTTGACTTTTTAAACTTTTACTTAGAGAAATTAACACAATAAATTCTATAATTTACTATTAATGACAAGTAAATCTTGTAGATTTTTTTTAACAACTAAAATCCTAAATAATAGAAAACTTTTGCCGTCGACCTTATAATCAAGTTTTCTGTCCAGGATCGTCGAGTTTAACACCTCAGTTTTATTTCTGTCAAGTACTGTCGAACAAAGACAAAAGACGTCAAAATCGAGGTCGAGGGACGTCTTTCCTGACAGTTTGAAGAAGAAGGACGAGTATCGGGCGATGGCTGACGTCCCTCATTGGCCGTTGGATCGCAAAATTCACATCTAGGATTGAATCTATCATCTTCCAGAGACGACGGATGGACGACATTCCTTGACCGTTAGATCAAGCGAGGGACGTCCGTTATCTAGATCGATGGCCAGGATTGCATCTGACATCTTCCAGAGGCCACAGATGGACGATATTCCTTGGCCGTTGGATCAAGCGAGGGATGTCCCTTATCTGGATCGACGACCAGGATTGCATCTGGCATCTTCTAGAGGCCACAGACGGACGACATTCCTTGGCTGTTGGATTAAGCAAGGGACGTCCCTTATCTAGATCGACGGCCAAGATTGACTCTAAATTATCTGGGTCACATGCAAGACACACGTTTTTAAAACGCGAGAATTCCCTCAATTATGATGGACGTCCCTCATCCAAAAACGGACGTCTGTATACCAAGACTACATCATTCTGCCCTTAATGGACGTCTCTCGTCTTAAGACGTCGTCGTTTAGGCCATAACGGACGTCTGTCTTAATACTAGGGACGTCCGTTTTCCTCTCAAATGTCATTCTCCGAACACTAAACGACAACGTTTTCCTCTCGACGGATGACGCAAAAGACAAATACTCGAAGATGAATGCTAGAAGACGAATATCTGTGAATGCCGAGTCATGTTCCTGAATGTTGAGGGGTCCCTTAGTACTAAAAGGCGAATATCCATTTCTGCGGGGGGAGGCCCGTGAATGTTGAGGGGGCGTGCCTTCAATACTAAAAGATGAATATCCGTGAATGCCGTGGGAGGTCCGTGAATCTTGAGGGAGAGTAAGAATTTGGTCTCTTCAACTATATAAGTAGTTCTTCTCAACTGGAATATGTGTTTAGCCCACCGTATAAGGCAGTGAGGTTTTATTGTTGTAGCCTCTACTAGAGCCATTCAGTACTTCTGAAGACTTACATGTGTAATTAATTGAATTATGAAAGCAAGTCTCCAGGGGTAATGATTGATTCTAACAAATGCTTCACCACTTGATGAGTCTTCTCATAGAGATTGACGATCAGGATTGAATCAGTCATTTTTCAAAGGCGATGGCAGACGTCCCTCGATATAAAGCAGACGTCTCTCGGTACATAATATATGTCCCTCATATTAAGACAGACTTTCGTTATATCCCAAACGACGTCGTCTTAAGACGAGGGACGTCCCTCATATTAAGACGGCGTCGTTCAAGACATAACGTTGTCGTTCAGTATGGAACGGACGTCTCTTGTATTAAGACAGACGTCCTTTGTATTCAATCACGACTGTTAATCTCGATAAGGGACGTTCCTCTCTCGATCCAACGGCTATGGAATGTCGTCCGCCATCGCCTTTGGACATTGACATTCTGGCCGTCCATTCCGAGCGGGGAAGTCTTTCCTCGATCTAACGGCCATTGACAATCGTCCATTATCGCCCAATAATCGTTCCCCATCTCCCAGTAATCGTTCCAACGACCGTCCGTCTTCCAACTAGCAGGAGGGACGTTTGTCATTGCCTGATAGTCGTCCTTTGTCTTCCAACAGGCTGGAGGGACGTCCCTCAACCTCGATTTTGACTTCATTCGTCTCCGTTTAACGGTACTTGACAGAGACAAAACCGAGGAGTTAAACTCAACGGTCCTAGACAGGAAAAGTGACTACGAGGTCGTTGGCGAGAATTTTTCATAGTTTAGGATTTTAGTTGTTAAAATTTTTTTACAGAGTTTGACTTGTCATTGATCGTGAACTATAGGATCTGTAGTGTTAATTTCCCTTTTATTTATTAGTGAAGTTAGTTTAAATTTTGGTTTATCATTGTCCTATTTTTTTTTATTAATTACCACATATTATAAATAGGGAAAATAACAAACCAAACATCATTCTTTGCAGTCAATGACAAATCAACCACTAACCTTTTTTTGCTAACAAATTAATCACTGAATTATGAGAAATCGTTGCCGCGAACATCGCCGTTATGACGATCTGCCGCGGTTTTCAAATTTAACCCCTGAACTATGAAGACAAACGGTTGCGATTTAACAATTTAACCCTTGAACTATGACAAACTGCCACAATTTAACAAATTAACCCCTAAACTATGATGATCCGCCATAGTTTTACAATTTAACCCCTAAACTATTATGATAAATCATTGCAGTTTAACAATTTAACCCCTGAACTATAGCAACAATCCATTACGATTTTAACAATTTAACCCTCAAACAATGATAAACTATCACAATTTAACAAATTAACCTCTAAATTATGACAAATTGCAATAGTTTAACAAATTAACCTTTAAACTATGATGATCTGCTATGGTTTAGTAATTTAACCCTGAACGGTTTACTTCATTCATTTTCTATAATTCAGTGGTTAATTTATTTGAACATGACCAGGTCCTCATGCTTGTCACCCTTTTCGAAGGGCTAATTTCTGGTTTGCTCTCTCTTTCTCTCTCCCTCATTGTGTGGGTCTATGTCTGGGTTGACTGTGGCTCTAACCCTTTTTCTTACTCTTCTTTCTCTCTCTCCTCCACAGCTCTGATTCCATGATCTGAGGCTCGGAGTTGTGAAAATGGGGCGGAGAGAACAGGAAAGTTGAAACAAAGTCAACATTTTTCTATCTAGTTTGTTGATTTTTTTGTCAAGTTCCACGAGATTTGGCATTTTCTTCTGGTGTTTACGAAGAAAGGGTATCGCTAATCAGGTTGAGATCAAACAGTTTCGTCTGTTACACGAAGATGGTAAGATTCAGAAGATTACTTGGAACTTGATTGGTCCTCTTTACTTACCGCCATTGTTGCATTTTCTCATTTCATTCAAGGTTTGTTCTTCACTGTAAATTTACTCGGTCTATTTCTGGTTTAGAAGGAGGAAAACTTCAAGGTCTTAAGCTCAAATAAACTCAATCATTCTTCAATCGATCAAGTTTTGTAGTTGGGATCTAGTTTAATAGATTACTTGTAAGCTTGATGATAGACCCTGCCCTGGTTGTCGAATGCGAGGCGACCTTAAAAGCCCAACATTTGGGAAGGGAAAGAGACAAAGGCTGAGGAAGAGGAAAGAAGTGCAAAAGTTAATTGCAAGCAAGGAAATTAAGTGATAGGAGTGGGAGAGAATTGGACCTCTCCAACTGTGCTGGTTTTAATTCACAACTAGGTTCCTATCATTAGAGCATGATCTTACTTTGGATAGGATGGGATTGTAAGCATTTTCTATTCAACCTTTACACTTTAATCCCATTTTTTATTTACTTTACATGCGTGCAATACTTTAAGTCCCATACAACGTGTTTGATTTAACCATTAGAGTTTAAACGAAATACCAACCTTGATCCATGATATAAGATGCTTTTTGTAGACGATGTTGAGTTTCATTTATCGCCTTAACCCTTTCTCCTTAAGTCGTTTCTTCGATGATGCAGAAACCAAGTATAGTTCACCGTAATGTTTTTAGAGATTCGAGAGAGAGTTCGTTCTTGTTCGATCGATTGAATTCTGTAATCTCCCCTAGGTGATTGAATGAGACACCCATACAAAGGCAACTCTCCATACATGCCCTTTCAATCATGTCTATTCATTCACGTCTCTTCAACTATACGTTATACACATTTAATAAGGTTAAGGTGAGGGAATTAAAACACAATTAACTTAATGTCTTTAATGCTTAACAACCATCATATTAAGCTCTTTAATATTAAGTCAATGTAACATTAATTAACATGGACCACATTTACATAGATTATAATTAAATAATCTAACAATCTCCCACTTGGGCTATGTTATAAACTTTAATATCAATTGATATTCCAGCTAGTACTTTTCAGCTGCTTCAGCTAATTTCAGCTGACATAACCCGAATTCACAAACAATTAATATAGTGTACTTTAATGTGAATTATATCAAGTTATCTTTTCATAATGAATTGCATAATCGAATCATGGCAGACACATGTGAATTATGTCAACATGATTCTGTGACGACCCGTCAATTTAAAACTCTTTTTCTTTACTTAAAATTTTGAGGAATAAAATTTTTCTTTTAATTAAATAGGGCAATAATCAAAATCACTTCATAAAAAAAAAACTTCATCAGAGTTAAACGCGAAAACAGAATCATTAGTTTTACAAACCAAGTTTGGAATTTAAATAAGACTTAGTAAAACATAAATTCCATTGGAGAGCCACGGCCACACAGGTCTACTTCGCCGGATAACTCGCCTCCTCCACGGGGAACGCTTCTTCATCCGCTCCCGGATTAATTAACTCGTTAAAATAACCTACACCACAAGTAGACACTATAAGCCTAAAAAGGCTTAGTAAGGAATTGGAAAACAAACAACAAAGCACAACAAATGCCTCTAACTGATTATGTCGGAAAGGAATCCGCCCAACCGTTCTTTACTCACTGTTACATCTTTTAAACTCGTGGATCGAGTTGGGAGGTTAGGACACCCTATAGGCAAATGGGGGAAAACTCGACATCTAACACCCTATAGTAGACAAGCTTATCTATCCCATGGACGGGAAGATCTTAATTCGGTTTTCGAGTCTACCGTTTAGATCCGAACCATTTACCCGGCCACTAACTCCCTTACATTCATTATTACCCGTTTTAGCTCACATTATGAATACCAACCCAATTGTGGTATTTCCTAAGGGTTTCTAAGACCATAAACTCACAATCCTTAGATTCTAGCAGACAATCACAATTTCAAAGAATCACTCTTAAAGCTATCAAGGAACGAATCTACCAATTTTAGCTACCATCAATACAAAATTCACACCACTTAATAACAATGAATTATAAAAACTACATAGTGAAATAACTATACAGTTTCAGGGAAATAACGGCGACATACACGATAGAATTTCAATAACGAATTGTCATGCAATCATATGTAACAACTAGAAATTACAGCAAGGTATAAATATATTTTAGGCTTTTTAGAGAATTACCAAATTCTGGATACTAAACCTAAGTGTATAAAAAGCATTAGATTTGAGATGTTAAATCATGATATTTAATCAACAAGATGGTTATACGTACATGATCATAAGACAATGGAAATTAACATTGAAATGTAAACTAACAGCTTAATAACTTGGTAAAACAATGAATTTATAGAATGATTATTCAACATGTTTGAAAACTTTATAATTACAATGATTTCATACCATACTCAACTTGATTAATTCAAACTATATACTCACTACAATTAAATCGGCGGTTTAATCGAACATACGTACGTCCTAGTTTGTTAATTGAATTGTAAAAATGCTAGTGAAAGATTAAATGGAAAGTTAAGACATGGTATGCATAAATCCTTACATGATGAAAACTAATTACATTAATTACTACTTCATGCTTTCCAATGATATCATGCGTATTAATCCACTAGTTCATGCTTCTCAATTTATAACATACGTATTGATCCATAATGATGTCCCATAACAAATTGAGTAATAAAACAGACTTTTAAGCAAGAATTACGAGAAACAACTATAACATGCTCATTAGTACTACTTAACAAGAAATCAATGAACTTACTATGATTATATAAAATCTAAGATCAACAAGATAAACAATCCCAACCAGTCCCAAACTCCAAACGGAGTTGCATACAATAAACACAACTAGAGCAACAAGGATTGAACATTCAGCACAATTCTTATTCTTAACAAAACAAAGTAAACATCCTTTACTTGTGGGTAGGGCTTTTGGAATGCCACTAACCAATTCCTTACT
>CM039470.1:41637421-41662787 GCA_022433065.1 Begonia loranthoides
CAAGAGTAGGGGAAAAACCAGACCTTTGGGAGAGCCTATCCTTGAAAGTGTGTCTGTAAACTCTCTTCCATCGAACAGCCTGAGTTAGGATCCAGTAAAAACTGAACCATAGTTCAGCTGCAAACAACCCAATCCACGCCCATCGTCCATCTTCACCAGCTTCTGGTATATTCCTTGCTCTGTAAACCCAAATTAAACTTATGCCCATGAATATGGACGCTGCAAATACTCTGTAAATCGCAGTTCCCTTGGCGCTCTTTGTTTCAAACAACGGAAGATCCCTCATCCTTCCCATATTTGAAAATTTACTCTCACTAACTTTCCTCTTCCTCTCTCTCTATAAAACAGAGTAAGGATTCTTGTAAGATGTTGCTGAACTCTTATCCAACACCGCATGGGAAGGTGGAACTTATTGACTTCTATTTTGGTGGGCATTGGAGAAAGTCAAGAGTTGTAAATGTAAGAATAGGGAGTTTGACCATGAACGGTTGAAGAAGCAGGGAACTCCATTAAAAGTTAGATTAAGCTTTGAAAAAAGAGTTTGAATCTTGATTATCAAAGAACCCACTTGAGCCTTTGAGCGCCCCGATTTAATCCGGACAGCAGATCAAGATACTGCTTTACTGGATTAGGCAATGTTTGATTTCCCCGCTCTGTTGACGATTTTTACGTTTACAGAGTTTTCCTAGATCACGGCATCACCCCCCACCCAATTTTAATTATAATTATTAGGTATTTAACAACTACCAACAAACACACGCATACAAACAACCAAACAAGGAAAACACTAAAAACTAAAAACACATTCGTAAATGAATAAAGCGAACGCCTGCATTAATTCATGGATAATTGTACTTTAATCAGTGGACGGCTGGACCGCACCTTGTTTAGTTGACGATGGCAACCCTAAAAAACAAATTTGAATTAATTTAGATTTAATAATTAAATTTAAAGTATAAATAACTTCGAATATATTTATTGTTGCTCATACTTCATTCAATTAAATTGTGGACGTCAGGGGTTTACGCATATGTTTGTTAATTGAAGTGTAAAAACTTGTTACAAATGGACACTATCTGATTGTATGATATTGTCTTCTTTAGACCCTATTAGTCCTATGGGTTTGTTTTCAGGTCAAGGTCTCATTCTCTCGACCCAAAACGCATCATACAATAAAAAATGAGTACCCACTTATAAACTAGCTTCACAACTCTCTTATTTTCGATATGGTACTGCAGGTCTCCTTATAACCCCTCTAGGGACAAGGCCTAACTGTAACAGTCCATCCCTCCTTGGTGCTTGACTTAGTCTCCCGGCGTCGGTATTCCACGATCGACATCGTTACAAGTGGGCACTATCTCGTCGCATGATAGTTTTCCGCTTTGAACCCCCATTAGCTTTCACGGGTTTGTTCTCTGGTCAGGGTCACATTCTCCCGACCCAAAACATGTTATACAGGCAATGATGGGTACCCACTTATAAACCAACCCCACAACACTCTCATTTTCGATGTGGTACTACATGTCCCCTTGCAATCCCTCTAAGGCCAAGGCCTAACCATGACAAAACTGTTGGTTGAAACGAACGTTCGCTAATTAAAGTGTGGACATTCACAGGTTGGGCAGACAATGCGGACATCCACAACATGTGTTTTTAACAAAAAAAACTTGACTTTTAGGTTTGACTTGTGTAAATTTTATTTATTAGTAAAATTAATTTAAAGTTTAGTTTATCAATAATTTCATAATTTAGAGTTTTTTTTATTAATTACCATATGTTATTTCTTAGTGTTAAAGATAAAAATAAACCAAGTAATCAGTAAATCCATTTATTTTTTTAATTAAGTGAAGCAATTAAGTATCCGTCGTTAAGAAAATCATACAAAATGTGATATTATATTATAAACAATTTCAAGGGAAAAACAATTATCGTGGTAAAAATTTTGACAATTTTGGTGATTTTTAAATAAAACAATTTTTGAAAACTCCATGCCTGAAATGAGTTGTTATTTTTTTTGAAAATCGCTCTATCAAAGGTGAGTACTTAATTGCTAATAATTCTAAGTTGTCCAGATTGTTTGTCTTAAAAAACAAAGTATTGAAATATTATTAAGTCTCTAATGACCTGGTTATGGGCTAATAATCAGGACCAGGACCAGGACCAAGACCAGGTCCTCATGCTTATCACACTCTCGAAGGGCTAATTTCTGGTTTGGCTCTCACTTTCTCTCTCCCTGATTGTGTGGGTCTGGGTCTGGGTCTGGGTCTGGGTCTGGGTCGACTCTGGCTCTGACCCCCTCTCTCTCTCCTCCACAGCTCTGATTCCATGATCTGAGGGTCGGAGCTGTTAAAGTGGGGCGGAGAGAACCGAAAAGTTGAAAACATTTTTCTATCCAGTTTGTTGATTTTTTGCCATGTTCCACGAGATTTGGCCTTTTCTTCCGGTGTTTAGGAAGAAAGGGTATTGCTAATCAGGATGTGATCAAACAGTTTGGGCTGTTACACGAAGATGGTAAGATTCAGAAGATTACTTCGAACTCGATTGATCTTCTTTACTTACCGCCATTGTTGCGTTTTCTCATTTCATCCCAGGTTTGTTCTTGTTGGGCTTGACCCGTATTTTGGGGACCGAGTATAAAAATGGGTCTTGTAGTTAATGAAACCATAGAAAAAGAACAAAACAAGAACGAGAGAGAAAGAAGAAAGAAAAGAAATTTTTAGATTTTTAAAAGTAGTTATATGAGAATTTCGTTGTCTCAAGAATCAACCGTTGGATTAATTTGAAATTTGAATTGTAGGTTCACGACATCAATGAGTACATTTTGAACGGTGGAGATTGTCATCTGAGCTCTCTAAGATGGCTTGTCGAGATAAAAATGGAATTACAGTTCGGTAATTTTAGATTTATCATTTCTTACGTTTTGTTATTTTTCAACATTAGTATATTTAATCTTGATGAATATTGTATGTCTTTAGTTTATTGAACTAGAAAGAACTTTGGTGTATCCATTATTTTTGTTATAGTGGAAGTTTAATTAAGTGGCCTACGGGTCCCGTGGTTTTTTACTCTCACATTTTTTTAGGGTTTTTCACGCTAAAAATTGGTATTACTGATCTCGTTATTTTGTAGATTTGTTTTACCTATTTGATTGCACAAAGAGAGAAAAAAGTCTTTTTATTCTACTGTATATTTCACTGCAAATTTACTCGATCTATTTCTGGTTTTGAACAAGGAAAACTTTAAGGTCTTAAGCTCAAATCAACTCAATCATTCATCATTCGATCAAGTTTTGTAGTTGGAATCTAGTTTAATAGATTACTTGTAAGCTTGATGATAGACCCTGCACTGGTTGTCGAATGCGAGGCGACCTTAAAAGCCCATCATTTGGGAAGAGAAAGAGACAAGGGCTGAGGAAGAGGAAAGAAGTGCAAAAGTTTATTGCAAGCAAAACAAGTAAATTAAGTGATAGGAGTGGGAGAGAATCGGACCTCTCCAACTGTGCTGGATTTAATTCACAACTGGGTTCCTATCATTAGAGCACGATCTTACTTTGGATAGGATGGGATGTAGAGAAGGAGACGCAAGTGGATAGGGGATGGAAGAGAAGATGGCGGAAATGAATTCAAATTTGCAAAAGTTCTCTTCAAGGGGACCATGTTTGGACGCAGTGATGGATTGACTCTCCGTTCTCGAAGAAACGTTGAGGAAAGTGAAACATTTACCTGCGATGGATGAACCAGAGTCTAATCATCCCCAACCCAGGCCTTCGCCGGCGGCCCCAAATTTAGGCGGAGGACTCCCTCCGGCATTTGGTCAACCAGAGCCACCCACCAAATGGATTGAGATGCCAGTTTTAGTGTTGATGGAGAAGAATCTTTGGCATGGCCACAGTTGGAGCAGAGGAGAGTAGATACCCAATTGGGAGTTGGGCTAATAAATGAGTTTCCACCAACCATTAAAGCACTCACCGGACTGCACAGGCTGATGGACACGGCCCAATGAATTGAGAACCAAAATGCCCTGCTCATCAGATATGGCCCAGTCCCCATCCAAGCCATGTCCCCTCGTTTAAGATAAGGTTTTGCTGCTTTTAATGTAACCAGTCCTTCACCTTTGTCTTTTATCTCTTTCCATGCCTTTTTGTTTTTGTGTCAGATGCTGTTGAGAATCTCATCAGCATCCACGTCTCCATTTAACTTTATCTCGACCGCTGTCTTTGATCTTTTCCAATTATAATAAATTGTCGACTTCAAATGGTTGGTATTAGAGGTGTCTAATGGGCGGGCTGGTTCGCACAGCCCGCCTACGCGGCTCGGTACTGTAGCAGTCTGAGCTCGGCTCAGATCGCTACAGTGCCGAGCGGGCTCAGCTCGGGCCTGGTAGACGGGCCGAGCCGAGCCCGAGCACCCGGGCTCGCGAGCCTGCCTGGCGGGCTGGCTCGCGAGCCTGGCGGGCTGGCCCGGCTAGCCAGCAGGCGAGCCAGCCCGCCAGATCTTCAGTGAGCCCGAGCTCACGAGTCACGACGACGGGAACACCTCTGGCCTGAGCTCACGAGTCGCGACGACGGGGACAGAGCTCGCGACGACGGGGACAGAGCTCGCGTGAAGGATCGGGCTCGCGACGACGAGGACAGAGTAGCGACGACGAGGACTGCGTCAATGGCGATGGCCGGCAAGACAGAGCTCGCCGACTCTGTCCCGACGTCGCGAACTCCCGACGTCGCAACTCTATCCCGACGCAGAGAAGCCTTCGCCGCTTCTCTGTGAGATTTCTCACAGAGAAGCAACATTGCTTCTCTGTGAGAACTTCTCACAGAGAAGCAACGGTCTTCAGACCGTTTCTTGCAACGGTCTGAAGACCGTTGGCGAGCGGCGATGGCAACGGTCTCTAGACCGTTGCCTGGAGCTCACTGAAGCTCCCTCCCTGAGGGCTCAGTGCTCAGTGAGCACTGCTCACTGGTCCAGCCAACTTGGCTGCCAAATGCCAACGGTTGGAAAAATTTTTTCTATATATACTCCTTATTATCTCTCAAATTTTTCATCCCAACTTTCTCACATTCTCTTAATCTTTTCACAAATTTTTCTCTTTTTCTCTCAATATCTCCTTCTCAATTGCTTAATCTCTCCATCATTCTCCCAATTTCAAAGGTATATTTTATTTTTATAATTTTAATTTTTTTAATTTAATGTGTATTACAAAACAACTAATTTTTTTTTTTGCAATTTTTGTAGGACTCGTATTCGGGGAGGAGGTGATCACAATTCACAACAATTGCATACTATTGTTGCGTAATTGGTGTGCGGTATCATTTTATTTATTAATTGTTTCGTAGTAGTCAATTTTTTTAATTATGGATCCTCGTGATTTTTTGATTGACACTTTTAATGACACTAACGATGATATTGAAGAAATTAGGGAAGATAATCTCACAATTGCAATTGATCAATCATCGGCACATGCATCTACATCGTCACCTAGAAAAAAAAGAAGTAAAACATCGGAGGTATGGAATAATTTTGAAATAAAAGATATTAAAATTGGTGGAAAAATAGAAAGTAGAGCACAATGTAAATATTGTATTAAACATTATGCATACGTATCCGGTAGTTCTACTAGCACACTTGGTAGGCATTATGAAAAATGTCACGCTAACAAGCAAGTGAAAGACCCTACACAAACACTCATAAATGCTAGTGGCAATGGCAATTTTATGTATTCACATAATAAAATGAGAGAAGGAGTAGCAAAATATATATCACAATCTGAAGCACCTTTATCTATGTTTGATAGCGAGTTATTTGAAAATTTTATGAAAGAGTATATTAATCCTAGTTTTAGACGAGCCCCTAGAAGTACGACGCGAAGTGATATTATTAAAATGTATAATCATATGAAAAATGAATTAATTGAGTTTTTTTCAAATGCTCCGTCTATGTCTATTTGTATTACTTCTGATTTATGGAGTGCACCTAATGCTTTAGGATATATTGTCGTAACTTCTCATTTTATTGATGACTCTTGGCAATTAAATAAAAGAATATTAGGATTTCGTAGTTGTGAATATCCACATAGTGGCGTTACCATTTATAGATATATTATTGGAATTTTGCAAGAATATGCTATTAGAGATAGAATTTTTAGTATTACGCTAGATAATGCTGCTGCTAACGATGTTGCAATTTTTGAATTTAAAAGGTTATTTCAATTAGATACGGCTCATAATACTCTTTTTCATATGAGATGTGTTTGTCATATTTTAAATTTAGTTGTTCGAGATGGCATGTCACATATTTCGCTACATATTGAATCTATTCGATCTGCAATTTCTTTTATTACTTCATCTAATACGCGACAACAAGAATATAAAGAATATTGTAAAATTGCTCAACTTAAACCAAGAAAATTAAAAACCGATGTAGATACAAGGTGGAATTCGACTTATTTAATGTTAGAAAATGCTAAGCCATATTGGTTAGTTATTTGTGCTTATATTAGTGAAAAAACAAAATGTATTACTCTTGATCATAATAGTTGCGATATTGCTAATTTATTTCTTGATTTTTTAAAACCATTTTATGAAGCTACAAATAAATGTTCGGGAATTTATTATCCCACTACTCATCTTGTTCTCCCAATTTTTATAAAATTAACGGGTACTTTTCAAATATTTAAACAAAGAAACGAATTTTGTGCATTAATTGAAAAAATGGAAAAAATATTTAAAAAATATTGGCTTAACATACCTCATATTTTTTGTTTTGCATGCATAATGCATCCTAGATTTAAATTAGATGGAGTGCGTATAATGCTTGATAGAATTTCTTCTAATTTAGGTATTTCTTCTTCAATTAATGGTGCTCAATTAAGAAATGAAATTGATAATTTATTTTCTTCTTATGAAATTAAATATTCTAATAATCGTTCAATTCCTTCATATGATATGCATGCTAGTTCTAGTAGTGGTGCTTGTGGTGGAGATCCACAAGATTTTATGTATGATATATTTAAGCAAATAGATAGCAATGTTCATTCTTATAATTCACAAAGAAATGAACTCGATATTTATCTTAACACCTACCATAACATTTCTTGCCCCGAGGATTTTGATATTTTGGCTTGGTGGAAAGTCAACTCTATTTCATTTCCTATTCTTTCTAGAATGGCACGTGATCTACTAACACCTCCGGTCTCTACAGTAGCATCGGAGTCTGCTTTTAGTGCAGGTGGACGTGTGTACGATGATAAACGAGGAAGACTTGCACCAGAAATCGTTGAGGCACTCATTTGCATGAAGGATTGGAACGACGCTGTGACGAGAGATCAACAACGAGAAGATGACATAGTTGAAGAATTCAAAAATTTGGATGTCGAAGACTAAATTTTTATTTAAATTTGAAATTGTAATTTTCATTTTCATATATTTTCTTTATCTTGTAAGTTGTGATTTGAAATTGTAATTTATATTTGAAATTGTAATTTTCATTTTCATTTTGAAATTGTAATAAAAATATTTATTCAATTCAATAAAAATATTTATTCAATTAAATTATTAATTATAGTATTTTTACATTATAATAAATTATTATAATAATAAATGATACCGCACACCAATTACGAAACAATAGTATGCAACAATAGTATGCAATAGTATGCAACAATAGTATTTATCAATTACGAAACATTATATAAGATATTATTATTTATGTATATTTGGCTCGTTAGGCTCGCTCGGCTCGTTAAGGCTCGGCTCGTTAGGCTCGGCAGGCTCGTTAGGCTCGGCTCGTTAGGCTCGGCAGGCTCGTTAGGCTCGGCTCGGCTCGGCTCGTTAGCCACCTCTAGTTGGTATGAACTTAATAAAATAACAAAGTCGGTGATAAAATAATCCATTTTTACTAACTAAAATATAAAAATGAAGTATTTTATTATTTCCTTTTTCATTCATCCACTCCAAGCAAATAAAATATTTAATCGTTTTCACATTTTTCGTTAAAAATTTTAATTTATTTTTACAACAGATAAGTAAATAACTTATTTTTCACAGCAAAAAATTTGTTTTCGCTGTGAAAAATTGGAATTTTTTTTTTCTTTGTTTCATTTGCTGAGTTCTTCAGTGTAGCAGATAATTAATTTTTTAACAAATTTCTTTGGTGAATCAAAAACATATTTAACTTAGAGTATATTAATTTTTCAACAAAAATTTTAAATGAAAATCTTCTATTTTCATTAGGTGATCTTAAACTATTGAATTATTTGAATTTATCAAATAAAAAATTATTTAGATTTATTTTGGCGTCATTGATAAACTGTACAAACCTGTTGATAATCAAACTTTATAAGATTCTATTTCTATCTACTATCTAGCCACAATTGTTTTTTTTTTTTCCAATTTGATATCAAAATTAATTTCGAAGATGAAGAAACGGAAGATATTGAAATTGTAGTTCAACAAATTCAGCGAAAAGATACCCAGAGAGCTGGAAAAATTGAAAAATCTTTTCGTTTTTAATGTTTCTTTTAACATGTTAACGGAAAACGTGACAACAATGTTTACATCGTTTATTTCTCATAGTTTAGTGAAAATTATTTAATGGTCGTCTTGTCACAGACTCCATAATTCAGTAATTATTTTGTTAATTACCCTAATAATAGAAAAATATTCATGACTATTTGCTATAAATATTTTACATAGTAAAAATCATTATAAATATAGAATTTTATCATCAATTACCAAATTGTCCAAAAAAAAATTTATTCTCTCCATTAGTTTTCATTATCTCTCAAGATTAAGTGCAATATCATATGCCTTACCACAAAAGTGAAAATATTATACATCGTACCCGTGACAAATTTAACGATTTTTATCTCGATGAAGGTCGATTTGTTGACAGGAAGAGGATAGTGATTAAATATTCTAAAAATTTATAATTTCTTTAATTATATTTATTTTTTTTAATTTAAAGGGGATTCTTTTTCGTGTTGACTAATAAAATTATTTCTAATTTTAATTTTTCTACGGGTCGGTTTTTCTAACGTGTTTATTTGATGACAATAAATGCAAAATGGTGACAATGTGTAATGTGGAAATTTGTTCCTTGAATCTTAAATGAAAAACAAAAAGCATAGTATTTTTAGGCACTACACTTAAATACGTGCTTGGGGTTTGGACTGTTTTTTAAACGTGTAGTGGCGGGGCAGTCTACTTCGCGCGCATCGTACAACTTGCTGAACATTCACTCGCACAAGTGGATTGCCTGACATTGACTCCTGAAGTGGACTTGGGTGGGTTGACTGTTGACTCCTTGTGTGGGGTGGCTGTTGGGTGTTGGTCGTGAATCGTGGGACCAACCTATAGGTCATGATTGGTATGCTCCTTCCCTAATCTTCTATTTTTTATTCAACTTTATTATCATTGTTTTTTATTTATTTATTTTATTTAATATTACTAGATATTTTAGAATTTAAGATTGGGTTTAAATTTTGATTGGCCGAATTACTTCAATCGTTTTACGCTGCGTGGATTAATCTCGATATTTTTTTTACTTAAACGGTTAAATAAGAGATTCTGCAATCAAAACGTGACATATTTTTAGTCTATCGAATACTCGAATAGGGTATTCTAGTTGTTAGAAAAAAGAAAACGAGAAAAATGTATTTAGGACATCTTGTTTTTTAGACAAAAGCATTTCATCCACGTTTTCATTTTTTTATTATCTTTCTTTAATCTTCGGTTCAAGTAACTCATTCGTAAGTCAAACCATCTCGAAGAAGCGTGAAATTTGAGTTCTTGGTCCTAAATATGTAACACGTAACATTGAGTCTCGTGTAATACAAATAATTTACCCAACTCATTAAATAGACAGTGACAAAATCATAGCCTAATGCGTACAATGTATCTTATAATCTTATAAATCCACAAAAGGTTACTCAACTCATTAATAAATAGTGATGGCACGATGACAAACTCCTTCAAATATATATATATATATTATTAGCCTAATTGATATTAAGTTATTTGTTTTGATGATGATTGTTTAAGTGTTTAATAAGTTGTTTATTATGAATTTTTTGAATCATACAAATATGTTATTAATCTCAATTAAAAATATCATTAATATGAGTATTAATGTTTACTAACATATTTACCTAAGTTCATATAGCTTGTGTGTTAATAATTGGGATTTAGAAAATTCAATAAGAGCAAAACAAATAGCATAGGTCGACTTCGTGACAAGAAGTGGTAGACCAATAAGGTTGTAGAAGAGCCAGAACAAAAACACGGTAGACCAGTTTGAAGAGGTGGTCGACCGGGAAATAAGACAGGGAGCTCGAGATTTTACAACTGCTAGAAAGCAGTCGACCGAAGCTACAGTGGTTGGCCGCAAAATTGGACAGATTCAACCTAGTTTTTGCAATGTAAAGAAGCGGTCGACCAAAGTTGCTAAAGTGGTCGATCAACCCGACTATACACGCAACAATAACATTCCAACAATTGGAAGGTGGTCGATCGAATTGAAGAAGGTCGACCGGACGTACAGAGCCTATAAATAGAGGCACTCCGAATTGAAGAACTAATGAAGAGAAATTATAGCGAAGCTCAGCCAAAATTTATACTCGATATTTTTCTTCTATAATTGAGTGCGTAGGTCTAACTCTCTCAATCCTCAACTTGAGATTTATATCGTTGAGAATTAGGTTCTAAATTGTATTTTTTATTTTCGCAATTGTAAACCTTAAGCAAAAGGGTGATGCCCTGTGAATAGTTAAGGAAAAGGTGATGCCCTGAGAAATAGTAATTGTAAAGGATCTCCAAGTGGGAAGCTTGCAGCGCAAACGTAGGTGGAGTTGTGGAACCGCGTGAACAAATTTGTTTATCTCTCTTTCCTTTACTCTTTATATTTGTTATTGTTTGATTTAATATTTGTTATAAATCACTTAGAGGTTAGAGACAACAATATCGAATGAAAAAGTTAGAATGTTTAATTCACCTCCACCCCTCTCTAGGTGTGCATACGGTCCAACAGTCAGGAACAGACACCCTCAACGTTAAGGATTCCATTAAATGATAGATACCAACATTACAAAAATGATATTTTCTACAGCGAAAAGTGTTTCCCACTATGGAAAGAGCATTTTCCATAGCAAAAAGAGTAATTTCTACCATTTTTGCAGTGGAAAGTATCCGTTGCTGTTAGAATATCATCTATAATCTACTTAATCTTTATGTAATCTTTTTATAACCGTATGTATAACAATATTGTATATAGAATGTTCTCTACACAAATATAAGGGGAATCACTCTGTAATGCTTTGAGAGTTTTTTTTATCAATATAATATTGTCTAGCTACTTCTTTTGTATGTTGCAGAAAGAAAAATTTTTTTTTTGCTAAGGACTTACTTTTCGTAGCGGAAAGCAAATATCCTCTGCAAAAAAAAAAGTATTTTTTGCAACAGAAAGAGTAATTTTTGCAAATAATATATGTCATTTAACAGATTCCCTAATAGTGAAAGTGTCTGTTGCTACATCTCAAATTTTGAGGTGTTGGATAATAAAAATAAGGGTTCAAGTGTCAGTTAAAAAAATCTTCTTACATCAGGATTAATATTGATAATTATCTTTAATATTATCATGCTAATTAATAATGAGTTAATAGTTGTGCATTTAAATAAAAAGAAAACACGAGGCCATATTTGTTACATAATTTCAATAATATTTTCTATATCGTCGTACATATATTTTCCCATTCCCAATCAAATTTATTCCATTAATTAAAACTTTACTTATTTAGAAAAATAAATCAAAGTAATTGTTCGTGACATTTATATTTAGTATTTATATTATTAGGTTTGTGTAAAAAATAATTAAGTAATGGTTAATGAACAAGTAATCCTTAAAAGCGTCGAATAAAATGGCCGACTCAACAATTATTACAATTTCTGAAAGGTTTTTTAACATATACGTTAACTACTGTATTAAAAGCTAAGATTTTGAATTGGGATCCCCACCTCCTTTAATGGCGTCAAAGATAACTACGAAAAACCAAGATTCCAGCTTTCAACGCTGCAGTTAAAACTGATTCTTAGGTCATATTACCCATCTTGGGGTTTTTCATTTGCTGTCAGTCTCTATATTTGGGGAATTTGAAGCTCAGTCCATCTGTAAACTGGATTTCTATTTTTGAGAAGATTCTTTTCCATGATATGATGATGATGAGGAGGACGACGATCAAACCCTCCATTTTTTGTTCTGCTGCAATGGGCTGTGGCCTCTTCATTTTGCCAAAAATGACGGCTGGATTCACGTGCGTCATGAATATGTATTGAAACCCAGTTCCTGATTCAAGTAATTGTTTATGGTTTTGCTGATCCCTTAATTATAGCGGAAGTTAATGGATATCTAAAATTTTCCGTGCATCTTTTACCAAAGATTCATTTATCAGCCATTGGAATGGAACCGCATCTTTGAACTGAGGTTTGAATTTCCTATTTCTTTTTTGGGATTTTCGGATTCTATGATCTGTCTTGGCTAAGGATTAGGGAAGTTCTTTCTATTTAAACGGGAAAGACAATCGGCCATTGTCGGGAACTGAAGAGGAAGAGGGAGAAAAAAAATGGCCGCGAACTTCGACGATGGAGTTCCTCAGACGGAATCGGAAAAGAAATATTATTCTGATATGCAAAATTTTGGTAGGCGTCAAAATCAAATCGCTCATCTGAGATTTCTCCCCCCCTTTTTTTTATCTGAATTGTTTCGTGTTGCAGGTGGCGAAGAAGTAGACGATTGCCCGATTGAAGAAGTCCGGATGACCGTTCCGATCACCGACAACCCGAAAGAATCGGCATTAACCTTCAGAACATGGGTTCTGGGCATGATCTCCTGTATCTTTCTGTCGTTTATCAACCAGTTCTTCAGCTACCGCTCGAATCAGCTTTCCATTGGCTCAGTGTCTGCTCAGATCGTCGTTCTTCCGATCGGCAAATTAATGGCGGCGACTCTTCCGACGAGACGGTTCCCGGTCCCTTTCACAAAATGGTCGTTCACATTGAACCCAGGGCCATTCACCTTGAAGGAACACGTTCTTATCACCATTTTCGCCAGCTCTGGAGCGTCTTCCGTTTATGCTATTTACATCGTCACCATTGTTAAGGCTTTCTACCGAAGACAGATCCACGCTGTTGCAGCCTTTTTCTTGGCACATACGACCCAGGTGAAAAATCAAGATTCGAATTTTATTATATTTCTTTGATTTTGTTTGTCTTTTTGAGATTATTGGTAATTTTCTAATCTTTCTGAAGAAAAGATTCCGTAGAAAAAGTTTTAAATACTTTGGATCTAATGTTCTGCAGATGCTTGGATATGGCTGGGCCGGCCTGTTCAGAAAGTTTCTGGTCGACTCTCCTTACATGTGGTGGCCGGCGAATCTCGTCCAAGTCTCTCTTTTCCGGGCGTTGCACGAGAAGGAACAGCGAACGAAAGGACATAAAACCAGGCTGCAATTTTTCTTCCTCGTCTTCGTCTCCAGCTTTGCCTACTACATAGTCCCCGGCTACCTCTTTCCGACGATCTCCACAGTCTCCATCGCTTGTCTGATCTGGAAAGACTCTGTAACGGCGCAGCAGATCGGCTCTGGCCTGAAAGGTCTTGGCATTGGCTCGTTCGGCCTCGATTGGTCGACCATTGCTGGATTTTTAGGAAGTCCACTGGCAACTCCCGGCTTCGCCATTATCAACTCGTTAGTTGGATTCGGCTTGTTTGTGTACGTTGTTGTCCCCATTGGTTACTGGACTAACTCGTACGATGCGAAGCGTTTCCCCATTTTTTCTTCGAATACTTTTGATTTTTCTGGGCATTTATACAACGTGAGTCGAGTTCTTGATCAGAAAACCTTCGATATTGATCAAGAGGGCTACCATGGCTATAGTAAACTCTATTTAAGTCCAATCTTCGCCTACACTTACGGGATTAGCTTTGCCACTTTGACTGCAACTATCTCTCACGTTTTGCTCTTTCATGGAAAGTAAGGTTTTTCAATGTTTTGGTCATAAATCTCCGATTCTTTTTCGTGTTCTTACTGTTTAATTTTTTGAGCAGATCAACCTGGGAACTATGGAAGCAGACGACATCCAAGGTTGGAGATCAATTGGGAGACGTCCATACTCGGATTATGAAGAAAAACTATAAACAAGTTCCTCAATGGTGGTTTCACGTTATATTGGCTTCAATGACGGTTCTTGCTCTCATTGCCTGCGAAGGTTTCGGCAAACAGCTGCAGCTTCCATGGTGGGGACTGTTCATGGCGCTTGCTATTGCGCTCGTTTTCACCTTACCCATCGGCATAATTCAGGCAACGACGAACACGGTAATCTCGCTCGTTCTTCCATAAATTTGGATCGATCTTTTAAACCACGACAAAAATGGTATGAATTTTTAATGGCGTTCAAAAATTTGCAGCAAGTTGGATTGAACGTGATTACAGAGCTGGTTATTGGGTACATTTATCCAGGCCGACCTCTGGCTAACATTGCCTTCAAGACTTATGGCTATATCAGCATGGCTCAAGCTTTGAGCTTCGTCGGCGACTTTAAATTGGGCCATTACATGAAGATTCCTCCCAGAGCTATGTTCATTTCGCAGGTATTTCGATTTCTGATCGGATTCTTGTTTAAATTTTCCCTTTTTTTTTATTGAATTTTGTAGTAAAAAGAGAAATTTTCTGCATTTAGTTCGTCGGAACGTTGGTGGCGACGACAGTGCATTTCGGCACGGCATGGTGGCTTCTCACGTCGGTCGAAAACATCTGTGATTCGGACAATTTGCCGGTCGGTAGCCCGTGGACTTGTCCAGGCTCAGACGTTTTCTACAACGCCTCGATCATATGGGGAGTGATAGGGCCGCTCAGAATGTTCACCAACCAAGGAAATTACCCGCAGATGAACTGGTTCTTCCTCATCGGCCTGCTGGCGCCGGTTCCCATCTGGCTACTCCAACGAAAATTCCCAGAGAAGAAGTGGATCCGACTCATCAACATGCCCCTCATCTTCAGCGGAGCCGGCGGACTATTCCCAGCGAAAACAGTCCACTGGATAATGTGGGGAACGGTCGGAATCTTCTTCAGCTTCTACGTTTTCAGAGTGCACAAGGGCTGGTGGGCCAGACACAATTACATCCTCTCCGCCGGACTAGACGCCGGAGTTGCGTTCACAGGCGTGTTTCTATATCTGGCTCTCCAATCATACGAGGTATACGGGCCGGACTGGTGGGGTTTGCCGGCAAACGACCATTGCACTCTTGGTGCCTGTCCTACAGCTCCTGGGGTTGTGAAGACAGGCTGCCCAGTATTTTAATCCATCTCCTATCGTGCTATGCTATTAACCTTCACTCTCTCTCTCCTCCATGTATGTACTCGTGGTTTCTTATGATTGAATTTGCTTCTGTTTTTCTTTATTTTAGTTGTAGTATTTCATGTTATGTCCTTCTGTCCGTGCACATGTTCATATAAAAATGCTGGCAGATTAATAAATTTGCATCAATTTCATCGTATTCTTTTGGAGTTCTTCTCTGTTTCCGTTTCCAATGGTAATAGACAATTATCCATTGACAAATCATTAAGAACTTTAGCCTTAAAACCAGACAATCAAGAAGGACGCCATTGAAACACACCTTGTTCTGCTTTAAGCTTGTATTTGCCAGACCGGAAGACAGAGCCGCGACGACACAGTGCAAAAAGAGTTGAGAAAGATGAAACGGGGCTGACGTGTTTCCCAAACCCATTTTCTAAAAACTTATTTTTGAAAACAATTGTAAGGAAAGGAACGACTTTTAAGAAGACCCGTCAAAGTATGAAGGAAGAGAGTTATTTATGTATGAAAAAGAGGAGATCTTGCTTACCCATTTGTTTGTTAAAATAAGGAAAAATGACAAATCTAACTATTGTGTTTTTAGGTCAATGGTAAGTCAATTATTGTGGTTTAAGTCTTAACAAGTTAACCATTAACGTATGTAAAAATGATAAATTTAACATCGCAGTGACGTTCGTCGTTAAAAATTAGTCAGGACGCCCATGCGGTGTCCCGAGACGCCCCTGCGGTGTCCTCACGACACCCATGCGGTCTCCTTCAAAATCAATGTTTTTATTAGATTTTTGACCTCTTCAATTTCAAACGACCATAACTTTCGCTACGAGTGTCGAAATTGGACGCATAAGGTATCAAATCGAAGCTCTCTCAGATATCTACGATTTGTTATTGGGTTCACCCAATGATCGCCCTGTTTCGACCCCTAAATCGATTGTTTAAGCTCTTAAATCTGCAATTGAATATTTTTAACTTTAAACTATGCAAGACGCTGTCGGGGTTTCGTAGGACACCGCGGTGGCGTCCTAGGACACCAGGGTGGCATCCCGGGAAACCCCGGCGGCGTCTCGACTACGTTTTAACGGAAAACGTGACTGCGATGGTTGATTTGTCATTTACCCATATGTTAATAGTTAACTTGTTAAAATTATACTACAGTAGTTAACTTCTCATTGACTTAAAACTACGATGATTAATTTATCATTTTCCCTTAAAATAATTCCAGCAGCGAATGTAAAGTTGAAGGTCAATGCGACAACAGGCCAGAACAAACGTTTATGTTGTCGTTTTGCCGTTTCTGAACTTGTCAAGTCCTCGTAGGACAAGCTTTCAGTTCATCCATTAGCAGACCTGGTGCAGAAATTGAATTAACAGAGAAAATTTGTACGACAGAATCTAATTATTTGTCTGATGCAGAGTCAAGTCACCTTATGTCTATTAAACCCAGTTGGGGTTATAGGATCTAATTCTCAAAAAAACTAGAAAAAAACAGAAGACTGTCCTTGTTGATCTCAGTAAGCAGATAAAAGAGAGGGAGAGAGAGTCAATACTTAACCTGAATCAGTAGAGAGGGAGAGAGAGTCAATACTTAACCTGAATCAGTAGTGTTCTTCCGTCTGCAAAAGATCAATACTTAGTTTTCGAAAGCAAATTCTTATACGCAATTTTGCTGTTAATTGAGTTTGCAGTGCAGATAGGAACAAACTCTAGCGTATTAAATCTTTGGAAGTTTAACTAGGATTTTAAGGGAAATTAACAAAATAACAATTGAACTATGAAATCAATGAAAAATTAACTAGTAAACAATTTTTGCTAACAAACAAGACATTTAATTATGGAAAATGAACGGCGCAAATTTCGCTGTCATGTTTTCCGTTAAAAATTTCAATTTCATTTCGCAGTAGCATTTTCTTTTTGCATTAGAAAGACAATCCTAATCCATGAGCTTTTAGTCAGTAGTTCTGCTGCAGAATGAGTATTTTTTTCTGTGGAATGAATACGTTTTGCCGCAAAAAGTAATACTTTCCTCTGCCAAACAGAAGTACTAATCCTAGTCAATAGTTTCGTTGCGAAATGACTACTTTCCATAGCAGAATAAATACGTTCTGCCACGGAAGATAATACTTTCTTTTGCAGAACATAAGTACTAATCCATGGAAATCATAGTTAGTAGTTTTGCTGCAGAATGACTACTTTCCGTAGCAGAAGGAATACTATCCTTGCTAGAATTAATATTTTCCTTTGTGGAATGAATACGCTCCTCCGAGGAAAGTAATACTTTCCTCTGCGATATGACTACTTTTCGAGGCAAGAAGTATTTATTCCGCCGAGGATGGTAAGTCTCTGCCTTCTGTTGCCATAATATATAAATTCACACTCTGCGCTCTAGATAGATCGCACTACTTTCATATCGTTCCTTAGTGAACTCGAAATCCTAGCCTGTGAATTTCTCTCACTGTCTCATTTATTCCAATGGATTCTACTTGGAACAAATTGACTCTCAAGCATAAAAGCTCTCCCTCTCAATCTCACCTCAACCTCAACCAGAAACAGAATCAACCAGTGATCGTAGGCGAATCACAATTATGTTCGTTCAAGCTCAATTTTAGTGCAATGCACAACTCGAGGTTAAAGCACAACCTCCGCCTCAACCTCAACGACAACCATGATCTCAATTGGTCTATTTCGAACCCATAACAGATAGTTTCCATTCACTGCTCTTCAGGACTGTAGTGGCGAACGATAGATGCAAAGCTGATATTAAAGATCATTTGTGTTGAGAATCGAACGCGAAACGGAAAAAGAAAACTGCGAAACCAGGGACCAAGATTACGTGGAAAACCCTTACGGGAAAAATCACGGGCAGAGAACAAATTCACTATTTGAAAATCAAGGTACGATGAGTTTTGCGACTCAAGCTTATATTTATAGCATAAACAGGAAATCCTAGTCAAACTGAAATAGGAAACCCTAATCATACTGAAAATAGAAAACTCTAATATTGGATATGGGGCCAACTTGGCCCAACTAGAATTCGGGTCACAACTAAACTCTAACAATTTCTACCTTGACACGAATTCCACATGAGAAATCAAATGCAGGCTTCTCGGGCCACCCCAAAACGAATCCAGAATACTGAACTCTGATAATCTCCATTTTCAAATAAATTTCAATGCAAGACAAACGAATCTACAAAACTCCAATGAAAAATAATCTTTATCTTCAACTCCATTATCAACCGCAAAACCAAGGAGAGCACTGTCTACATTTTTGGTCGCTCTCGTCGACCGAACCCTCAACCGGTTCCTCGAACGAATCCTTTCTGGTCAGTTTTGGTCGACCATTTTCTGGTTCAACTCAACCTCAACTCCTTCCATTTGCCATCCTTGATATTCCTAAGTCCCAAAATGATGCATATTCACTACATGAACTTAGATAGACATGTTAGCACAACTTAATACCCATATTGAGGGTATTTTCAATGAATATAAATATAAATATAATGATTGAACAATTAGACACAAAATAAATAAATAACTTATAATTGTAATTAAAATATTCATTATCAAAATAATTAAGCCTAACAACATTTAGGCTAACAAGGAGTAGTGTAACAACCCGATTTCCTTTTTATTAAAATGTTGCAATTTAAAACGTTCTTTCTTTGTAAAATGCATAAAATTTAAAACCTTCACATTACGTAGTGAAAGACTTTACATTTTTAAAACTATAAAAGGAATGCTTTGATAAAATTCTTTTTATTAGAACATTTACAACTTAGAAAACATGTCTTAACTTAAAACCATAAACCTTTTACAAATTTAAAACTTTTTTCCTTTAACATTAGCCTAGCCAGCTACAAGATCCGCAACGTGCAAATCCTCCATCAACTACTTATTTTCTTTCATACATACCTACATCACAAAACCTAAACTATAAGTCTAATGCTTAGCAAGAAATGAAATGCAACATGAAACATATAATACCCTTTTTATAAAACATTTTTCCTTTTAACTTCTTCTTCTTATAATGCCATTACCATTTTACCGTTGGAACTCAACTCAAAGCCTCGACCATTGGAGAATTACCTGCCAATGCCTCTAACCAGAGGGATCACGTCCACCAAATCTTTTTACATGAATTTCGTATCCAAAGTCTTAACCATGGTGGACAACGTCCACCAAAGCCTCTACCATTGGGAACAATGTCCACCAAAGCCTCTTAATTCTATTGGGAATTTGTTCCCAAAGCCTCAACATATAATTAAGCTCTTAATTTCCTTTATCTTTCTTTACTTAAAATCATATGCATGATAAATCACTTTTGTAATGTTTTGTGAAAACCATGATGTGTGATAATGATAACATACAACTTAATAAAATCTAGCAAATCATCAATACAACATCAAGTCTCCAAAGCATTAAACATAATTAAGAACCTAATATTTATCCAACTAAAGTATCCAAGTTACAGGAACATCCTCAATAGCAACATCAAACAAATAGCAAAGCATTACATCTCCAAAGTAATGACATGATCAAAACCTAATATCTATCAACTACACACCAAACAAGATAAATTTACTATAATCTTTGTTAACACGGCAACATATTTTCATTCATACATATTAATACTTAACTTCCAGCAACAACAATCATCTCCTAAGTATGAATATAATCAACATGCTCTTAATAGCAAGAAACTTCAACAGCTATTCTCTGTCAACCAACACAAACATCTCCTGGATTTACTCTTATCAAGCCAACCTATAAATATTCATACTCTCTAATAACAACAATTTATCCTCAACCATAAACATGATTACCATCCTTAATTTAACGTCTATTAACCAAAACATCAAGGTACTAGAGAGCGAATCAAACAACAAACAATAATACATCCTCAAATTTCTACCTCTTGTGATGTAGCCTAAGATAGGGAAATACACACATTTTTTGCCTCTATTCTTGAAGAAAGCTAAAATGAAGAAGACAACCTTACTTCTTCTCCCTAGACATCTTCTCTTTTTTCCAGAAGCTCTCCTCTTTGTGCTCTTCTTCTCCTTCACTATCGCTCTCCCTCTCTCTAGAGATAACAACTCTGATTTTCACTCACGGTCTCTTCTCCCTCTCTTTTCACACAACTCCCCCTTAAATAAAGCTAAACTTTTCATCATCCCTCCTCAAGCAGATGATGTCTCCTCAAATGCCTAATGGCGTCTCCTCAAGTGCCTAATTGATGAATATCCCCGCAAGCACAACATCGCAGTTCATTTCTAGCAACTATTCAGTTTCCTGGTCGATCAAGCCCTTCCCATGATCAATCGCAAAACCTTCAAAGTTGACTATTTTCTCAAATACTGGTCGATCACCTTCAATGGACGATCGACCACAAATTCCAACTTCACAATCTACACTGACCGTGATCGACCGTCATTCCTGCCTTGATCAATCACAAATCCTTAAATTTCACAAAACTGGATGAAGCTAGTCAATCTCCAACAATACCCATGATCAACCACTCTGACATTGCTTCGCCTATGTAATATTTTATTTAGACTATAATCGATTGCACCTCTCTTCAAGATCGACCACCACCTCAATATAAAGCCCCTGAACATAAATTTACACTAACAGGGTCGATTAATCCAAAAATTGTCTTGCCAAAACACTAAACCAACCCTTAATATTTCCATTCTAAACTTAATATAACACGAAAACTTAGGGTATTACAAGTAGTTTGGCCTATAATAAGGTATATGAGATGTTTTGTAGCCGTCATGAAGAGCAAGATGTTTTAAATACTTGGACAGAAGTTGATCAATATTAATACGAAGGGTTGGAAAAATTTTCAGACAAACAAGACATTCTAATATGGTGGAAATTGAATTCATTAAAATTTCCAATTTTAAGCAAATTGGCAAAAGATGTTTTGGTTATTTATATTTCAACTGTCTCTTCAGAGTCAGCTTTTAGTAGTGGAGGACGGGTACTTGATTCATTTTACAGTTCTTTGTCCCCAAAGATGGTCGAGACACTTATTTGCGCTCAAAGTTGGATTTGATTATCAAAACATCAATTTGTCAACTTTAATGACATAGTGGATGATATTGACAAATTTGAACAGTGTATGTTTTATATTTTCTTTTTCTATTCCTTTATATTTCTTTTATGGGAAAATGACAAACCAACCATCATACTTTGCGATCAATAACAAGTCAACCACTAAACTATTTTTGCTAACAAATTAACCACTAAATTATAGAAAAAAATCACCACTAACATCGCTATCACTTTTGCCGTTAATGATGACGATCCGAGGGGGATTAACGACGATTCGCAGGCGGCTTGATGACTATCCGCAAAGACTTGATGACGATCCGCTGTGCATTGACCACAATCCGTGACGAATTGATAAGAATGAAATTATTTTCTTTCACCTAGTGCAACGATGAATCTTTGCAGATCGATAATTCTCTCAATTTTCAACTGTTTTGGACACTTGAGGACTCATTTTCCATTTTCTTTTCGCGATGCACAAGTAGGAAACATTTTTTTTGTCATTCGGTGCTTATTATAGCAAATTTGGCTAGAAAAACGTGCAGAACTTCATGGTTTTGAATTGTGTAAGGGAAATTGGAGGACTTAGAAGTGTTTTTAGGCCTCGAAAGTGGGTCAAGCTGCCTTTGGCATCTTGCCAACGCATAGATCTTGAAAATTTATGTGAAATAAAAAATTTATTGTCCAAATCGGTCGATTGAGCACAAAGTTATGGCATTCCAAAGTTTTCGAGTAAACGATCTCATTCGTCACCTGCCCGAATCTATTCTAATATGCACAAAATGACAAAATAGATCTTTCCTACTTGTGCATCACGAAAAATAGTGGAAAATGAGTCCTGAGGCATCAAAAACCGTTGAAAATTGATAAAATTATCGATGTGCAAAGATTCACCATCGCACTAGGTAAAAGAAAAGAATTTCATTCTTATCAATCCGTCCCGAGGATAGTCGCCAAGCCTCCGCGGATCGTGGTCAATTTGTCGCGGATCGTCGTCATTAACGGCAAACGTGACAGCAATGTTAGCGATAACTTTTTCTCATAGTTCAGTAGTTAATTTTTTAGCAAAAATAGTTTAGTGGTTGACTTATCATTGACCACAAAGTACGATGGTTAGTTTGTCATTTCCCTTCTTTTATTAATTACTATAATTTATATATTTATTTTGAATTTATATTTTTCTCAGCTTATGTCAATTAATGAAAATGAAGGATAAAGTGAACTAATTAAAACTTAATAGTGATTGACAACTTAGAACAAAATATTTTTATTTTTATTTTTTAGTAATTACTTTCTTTCAAATAATTTATTCAAAATTATATCTATTATTTTACATTTTATAATTTGAAGTATTAAGACACGTAACATTACGAAATGAGAGGCCTACTTGGTTATATTTTCATTTTATAACTTTTTCTCTTTTTCAGATTATTATTTTTTTTGTTTTATCATTTTTTTTAATGGAAATGTTAGTTATATAAAATGAGGAAAAGTAATAATTGAAAAAATAAAAAAAAATGGGTAAAAAATAGTAAACAGTTTTGATTATTTTCATATTTGAAAAAAAAAAAAAGGTAAAACTTGAATCGAATCGAAACTGGAACCAAAATTTCGGTTTGGTTTTGGTTCGGCCTGTTCGGTTCGGTTCCACCTCAAAATCAAACCGAACCGGTTTTGCACACCCTTATTGTGGACACATGCTTTCCGCGATAGAACCTTCGTTTCTGCAGACAATCTCCTGCAATTCTGGATGAACCGAACATTCAGAAACTTCAATTTTTCTCAAACAATTTTTCAATTTCTTCAGCAAAACTCTAACTTTAAACAACCAAAATCTACTAGATTATAAACTCATTCGTTTCATATAAAGCTTTACAGCTTTTTAATTCATCAATCCAAAATTTAAAATTCAACAAAAGCAAATTCATCATCAGATCAAATTCTCAATATACAGTCGAACCTAATTTTGGAACTCGAGTTTTACCTCATAGAAACGTCCAAAAATCCAAGCTTTCAAACCTCAAGCCTCAATAATCCAACTAGTTATTTAAAACAACGTGAAAATGTTCACCAAAACCCACCCTCAATTCTCTCTCCCGACCTCTGAACTTTCTTATTGAAGGACTCTCACTTCTCTCCATCGAATGGAAGTGCAGAGAGAAGAGAAGTGTTCAACTTTTAAAAATGAAAAAGGGACCGAGAGCATTGAAGATCCCTCATTTCAGCCGAGTGTCTCCTCCACCCCCCAAGTGGAGTTAAATAGAGTGGGTCACCTCATTCCATCAGAAGTTACATAAGCAATCAGTAAAAGCTCAAAACTTGATCACCATCATCTTTGTTGACAAAGTTAGTTATTTTCAAGTTAGCCTACAAGACGAGGACAAAAGCAACGATTCTTTGTGTAACAACTACCATTTATTCATATGGTAAGTTTTTATTTTGAATAAGTAAATTATCAATTTGTTACCTATTAGAAATCAAACGATAATAGGATATGTAACATCAGATTTACATGAAAAAATCATTTACAGAAAAAAAACTACTAGTAGAGGAATAAATATACAATGAAGATCAAAATACAATTACAAGTGTAATTCAAATCTAGGCAAGCATATATCACCTCTTGACCTGCAATATAAAATATGTCATTCAAAATCTTTTAAAATTCTATTATCGTTATCTTACCATAACAAAATATTAAATCTTGATTCAAAAGTGGAAGATCTACTTTAAAAATCTTATCACCTCAAAAACACATTCTTGAACAAAATATCTTACCCAAACGTTCTTAGGTCGTTTGAACACATTCTTGATGCTGATTTTGTGATAGCATTTTAATTAGGCACTGGGCCATAGATTTTGGACTCGACGTATTTTGGGCTTCCCGACTTGGATTGGGTTATGGTTGTTGGTAGACCCACTTGAGATTAAAGTTTATTTTTATTCCCAACATTGCATTGTTTTTTTTTTTAAATTTTATTTTGAAATGTGTTCTCCTAAAAAATGATGTATCCATTTTGATGGCTCGTCGATTTTCGTATAGTATATGTATTTTCACTAGAAACATTTAAATTTGTGCATACATCACATTTTAATTGATCATCTTGGTTGTGTGAATCAAGCTTAATTGAGCCATGTGGGGATTTTTTTTTCGTTACGCATATTCGACCATTGGAAGATGTGTTTGATTGTGTTGATGTTAATTAGAGTAAAAAGATAGCTGCATATGTCATGTTCTTGGGCGCGAAACCAAAAACTTGATCAGAGTCGTTATGTCTGTTGCAATCATTTAAGTATCGTCGTTATTTATTTTTGTTACTGTAGACGACATAATATACTCAGAGTCCGTGAGTGACTCTATTTTCAACGAGCTTTTACCGTTTGACAATAGATGCATATTTCATGAAAGTACCACATTATAGTAGATTGTTTCTAAACTTGCCCTATTGTAGATTTTGAATTCAGTTTTGTGAAATGTTGAAAATAAATTTCTCCGCTTTTGAGTTCAATCGACTCACCTTAAATGGGACAAATTTATATGTCATGTCTCTAGACACAAAACCCCAATCATGATCAGGGTCGTTTTAGCTGTTGGGATCACCGTTATTTAATTCGTTTACTGCCACAACATGGTATGCTTGAAATCCGTGAGTGACTTCATTTTCACTGAACTTTTATCGTTTGACAGTAGAGACCTACTTTATGTATGTACTACATTATAGTGAATTGTTTCTAAACTTGACTTACTATAGATTTTGAACTCAGTTTTATGAAATGTTTTCTAATAGCATGATTATACATTTATTTCTATTATTTTTTTTGTTACTGCTGACAACATGACGTCACGGAGTTCGTGAATGACTCTATTTTCACTAAGTTTTTATTGTTTGACAATAGAAACTTATTTTATATATATATATATATATATATATATATATATATATATATATATATA